>PVJD01000523.1:0-417240 GCA_004026545.1 Mormoops blainvillei | reverse complement strand
AGTGTTGTTATTTTGTCAATGAAAGTGGACTGGTTGAGGAAAATCTGCAACGTATAAACAATCTTAAAGACAGGTTGCGACTTAGCTCTGGGACGGGGGCCACGCCCTGGTGGCAGAACACCCTCCTCTCCTTCCTAGCCCCTGTCCTGGGACCCTTAGTCATCCTCATACTAGTCATCACGATAGGGCCATGGGCCATAAGAACAGTAGTGAGTCAACTAGAGGGGGCCCTGGTACGGAAAACTACCAGTTGCATCCTCATGCTCCAACAGCAACAGGAGCAAAGGACCCCATTTCTGGGTGCAGAGACAGACGAAAGCACTGTCTAAGCACCCACAGGGGGGAATGTGGAGGGAGTCAGGGCCGACACCAAGGACGAAGTGAAATGTTATCTGCCCTGCTGCAGGTGTTGAGACTATCTGCCCTGACTAATGCTGTAAATATTTCTCTCCCACTTCTGTAAGCCCCTTTGTGCCAAATCTATACTACGACTCCCAATACCCTCCCCTGCTTAGCCCAGCATAAAAGGAATGCGGGGCTATTGTTCTGGGCTCAGAATTTGGAGTTTGTCTCCTCTGGGTCCGTGCACGTGAATAAAGATCGTGCTCCTAACCCCTCAGTGTCTGGTCACTTCATTTTTCTGTAACAGTACTTTATGAAGAACTAGGATATTCTGTCAGTTTGAGAGATGAGTAGCAACACAAAAGACTCTGGTAATTCAGTTCTGAGGCTTCTTTTTATTAACTTCCCAGAAATAGCGTAACAGAATTTTAAATAAAGTTCTTTAGCTTTCACCCTATTGAAATATTTCAAGTCAATCATTATTTGGGCCAGTAGACTGGAAAACAGGTATATGTTCTCTGCCTTCATCTAGCACCTTTCTTCTGAAATTTCAATATTGACTTTAAATCCTAGTGCGGAAGCTCTGAGCCGCATCCAGACGGTGTTATCGTGGAACGCCAGTCTGTGCAGCTTGCTACCGGCTTTCTGCCAGGTGGAAAGAACAGGACAAACTGAAGTAAGGACTAAGACTGACCACAGTGAGAAGAAGAAATGAGGCTGTACAACAAGAGAGGGGTGCTTGTCCGCGAAGTTCTTCTGGGGGCAGTAAAATGGAAGGTTTTGAAGTTAGAGGCACAGATGCACCTATTCATTTGGATTTCACGTGTTGTACGAGGTAAGAGATTTAGTTGACAATAGATTTTGATTTCATACTTTGATGGCTTTTCTCAAGTCCTCGTTTTTGACATAAACAGGTCAAAGGGGTTCAGGGTAAGCTGAGGTGTGTTCTGATGTCACCTAACATCAGTTATCAGTTGGACCCTGGAGGAGTTTCTCAAGTTCCTATAGAAGCACTGCGTTGAAAAGGGGAATGAAAATGACATCTTGGGCATACAATGATGATGCCGTGACACCTCAGCGAGCCTAAAACACTTTAGATACCACTAGCACCTCTTGGGTAACTTTCCTTTGAATGAATACGTCTTCTGGGGTTAGTCACCTCTTCCCGGCCAGCTCTTCTAGTGACCCGCATTTAAATAGGCTCCCCATTCTAATATGTTTTATATGAGCAACCTAATATAGCTCCTGCTGTAACAAATTACTGCAAATTTAGAGGTGGAAAACAACACAAATTTATTATCTTACAGTTATTTAGGTCAGAAGTCTGACATGGATCTCACTGGGTTAAAATCAGGTGAGTCCCTCTGGAGGTTCTAGAGGTGAATCCATTTCCTTGCCTTCTCCAGCTGCCAGAGGCTACCCACATTCCTTTGATTATGGAATCACAATTCTTCCCTTTTTGAAGCCAGCAACAGTGGGTCCTCGCACATGGCATCGTTCTGACCTCCTGCTTCTCTTTCATGGTCACTGACCCTTGTTATTACATCGAGCTCACCTGGATAATCCAGGCTAATCTTCTAGTTCTAAAGCCAGCAGATTAACAACCTTCATTCCATCTGCAACCTTAGTGCCCCCTTGCCATGTAATGTAACATGTTCATGGGTTCTGAGATTTAGGACATGAACATTTGGGGAGGGGGGGGTGCATACGTAATTCTACCTTCCACAGCTCCTAAACAATGTTTGGAAACAGAAGTGATTTTGATCAGCCAGTCACACGCGTGAGTAAAACCACAGGTGCAGTGCTGATGCAGTGTGAATTTAGCTTTGTCCGCCAGCCCTGCCCCACACAGAGATTTGAGAGCACTGCTCAACCAACTGTCCTCCGGTCTTCTTACCCCTCCTGAGTCAATACAGCAGAGAGCTTCCTCCACATTTACTCTCTCCTACACGGTTGCTAAGAATCCACCTCAGTCCATGTGACAGGGACTGTGAGATGTTAACCAAATTCAGTCCTTTTCTTTCTTGGTCCTCAGATAAACTATATTTCTTGGCCTCTTTTGAAGTTAGGTGTGGTCATATGACAGGGTTCTAGCCAATGGGAGTGATACATGCTCCTTCCAGTTCCTGATTCGTAAACCCTCCTGTGTGTTGGAGAGGACCATGGTGACCTTAGAATCCAATGGTTCAGCTCCTGAAAGCTCCTGTATAACAACGTGTGAACAACAATGTGCCGCCTCTGACCTGGAGTCTCCATCGACAATGGGTATATGAGAAAGGATGGTCAGTTATTCCGCCAGCCTCCGCATGTTTGGAGACTCTTTCTTACTGCCACTCAGCCTGTATGATTAATCATTTTCTCCTGCACTCTTTTTGGGCTGCGCACTCTTTTTCTCTTTGCATCGTACGACTTCTGCAGGCAGGCAATCCCTGCGCTATATTCTACTGAGCTGCCGCTGCTGCTGCCTTCCCGGGCTGCTCTCATTTACTGCGTAGGGGGCAGGGCCGCCCACTAGCCTACCTGATATCTTTGAAAATATGAGGAAGGGATGCCTTTTTCTCTTGACGGGTAAAATCAAAGGGTGCCCCTTTGGGCTGATGCGCTCTGTGAGTATACAGTTTAACAAACGGGGTGACTTAGCAACTCGAAAGGCTCCCCCTCTCCCAGGCAGATGCATGTAGCTCGGGGAGCCACGTGCAGGCTGGATTTGGCTCCCTTTTGCCTGCTCATGTTTTGTGTATGGCACACATCGCACAACTTCCAATGGAGGTCCTGCCAAACCCATCCATCGTGAAAACCTTCCCCCGCCGATGCCACCTCCACACTGAATACTGCTTGCCCACGTTATAGGTGTGTAAGCCAGGCCCTGGTACCTCTGATGACTCAAGGCATCCATTTCATTGACATTATCTTTTTCACTCTAGGGACCAAGTATTTGGGAAAAAAAAGATGGCCCTTCCATAGTGTGAGCATCCCCTCAGTTATTAGAACCTTAATATATGCCATCTCTAGGTACTGAGCAGTGTCTCAATGGGAACATGCAGAATTGGGGAAGTTACAGTGGATTCCTGGCTTAGGAGGTGAGGGTCCAGACCTGCCTTGGACCATCTCTCTTACCTTCGTTCCCCAGGAGTGTATACTGTTTCCATCCTGATCTATTGAATTCTTGCGGTCGAGTCATAATGGGACCTGGTAACTCCACACCAATTTGGAGCTTAATGGTCTTTCTGAATTGTGGCAAGTGCTATGCATCCTACTGTTAGCTCTTCATAAGCACAGGAAAATGTCTATGTATTTACTGAACGTGATGTAATTTTCTTCTTGGGAACACAGGAAGACTAGTTTTCCAGGCTGTCTTGGAGTTACGGAGAGCCTTGTGACTGAGCTCTGACCTAGGGAATGTGAGTTAGAGTGAAACTTCCTTCCAACAGAAAGAAACCTTATCTTTCGAATGTAAACAAATCCTTTATGGAGAAAGAGATTTGTTTACATTGGAAAGCTAAATGTCTCTTCCTCTCTCAATGGGTGGGGGGGCATGCATAGATATCTAGCTCCTATATAAGCTCCCAGTTTCATAATTCTCTCCTGTGGCCAAAAAAAAAAAAAAAAAAAAAAAGCCTTTTTTCATTTGCAGTCTCTTTCCTCACTGTGATTACCCATGGGAACATGGGACAAGATGAACCAGCTCAGTTGTTGCTATAAACAATAAGAAGCCTGATCTCTGATCCAGACACCTTGTGTTTGCTTTCAGGGTTAAATAAATAAGTGGAGATGTTTAAAACCACTCCTGTATTCCTTTCTGTCCTCTCTCTTTCCTGTCTTCTGGTGGGATGCAGAATATACAGTGGAAGACCCTGAGGCCTTAGGGCAAAGCTGAGCTACTGGACAGCAGGACTCCGTGTCTTTGGACGTCTGCATAGAGAAGATGCCCCTGGCGGGCCTATGTTGGACTGTGATGTGGGCAAGAAGTTTTCCCTTAACATTTCAAGCCACTGGGATTTTCTTGGTTGGCTATAACAGCTGACCTAACCTTAATACTAATGGATCTTAGTTCTCATAACTTGACAGCAAAAGCAACAAGTTAGTAGAACACCACACTTATATAAATGCCACAGATCAATGAATACAATGTTTTTTATGCTAATGGTTATTTCTAGGTATTTTGTAAAAAACTGAAGTAATCTTTAAAATGTTATTCAAAATGCTTAGCATAATATCTATCAACAGTAGAAGACATTATATAATAATAGTGCTGTTATCGTTTTGGACACTGATGTGATAGGTCTATTTAGACTTAAATTTAAATATGCAAATGTTCCTTTTGAAGGAGAGGTTTAGCATATTATGTTGCAATGACATTCAGCCTCAGTTCAAAGTGTAGCTGATTTAGAGCATTTCAGAGAAATTGACAACTGTTCCCTGTTACAAAGAGCATAATTTTTACTGACTAATGTTAATCACTTATGTTAATAATACTTGATACTTACATAACTCTTTGCTTCAGTATATTTAGTGCTTTTTCTTACAAACGTTCAAAACGTTTCTGTAAGCTGGGCAGGAGACACGGTTGTGTGTGTGTGTGTGTGTATGTCTCCAATATCTGTAAACGGATAAAAAACAAGGCCAATCCCTTCGGGCAGACGTTTCCCCACAAGCCCCATGGCCGCCACGGTGCAGGGATAGGAGTGCAACAAAGGCATTAATAGAAGGACGGAGATTACTCACATCGATGTGGCCGAAGGGAGCGTCTAGCATTGAATGCGAGTGTCCAGGGGCAGCAGAGTGCAGGGCATGGCCACAGGTGTCCTGGGGGATGTACCAGCGTCAGTATTCGAAGGAGACTAGTCCTGCTGGATGAAGGAGGCCACGCCTTGATTCCCTTGGTTTCTACTCTTTTCCGGGACTTCTCACGGCTCTTCATTGCTTTGATGAGCTGCCCAATATTCTAAAGCATGCTTAGTTTCCCGTAAGTTGGTTTTTATTTTTAGCAACCAAAATCTTAGCTGCCACAAAGTGTTTGAAATGATCATCTTTGGTCTAGAAATTTTCTTGAAAGGGAAGATTGGTGCCAGAAGGAAGGGAATCTCTAGGGTTATTCAAGGAACCTGAGTAGCCGCCCAAGGGCCACTTCCTTTGAGGACGTCAGCCACAGCTGTTGATGTCCTCCCTCCCTGCCAGGACTTCGATGTAAAGCTCTGTTGCTCTCTCTGAAGCATGGGGTGTCTAATTCTTAGTCACCTTTTAAACCTCAGCTGACCAGTCACTTCATCTGGGGAGTCTTCGAAGGCTCCCTTCCATCTGTTCTGGGGTGGGACTGGTCCCTTTGTGCTCTCATAGTGTTACGGAAAAATGAAACGACCAGACACTGAGGGGTTAGGAGAACGATCTTTACTTACGTGCACGGGCCCAGAGGAGACAAACTCCAAATTCTGAGCCCAGAACAATAGCCCCGCATTCCTTTTATGCTGGGCTAAGTGGGGGAGGGTATTGGGAGGCGTGGTATAGATTTGGCGCGAAAAGGGTTTACAGAGGTGAAAGAGAAGCATTTACATTATAAGTCAGGGCAATTAGCATTTCATCTCTGGTATCAGGTTTGATTCTCTCTACAATAGGATGCCCTGCACACATCTTATTGTGCTTATCACACTGCCCCATGACTTACCACACTGCGCCATGACTGCCAGATTCCCACAGGCTGGACGCACCTTTGGAGGGAGCTGGTGCTATTTATCTCTTTATCCCCAGGCCTGGTATGGGGCTTGAGCATAGTGGACACTCAGTGAATGGCTGCTGAGTGAATCATGCAGACAAATACTTTAAATATGTTCAGAGCGATGCATTACAGGTTTTTGGACTTCTTTTTCCTTACGGTTGGTTCTTAACTATTCCTGAGCTGAATGCGGCATGCTGAGCCACTGTTTCACCTTGGGTTTTTTGTTTTGCTCAGCCAGGATTGGTACTAAATTACTTTACATGTGTGGTCTCTTGGACATTAGTCACATCTTAAGGGCAGGGGCTGAGCCTAGGGTGTCTGGGCAATAAGGAAATCCAGGGATCATCTACTGCAAATTCAAAATTTTTAGAACAACACAACTGAATCTAACAATTTTGATTCACACACTTATGGCCACACGGTTGGTCAGAACCCACATCTGTGGTCATAAATCCAGTCTCCAATTCCCTGCCTAGTGCCTTGCCCCACAAGTGGTCTAATGGCCAGTCCCATCCCTGCACTACTCCTTCACAGGAATAAGGGCAAGTAAAATCTCCTTTACCTTTTTTTGCTTGCTTGTTTAGACCAAATCATTTCTGCCTCTCTTACTGTCTTTCCTCCCCTCTTCGCTTCCTACTTTCAGTCATTCCTTATTCCCCAAAGGATTTTAGGCAGCTGCCAAAGAGCCACTATTTCTCTAGGTTTTCCCACCACGCAGCTATTGCTCAGAAGATACCTTTGACCCCACTGGGATTTGGGACCCAAGGCCCTCGTTAGTGCTAAAATACGGACATCCGCCTAGGCCTTCCTTCAGAAAGTCTTGACCACAAGAGGAGGCTGTTTAAAGGTTCGTTTTCTCCCACATATTCCACCTGGCGTTAGGCAGTCTCCTGTGCTCTTTAGGGCTGTCCTTTCTGTGCGGGTTTGAGGAGAGCCTCCGGGAGCTTGCCTTAAGATTCCTGTGTGTATTGTCCTAGACATGGGCACCGAAGAATTTGAGAGCTCCTTGTACTGTCAATGACAACAAAAAGTCAAGATAAGCTATTCTTTCACAGTTTCTAAAAATCGCAGCTGTGAACTCTTAACCATTTTCCATAGTCTTCAAAATACAGAAGTGTCAGATTACTTACATAAGCATCTCCCCACCAATGGGGTGTTCAGTAAAGTCTTCCAACGTTAGGGCCCCTGGGAGCTAACGAAGATCATCCTGCCTGTCTATGAAGTGGATGCGATCCCAATTTTAAAGATACAGAAAGTGAAGCTTGCCAAAGTCAGGTAACTTGTCCCAGGGTGCACAGTCAAGTGAGGCCTGGGATGCGAACCGTGGGGCACGCCCATATGCCCTTTCCACTCTACCACCTGCCTCTGCTGTTGAACACAACAGATCGCTGGGGCTCCCAGTGTTTGGTCAGCCAGTAGGGGGGAGCAGCCCTGGATCTCGGGTGATACACACACGCTAAACTGTCCTTTTCCATTTCGCCTCAAACTGAAATGATTCCATGCGAGCAACAGCACCAGGCCTAGGTAATACAGATAGTCCTCCAAGTTCTAGTAAAACCTAGAAGTCCCATGTTATAAGCTATGTAACTGAGGGCTCTGACAGTTTGGAGGCAGCCTATTTCTTTGGAGGAATCCTTCCTTAATCTGTCACGACAAGGATGTCATAGAGTTGTTTTTTTCTTCTTTTTGGAAGTTTGTAAGGTTCTGCAATGGGGTAAAATGAGATGGGGACTCAGAAAGGGAGACATTGACCTCCCTTTCTGAGTTTATTGACCTTTTACTATTTTTTGCAAGGATAAAATGGATTCGGAAGATATTTGCTCTTTTCCCTTAAGACAGCCCATCTTCCGAAAAGGAAAATGGCATATATAAAAATCGAGGGAGGGAAACTAAATCATTTTCTAATTTTTTAACTACCTTGAATCCCAAAAACAGCTTTCTCTGGGTGTAATCTTGCTAGAAATAAAGCCACCTGATTATTTAGTCCTCCTTTTAGAAAATTCCTTTTGCCCAGGCAGTTTCTGTGAAACACATCAATGGTAAAGAGAAAAAACAAAAAAGATTTGGCAAAACTCCTGTGACAGCTCAAACAAGCGCTTAATGAGCAGAAGTAGTGACAAGTGGCCAGGACATGAGACCTGGGCAGGGGCAAGTTAGCAGGAGGCTTTTCTATGCACACTGGGCCTACATGAAAGAATTGGACAACTGTTTTGAAACTGATTTCATCTGTCTTCACGAGAAAGCGAGATTATTATCAGAGTCCCAATAATTGCTCTACATGGGGTGAAGCGATCTCTTCATTAATTCCAAACCTGCATATAAGAAAAATAAAAGTCCAATGAGGGTTGTCTATACAAAATCATAACTAAGAATATATAGAAAATACAATACAAATAATTTACCAAACCAAAGATTTTCTTTGTCTTACCCAATCCTTACATAAAGTTCTTCTGTACTTTAAGATTTAAAATTCTGTGTGACTATTGCTACTCTTTTTTAGTGTATTTCTAATCCATTTTGCCACAGACTCATGAATTATTCAGCACACGCAAGCTCTGAGTTAGGGCAGGCACATTTGTGAGGAATACCAATGGCAGGTAAGTTTCAGAGAAACTGAAATGAGGAAAATTTGGTAAACTTAGAAACTGTGTTGCTTCTTTAAATTCTGTTGGTGGACTGTCCAATGATTCTTAAATCCTACATAAAGTGACTATATAAATGCGCTAGGATGTAGCGTTGATAGAAAGTGCTCATGTTTAAAAGTGTGTTTTCTGGTTTGTAAATGTCCTGGACAGGCCGCAGAGACAGCCACAGTCTTGCAAAAACACAGCCAGATGAATCCTGAGTTGGGGTAACAACGTTTTCATCCCAGAGTGAAATCTGCTAAACCAGCCTCACCTCTGTCAATTACCTGCCCATCCCCCCAACCCCAATACCTTCGCCCTACATGCGGACTGCAGCGGGAGGCTTGGCGGGAGCACAGCGACAACCCCATTTGTGTAAGGTTCCTATAGGGTTTTTTTAGATATAGTTAACGGTTAAATGATGAGGGATTAGGAGCGCCAGCCTCCCTCCCTTACCTTCACCATACAGTCAAAATCCACATATAACTTTTGACCCTTTCAAGACTTAACTACTAATAGCCTACTGCTGACCAGAAGCCTTGCTAATAACATAAACTGTCCATTAACACGTGTTTTGTATGTTATATGTATTCATATTGCATTTTTACAATGAAGTAAGCTAGGGAAAAGAAAAGGTAAAGAAAATCATAAGGAAGGGAAAATACATTTACAGTATGAAAAAAATCCACATACAGGGTGGGCAAAGTAGGTTTATTGTTATGAGTATGCAAAAGAGTTTATTCTTGTAACATTAGTTATTAATTATTGTATTATTTCCCATATGAACAACTGTAAACTTATTTTTGCCCGCCCTTGGATAAGTGGACTCACAGTTTCAAACCCTTGTTGGTCAAGGGTCAACTGTATGAATTGTAACAATCAGAGCAAGCAGATTTTTCCTACCCATCACTTTCCATTCTCTTAAAAGATTTAATATGAAAATTTCCTCTGCAAAGAAAAATCGGTGATATTACAAGCCCAGTAGTAAGATAATAACATGGTTGAAATACGGGGGAGAATGTTCTAGTGAAGTTTAACATTAAGCCTTTGTCTCAACATTATGAATTTGTAAAATTGTCTAATTTAAGTTTTTTTCCTACTACTTCAGAAATATCTTCTAGGGTCCAGTTAGGGAAACTAAAGGTATAGAAATGTCTATGCCATGGTCCCTCCCATCAAGAAATCTATCCAGGGACAGGAGCACAATTATAAATGATATAAATATTATAATCAGAGTGTGTCTGAAGTTCTCCTTGTTTTGATTTAGAATTTAATAACAATTGCATCTGAGTGCTACAGATGAATGTATAAGTGGCGATTAACACTGTCTTGATATTTTCAGTTTAGGAAACTGGTTTCTCTCTAGAGTTATAGATATACAAGTTACCCCTGTCATCATGAAAAGAAATGTATACTAAGTGGAGTGGAATATGAAGAAAAACTCTTAAGGTTACTTAATGGAGGCATCAACAAACATTCGTAATGAAGAAAGATAACAGGGACAACTTGAATTTGGTCCTAGAAGCCAGCAGGCTTTGCGGTGGTCTGCTTTCACAGGTGCACTGATTGAATCTGAAATAACCAGAGACACACAAGTGAAGAGAGAAAGTGAAATGTTTTGTTCCTGTTTGAATTGCATTGCCTAGGTAGCCATAAAAATTGACTGAGCACCACTGTGCACAAATGGGCTTTGAAATACATATTCCCTGCTAACTTCATGCACTGATTTATGGTATTTTCTCTCCTAGAAAATCTTGTATTATTTCTACACAAAGCCCTGACTTCTCAAGTTCAGGGGTATGTCCTGTCTCCAAGTGGGAAGCATATATGTGCTATAATCAGTATATCGGTGTGTCTCCAGCTTTAAATGAATATGCAATGATAATAAAGACTGATGCCTACTTATTACCTTCTTGAGTTACATACACATGGATTATAAAAAAGCAGAATGTTTCTTAACTATGGGATTTTAAGTCATTTGGTTTATCATTTTCCTCTTTGGGAAATAAGCTCAGAATTTTAATGTCATAAAATAGAAATAAGATTTAATACACAGAATTTTTAGGATGCTATCTACCACAGTGATTTTCAACCTTTTTCATTTCGTGGTACACATAAACTAATTACTGAAATTCTGTGGCACATAAAAAGTATATTTTTTGCTTGATCAAAAAAGGATATAATTTCTTTTTAAAAAAATCCTCACCCAAGAATATGTTTAGTGATATTAGAGAGAGAGAGGAAGGGAGGGAGGGAAGAAAGGAGAGAGAGAGGGGCTTAGAAAGAAGGGGAGAGAGAGAGAGAAAGAGAGAGAAATACCAATGCCTCCCAAACACACCTCCACTGGGGGGTCAAACCCACAACTTTTTCGTGTATAGGATGACACTCCATACAACTGGGCCACACAGCCATGGCAAAAATAGGTATAATTTTGATTCATTCACACCAGAAGGCTATTGTGCTGGCTGTTGTCATTTTTTAATATGACAATCTAAGGGAACAGAGTTTCATGCCCCTGATTAGTCAGGTATCGTATGTTTTAAAAATCCTTGCAGTGTGCCATCGTGCCTTGTGTTGCCCTCGTTGCAAATTGCTGAGCTAACACAGAATGGAATCAACTTGTATTCTCATCAACCACTAACCAGCAATAAAGTAAAGAACACAATGAACTAAGTTCTGGAATTAAGTAGGAGAAAGTTATAAAAAATGTAGTCAATTTTATACATGACCACAAAACCACACGGCTAACTCTTTAATCACTTTTCAAGGTCCATGCAACAGCCAGATGTCTGTGTTTCTTTAAATACCAAACACCAAGCAGTCATCTAAACGTGGAAGCGTGGAGTCCTATAGGCATTAACCAGCGACTGGTGGGGATGATCCTGACTTTCTAAGGCACTGCCTTAAATCCTCCGAGGAGGAAGCAAATGGAAAACAGGAATGAGGGCAGGTCAGTCCTCTCCCCTCACACGCATCCCTAGGACTAGAATTTGGGGACTCGCTGTGATCCATTCTTGAGGAGGAATAGATGGGGTAAAAGATACTCTTAAGTAGTAAGTAGCCCTGACCATGTCGTTCTAGGCCTCCTCTATTTTGTTCTTGATAATGGTAGGAATAACTCATTTTGTTTTCATTCTCACTTATAAAAATGAAAGAATTGTAAACTAAAGCTCTAATTTCAGAAAAATGTTTCCCATATGAATTTGAAAATGATTTGTTAATGGCTAGTGGTCAATAATTCTCTAGGATTAAATAATGCCAACACAATAAGTTAGGAACCAGTTTGAGCTCCGATGTATAATATTTTCAGGCTTCAAGCATTCTGTGTTTGTTAGATGCTGCCAAATTTCATTTTTTCTTTTTCAACAGCTGTTACCTACAGATCCCACATCTGTTTCCCTGGTATGCCCATTATAAAAGTTGCTACTTTCTCCAACTTACATGAGATTGTAATGAATGTTACAGAGACAAATCACATGCCTAAGGAGAGTACTGTTTCTCCCAGGTAAGCTGACAATACCACTTTTAATGAACATAATTTGAAATTGGATGCCAATCGTACATTCAGGAAGGCAGATCACAGGGAGATGACGATTGTTATCTAGCCATTTTCCTAATGAAGTGACGAGGAGGCCACATGTGCCAGGAGGTACCTTGAAGAGAGGCTGCTAATTGCCACCCACTATTCACCCAAGGACGTATGACTAACAGACTCATATGACAATCACTAAGACAGCTGGTGAGGAGGAAGACAACTTGTCCACCAGACGAGACAGACGTGCAAAGGAAGATACTGCCTCTGAGAAGACGCAAATGAGCACATTCAGGTGATTTAAAGAAATTCTTTTTCATTTAAAGTTTAGGGGTTGAAAATGTCTTGCATCCTAGTCGAGTATGCCAGCACTAGCCTTGGCATATGTCTGGGAATCAAAGACTTTAACAATTAAAAAAAATTGAATTCTGTAGAACAAACACAACCTAAATAAAATCTCAAAGAGTTCTGGGTTTACTTCACATGCTATTAAGATACTTTTCTTAACTCTTGATTCCTTTCCTTTTCTGTCTCTCACCTTGTATGTGCACGAGTCTAAGTTTGTTGTACTTGTTCCTGAACGTTGCAATTTAAAAAGAACATCTTGCTGAAACTTTCATTAGCTCACTGGGAGACCTTCGTCAGGTCACTTTACCTCCTCATCTGTAAGGGCAATAACTGGATGAGGCCATCCCTGAAGTTGCGACTACAGGGTCTGGCAGAAGCAGTACCTGCTTGACTGTGGTTGGTAGGTAATAATATGGGGGTAAGAGTTAAGAGTTTTAATTGGAACATTTCACCTAAAATGTCCTCTGGTGTGATTGGGTGTGATATTGTTACGTTATAGAATTACATGCTTATTATTTTGTGATAAAAAAGGTGCCGTTACTTGTGCCAGACTCTGTATATCCATCATTCATGATCCCCAGGGAGGAAAGCTTCTCTGTGTTGGCTGTTTTTCCCCCTCCTTCTGCTGAGGCTTGACTCAAGGCCATGAAAGGGACAGGAAGATCTGACAAATGAACTATGTTGAGCGGGAAGGGCAGGGGGTGTCTCTCACCCATCCCTCCAGCGGTGTCCAACCTGCAGCCCGCCGACTGCATGCAGACCAGGATGGGTTGAATGTGGCCCAACACAAAATCATAAATTTACTTAAAACATTATGAGATTTTTCTTGTGATTACATGTCGCAATGTATTCAATGTGTGGCCCAAGACAACTCTTCTTCTTCCAGTGTGGTCCAGAGACACCAAAAGGTTGGACACCCCTGCCTCAGGTGAGGACAGCGTGGTACCTGACCCTGCAGGTCAGTGACTCTCTCACCATCATCACCGGGCTTACATTTCCACAGAAGCTAAAATCAAAGGTTGTATTTACTATTTCACTTTAGACTTGAAGTCAGAGCCACATAGCAGTAAAATAGCTTGGAAGTGTTTCATTAGGGTTGATTTAAAACATATTCTTGGCAGGCATGATTACAAGGATGAAAAGATGCTTACGTCTTGACAAAACTTAACCCTAAAATGTGTAAGCACAATCAGACTGGTGGCAAATCTTGTTTTTGAAAGGTGATTTTTAAAAAATAAAATGAGTGCATTAGTTAAATCCATGAATGAATAGCATATGTTCACTGTAGAAAAGTTAGGAAATAGATTAAAAATTAAAACAAATAAGATTGTTAGGAGGCCAGACTCTGGATTATGAAACACTTTAGGGTGGAAAATCAGCGCCAGTACCTTATAGCTGTGTATTCTTGGTTAAGTTCCTTAATCTCCCTAAATATCACATCCCTCGCCTGTAAAGAGAATATAATTTCTACATGAGAGGACTTTTGTGAGGACTAAATTTAATAACGTAATTAGGTCAATTACATGGTTCCTGGCAAATAGCAAGTGCAATGAGAAGGTAGCTGTTGTTCTTGTTGTTGTATTTTTATTATTAGTTACTATGCTCTTACTGATAATTTTATAATGATATTGGCAAAGATGGAGGAGACAAAGTTATTTCGAGGTTCTCAAGGGTCTGGCATTTATAGGACTTTTGTGCACATGGCGGTTATTTTTCATTGTTCTAGTCATTGAAATAAAAAGTGACATTGATTTTTTTGTTTTCAGATCCCTCAGAAGGCAGATTAAATGTTACACGCCACTTGGCAGGAGTAGGTACTACCTTAGGAAATATCAGGTGGTGCTGTCAACTTGAACATTGATATCGTATGTGGACACGTCATCCACACAGCTTACTGAGCGCCTCCTATACTGTGACCACATTTGTCTGAACACTGCGTTCACATACAACATCTCATTGATCTGATAATATTTCTCTCTTCCTAAAATATTCCAAAGGCTCTTCGCTGTATGCTGAAAAGCTTCTCACTTTGCAGTCAGATGGTCAAGGCCCTCTATGACCTAACTCTTTCTCTTCCCTTCACAATCCTTAGGTTCTGGTCAAAATTATTTTCTGAGTTCCTCCAATGTTGTAGACTCCCCCACATCCCTGCTAAGAGTGTTTCCATTCCTCAGAGTACGTTTCTTTGGCCCCCCCACCCCCCGCCTCCCGCCTTTCCGACAAAGCCCATGCAAGGCTCCACTCTAAGGCTTATCTCCTGTGCTGTCTTCCTTACTCTGAATTTGGTAGCCAGGATGAACTCTCTCCTGGGATTTGGCACTTCCTACTTCTTTTATCGTTTTTCGTGTATTTATCTCAATTTTTTTTATAGATTATGAGGTCCTTGGGAGTTAGAGACTCTCTCTGGGAATGCATGCATCTCAGATTGTATCACTTAGAAACAGAAAATCCCTACGTGTGGACTGAATTATGTGAAGTCTGTCCAGAATGTATCCAGCCATGTAATGTGAAGAAGAGAGGCGTTTATTGAAGAAGATACAAGATACAAGAAACATTGTTCATAGGGGCAATTACACCTCAGTCCCCTTCAGACTAGGCACCTTAGGACTCACACAGTTTTCACAATTGTCATCAGCTGCCCTGGTAGATTTTCTTGAATCTCATCAACCATCTGAAAAATCTCTTCTCTTTCAAAGGTGATTTTAGCTTCGGGAAAAGCCGGAAGTCACAGGGCACCAAATCTAGTCTGTAGGGGCTGAGTCACCTGGGTGATCTGATGCTTCACCAAAAAACTGCATGAGACATGGTGCATAAGGGGACACATTGTTTTGACAAAGCTTCCAGTCACCAGGTGCCCATAGCTGCAGCCTTCTGAATCATCCGAATAGTTTCTGATGAGGAATGTTCAAGCTTAATGCAAACTTTGATGGAGATTCATTGCTCTACTTGCCACACAGTACATATGCTCACTCAGCAGCATCTTGCATCCCCACTGACTTGTAAAGTGAAGTCATCATTGTTCACACATGCACATTCCAGTCCACTCTCCTTGGCTGCCAGGTGTTACAATGATGTCATACGAACTGTCCTCATTATATTAACAATGGTTGGACTTTTTCCAGATAGACCTCATATTTGATACTCTTAATAAATGTTGCTAACTTGACTAGGGGAGTGTTAATAAACTTACTTTAGCAGGTGAGGAAACTAGGCTTGAAGAGGGTGGAAAGAGATGTGTCCTAAACTCCATTAGCTGGTGAAATGGACTAAACAAGACCTTTAGGTTTCTAATCTAGTGGTCCTTCTGCTCATGGGAGGACCCTCCTCGCTCTGCACTATGATAGGACAGGTGAAGTTACTGAAGGAATGTAATGACTGGTTCCAAATTATTTATTACCTAACTTGAGTACAAAGGACTAAGACAACTGAGAATTAAAAGAGAAATGGACAGAGTCAATGCAATATCACTACATCTAAATACCACAGAGTTGTCTTCTATGGGGATATTTAAAGTAATGTTTACATAAGTGTGCATTTATTTTTGCCTTGTCTCCTTAAATAGGAAGTTCCTGAGGGCAGCAGCTGTATTTTATATGTATTCATATCCAAAAACCTTGCTTGTAATAGATGTTCCACATGTATTCCACTCATCCCCTTTGTGCAATCATGCATATTTCCCATAAAGAACAATATATCATAAGAAAAAAGAAATTCAGTAAAAGTAAATTCATGTCAATAGACTGGGACAAAAGGGAAATTTCCTTCCTGGCTATGATAAATACAGAGGAAAGCACACATTGAAATTGATTAGCAAGAAAATACTAAACATGCCTAAACGTGCCTCACACGCTGGGAGAACATATTTTGATATCCTGATGAGTAGGAAATTGTGTCTGCTCACTGGTCCTGCACAAATGAGTTGTGTGTAGTCTAGAGAGCCAGGAGGAGGTATATAGCATTATGCCCCCATCCTCCCTTAGGGCTCCCCACCACAAGGGCTTGCTATACAGTCACATGACTGTATAGCGGCAGTATCATCATCACCTGTGTTTAGAAGGGCTCCATGCTTGCTTTAATTCTATGCTATCACTATCTTGAAAGTCTTGAAAATTTTGAGCAAGAGACCCTGCCTTTTCATTTTGCCCTGGGTCCTGAAAATCCTATAGACAGTCGGTCCTCTTTACTGCCGTTCCAAGCCTGTGGATACATTGTTATTAGAGTTTCCATCTTGTGGACTAGTTAGAGAGGGTGGGGAAAACACCCTGGTTCTCTCTCTAGGCCTAGCTACAGGGAACACTCTTCTGAGGAGATTCTGAGGAAAAAAAAAAAGACAATGAGACCACGCAAAGGTCAGCGGTTTCTCTGGAAGTGAATGTCTGGGAGTCCAGAAGGAATCATATGAGTGCGAGTTCTGGAAATCACAAATCTGGGTTTCCTGTAATTATTTTAAAAGTGCTCATGCAAGAATACAGTAAAAGATTAGCACTTAAGTGTTGTGGGAAGCTTCTCATTAAATCTACATTGGCCAGAATCTTATTAGTGTGATGTGTCTGGCTTTAGCTTTTTATCTTGAAAAATGAGAAGTCTTAAAGGAAAGAAACAGAAATAATTAAAAGAGTAGGAAACGGGGTCCATTAAAAATATTAAAGGCCTACATTAAATTCTCAAGAAAAATCTGAAGTCCATAGATTCCACCAAGTGTCTAAAGAACTGGCTTTTTCAGTTTTGCACAGGAGATTCTTCCGGACGAGGAAGGGTCTAACGTTATGGGAACCTTTGGTGCACTGTGTGGCAAGAAGCATTTGTGTCCTCAACACAGGGCAGGCAAAGGCATCAGAAAGCCAGTCCGATGTGAGTTCCTGGATTGAAAAAAAAGAAGGAAATTTCACCCTTTGCGACAGTATGGACAGTATGGATAGTGTTATGCTGAGTGAAATAAGCTGGTCAGAGAAAGACAAATACCGTATGATTTCACTCATAGGTAGAGTCTAATGAAAAAACTGAACTAACAAGAAAAACAGATAGAGACTCATAGATAGCAGGCTGACAGCTCTGGGGAGGGGTTAGGAGGTAGAAGAATCAAGCAAAGCGATCAAGGACTCAGGGAGTGGCCAACAGTGTGGTGATTGCTGGGCCGGCGGGTGGAGGGTATAATGCGGATAAATGGTAATGGAGAAAATACAATAAAAAAGCAAAGCACTCTTAAATGTGAAAAAAAAAGAGAAAGGACGATGAGTCATGTGTCAATTGAAAAATAGATGAGGTCATGATGCTAACTTAGAATGGACATTAAAAAAAATTTATTATTATTATTAGTTGGGGAGAAAGAAGTTAAAAGGATCAGTGTGGTTAACCAAGGGAGAAAAACAGTGACTGACATGAGGAGAGAGGGAAAGAGAAACACTAGGGAGTCATTAGTAACATTCAAAGATTCACTTGAAAATACACACACTAAAGTCTCTTGATACTGGGACAGAAAGTTAGCATAAGTACTTGAAAATTCTGCAAGTCTTTCTCTTTCTCCTTTGTATGTCTCTCACTTTGCAACTGTCTTTCCTTTCCCTAGGTACGTTTCTCCAAAGGCTGCCTCCAAATTCTATCAGGAAATTGGTGGGGGGGCCTGGCGGAAGCAACGATTTATGGCTTTCTAGCCAAATGCAGGGAACTAAAGGCTGTCTGCTTTCTAGGTTAAATGCTAAGGAGAAAAGACAGGCTCAATCAACCCTTCTGTTGATATCTTTCCATTGAAGAGACTTAGATAATCATTTTGAAAAGATTAATTTTCTTTTTCTAGAAAATTTACAGGTTTGTATTTGGAAGAGGGGTAGGGAGAGACTTAGAGACGGAGGAAGAGAAAGAGATCATAATACATAAAATGTTGATTTAATTCTAGAAATCAATTTATAACTGGGTAAGTATTGTTTTTACGAGGAAATAAACGGGTCATTATCAATTTGTGTCTCTGCTTTCCTTTTCTGAGCTTTATTAATTTTTTAAAATAAAAAAGCAGTAATCAAGCGTGCAATAAATGCATGTAGGCAAGACATCCTTTGGACTATTATGCTTGTTAATTATATGGCACTGACTAAGACGCAGAGGGCATGACCTGTGAGACAGAAGAAGATACAGAATGGATGATGATGGAATGAAAGACTGAAACTGAAACAATGTGTAAAATGGAAAATGCAAGATGCAGAATGAATAAAAAATTGATAAGAAATAGTGTAATAATATAATCATGAGAGGAAATAATGATTATTTGAGATAGGACACTAGAGAATAAATAAAAAATAGATATATTACTGGACTAGTATTATACAGACAAGATAGCACTTTTGCTGCATGTATAGATATAAAATAGAAATTTTAAAAGCTAATAAACCTCATGAATCCTGAAATCAGATCAATAGTTTACTAAATTTGATTTGATAAAATCACTGAATAAGTCATACCAACTCCTGGCTTTGCGTTCTAAACTCAGTAAGAGTAAGAGATTGCTAGTAACGCAATTCTCGATGAATATTTGCAGGCACTTTTCCATCAGTCTGACATAATTTAAATCCAAGATACAGCTAAGAGTAGAAAGGAAACGGGAGATAAAAATGAAGGCAAACAGCGTTTATTCCCTGATGCTCTGAGTGATGGCACTAAAAATAAAAAGTAATCTCATATGGGAAGTATAGATTTTTAAAATGCAAATTTCAACTATCTATAGGAAGGATTTTCACAGACTTTTTCCTGAAAAATGTCACTGTACATGTTAAACAAAGGTTCAAAGAAATTTACTATGGACTGTTACATGAAATGTCTTAAGTTGTCTCATTGAGGCAGATTCCTTTCTCTGTGTGTGTGTGTGTGTGTGTGTCCCCACCTTGACAGGCTAACGGTAACAAAACTATTTTAATGTTCGGATTCGGGATTGCTTAGTACACCAGGTCTTCTCTAGTATCCATACCTAGGCTGACCCTCCCCTCTTTTTTGGGGGGACCATACCCCCCTTTCCAGATTTAGATACATGTCCCAAATGGGAACTGTCACTTTCTCACATAGCCCCACTTCCCCAGCTTAGGGTTCGGAACCAACCTCTACCTTGTCCAATCATCGGAATGCCCAGTAATCCACACCCATACTCCTCTGCCCCCCAACCCCCACTCTTCAACATGAGCCAAGTTAGCCACTTAGGTTTCCTTCCTGGGTTTTTGGACCTGAGTTAGGAGAAAATAGCTCTCTCCTCTCTGGTCCTGCTGGAAGCCATGATTAATATCCTTGTAGAGATGTTATTCTGAGAGAGTGAAGCAAACGTAAGAGAAAGAATCCCTTAGGAAGTGAAACAGAATTGCCATATGATCCAGCAATTCCACTCCTAGATATATACCCCAAAGAACTGAAAGTCAGGACTCAGAGAGACACTTGTGAGCCAATGTTCTCAGCAGCTCTGTTCACAATAACCAAAGGATGCAAACTACCCGAATGTCTACCAACATATAAATGGGTGACCCAAATGCCGTGCACACATACAACAGAATAGTATTGAGCCATAAAAAGGAATGAAGTCCTGATACATGCTACCACATAACCGAACCTTGAAAATATTAAGCCAGACACAAAAGGACATACATTTTATGACTCTCCTCATAGGGAAATCTATAAAGACAGAAAATATAATAGTGACTGGGGGAGAGGAAAAACTGGGGAATTACTGTTAATGGGTACACGGTTTCTGTTTGAGGTGATGAAAAAGGATTGGAAGTAGATGCTGTGATGGAACAACGTACATGCATTTAATGCCACTGAATAGTATGCCTAAAATGGTTAATTTTGTCATGTATATTTTACCACACCAAAAAAAAAAAAAAAGAGAGAGAGAGAGAGATTAAGAATCTAACAGAGTCCAGTCCTGGTTGAGTTGTCCTCGAGTCAGTTTCGCCTGTGCCTTTTCTGTGTTCCAGAACTTGCCAACTGTTTTCTACCTGGGGCTAGTATAGTTTGGGTTTCTAGCCCTTGAAATCTAGAGTGCCAGCACGATGCTAAGGAAAACCTTCCTGTGGTTTATATGGATTCAAAGGCAACCCCATGTGTGTGCCTATTTCAAATGGAAGGCTTTCATCCTTTCAGAACTCAGTTATCTACCTGCAGATTAATCTGAAGGCAGGGACTATGCCCTGTTCTTTAACGTAACACCCAAGCCCTAGTACACTGCTCTAATGTTCCACATAAAGCAAGTCCTCCACGCCACACAAAGGAGTAAGTACTTCCCAGTTTCCTAACTCCATGTCCTCACTGCATGGATGGCTACATAAATTCCTCCAAAAAATGAGGTCCTATGTCTCTCGACATCTTCGTTTGTGTATAGTCTCCCACTTAAAGTATCAGTCCACATTGTTGGCCCAAGGCTGTCAAGGCACACCTTTGGCTATCCGGCAATTATTAAGACAACCAATTTTAAGCCCCTAAAATCACTGGATAAAAGGCTGACATTTTCTATATCCATTACTCCCCTCTATTGTGCCACATCCTTCAAAGAGCTCTAAATATCAGCAGAAGCTGGAGTCACTCATAATATTAGTTACATTGTTGTTATATCCTTAAAATTAGCACTTTCATCTTGCCTGGACTAGAGTATAATTTAAGGTACTAACTAGGTGAGGATTTGACAGAAAAAAATTATTCAAAAACATTTTACTCTTCCTGCTCTGGGATGAAGAATCATCGATTTCAGATCTGCCAACCTTTCAAGATGCTCAGCACTTAAAAGCTAAGTGTGCTTTAAAGTGATGTGTACTGGACGTCCCAGAAGTCTATTTTTAACAGCTGTGTAGTGTTTATTTGGTTCGTGTATACATTTGCAAAGGTTTTCTAGGCTCACAAACTAACCAAGATAGTTTATTTAGGACTCTGTTGCCCATGATGCTTTGGAAATAGGTTAGGTTTCAGCTAGTTCAAGAGCAGGCCCGCTCTGCAGACACCTGTCAAGGCTTGGGGGTAGGTGGGTGGGTGGGGCAGCTTTCTTCCATATTGTACCAACCCCTGACAGAGAAAAGAAAAAGACTTGAATACAAAGCCAGAATTATAGCAAAGCTCTCTATCACAGTAAGAAGATTGTGGCAATATACTATTTTTCAAAAAAAAACCAAAGCAAAAACCCAAAAAACAAAAACACCACATTCTATTGTTTTCCAACCAAGGTGAACTTGGTGTATTACCCAAGGTCATGCAAATAGTTTTTACTCTTTAAAAAAATTATGGAAAATTTCCAGCATAAACAATAGCAGAAAGCATAGTACAGTGAATGCCATATATGCCCATCATTCGACAGCTATCAATGTTTCACCAGCACGGTCTGTTGAAGGCTCGTGAACAGAGTTATTGTATGAGGGGGGACCCCAAACACCCAGAATTTAATTGTAAAAAAATGTGTATTTATTCTTACATGTTTAAACTTTAGTGAACTTAAAAGTATTCTCCATTTGATGCAATACACCTATTCAGACGTTTTCTCCACAGCTCCAAACAGTCTTTGAACTTGTTGATTTTGATGCCTTTTAGTTCTGCTGTTTATTGTTTCACCTCTTCCACATTGGCAAAATGTTTCCCTTTGAGGACTTTTTCATCCGGGGCAATTAAAAAAAAATGTCGCTTGGGGCAAGATGGGGTGAAAAGGGAGGGTGGAGCACGGGGTCATGCCGTTTTTTCCAAAAAGTGAACACTCAGCATGGTGTAGGCAGGTGAGCTCGTAAATCACCCATCATGAAATGGGCAAACACATTGAAAGAGTGTTCAAAAAAATTCACTGAGACCAAACACAGCCTCTTACAACAACGCCAGCTAGTACACTGATACAGATGGGTTCCTAGAATACACACCTAGTAGGGGACGCCTGTCCTACAAGGGACCCACCCTCCAGAAAATAATTCTGGTTTTTTTGGGGTCCCCCCTCATATATCCAAATACGATGTATTTATTTCTAGTAGCTTTACCTCCAAAGTTTATTAATTCTTTTGAATCAAGTTACTTTTTCAGTTCCTACTGATTGATTAGGTTCCAATATATATCTAGGAAACATGCAATATTTGAAATGTGGCAAAATACCAATAATTCTTCTAGTAAAGATCTATATATTTCCTCTAATTCCATTGTACATCATCGATAATGTCTTAATCAGGCCATTTTCCTAACTCATTAAAGAAAGCTTGCCTTACTTGGGTCAAGTGGCTTTTAAAAAAATGACTTCATGTGCTGATTTGCCATAATTGCCTCACCTCCAAACAGACTGTAACTAGTAAACCTTGATGGCTCTTTCCACATTCGTCTATTCAGATACAGCAACGCAGGCTGTGACAAAACACAAAACTGAAAACGGTGCATCTTTCCTGTCAGTTTGGGGAGTTCATATGTTGGTTTAAAAGTGGCCGCTCAACAACCCCGATGTGCATTAACAGGTGCATGAATAAACAAACTTTGGTGTAGACATACAATGGAATATTATTTGGCCTTAGAAAGGAATGAAGTTCTGATGTATGCTACAGGATGGACGAATCTTGAAAACATTATGCTATGTGAAATATGCTGGACATAAAAGGACAAATATTGTATGATTCTACCTATATACAATAGGATACCCAGAATAGGCAAATTTGTAGAGACATAAAGTAGGACAGAGGTTGCCAGGGACTGAGGGGAGCGGGAAATGGGAAGTTACTGTTTAATGGGTATAGAGTTTCTCTTTGTGATGATAAAAACAGCACTAGCCATTGGAGAGATGCAAATTAAAGCCACAGTGAGATACCACGCCACACCAGTCAGAATGGCCATCAGAAACAAATCAACAAACAACAAGTGCTGGTGAGGATGTGGAGAAAAGGGAACCCTAGTGCGCTGTTGGTGGGACTGGTGCAGCCACTGCGGAAAACAGTTTGAAATTTCCTCTAAAAACTAAAAATGGAACTGCCTTTTGACCCAGCAATTCCACTTCTGGGACTCTACCCTAAGAATCCTGAATCACCAATTCAAAAGAACTTAATGCAGCCCCATGTTCTTAACAGTGCTATTTACAATGGTCAAGTGCTGGAAACAGCCTAAGTGCCCATCAGTAAATGAGTGGATCAAAAAACTGTGGTACATTTACACGATGGAATACTACACAGCAGAAAGAAGGAAGGAACTCCTACCTTTTGTGACAGCATGGATGGAACTAGAGAATATCATGCTAAGTGAAATAAGACAGTTGGTGAAAGACAGATACCACATGATCTCACCTAAAAGAGGAATCTAATGAACAAAATAGAACCACAGGCATGGAAACAAGGAACAGATTGAGAATGGCCAGAGGGGAGGGAGATAATGGTGGAAAGAAGGGGAAGGGACTAGTCAAAGAACATGTATGAATGACCCATGGACATAGACAATAGCACAGGAATTGACTGTGGGAGTGGAGTGGGGGGTGGGGGGGCGGGTGGAGGAGGTCAAAGAGGAAAAAATTGGGACAACTGTAATAGATAACAATAAAAAATCATTAAAAAATAAAAAGCCTGGAGATGGATGGTGGTGATGGTTGCACAACAATGTGAATGTACTTAATGCCACTGAACTACATGCTTATAAATGGTCAGATGCTAAATTTTGTTATGTGCATCTTGCCACAATCAGAAAAAAAGTATCTTCTTAAACAAATCAAATTTTTACTTTAAAATGTGTAAAGTTTAGACTCATCAATTGCACAGTTAAGAATTTAGCTTAAGGAAATAATCGAGACAGTTAAGTACTCAAGGACGCTAAACCAAACCAGGGTATTCTTTTTGTGGTATAATGATGACACTGGAATCTCTCTTTAATTGGGGATTACATTATTGTTTATATACTCAATGTACATATAGTATTGTACAGCCATTAAAATTATAATTTTAAATGACAGTAAGATATTCAGAAGGTTTTGCTAAGGGAAAATGTAGGTGAAAAAATTTAACACATATTTTATTGCCCCTAAACTAGCCCTTCCATTTCTCACCGTAAGGGATTTTAAAATAATTTTTAAAGTATATGATGTGTATACACACATGTTAAAAATTTAGAGAATAATATATCAAAGTATGATATATGATTACCTCTGCAATGAGGTTGATTAATGGCTTTATTTACCTATGTTTTTCTTTTGAAACTTGTTACTGTAGTCATGTAGTGCCTCAGGAAGGAAACAAAAGTAATTATTTTTAAAGAAACTTCTCCACTGGATCTATTCTCTGAATTTCAAGCCCAGGCAAGACTATCTTCACTGACCACACCCGATGGATGGACTGACAATCACTCCCAAGAAGGTCAAGAGTCCCGCTCCAGGCTCAGCCATCCCCCTACCAACTGGAAGTCACCCCACCCTTACTCCCTCTGTAGGGTTCCATCATATTGTTTGTGTCCTTCTGTGAGCTCCTCTGAGGGCAGGGACAAAATCCTAGGAATCTTTCTAGTTCTTCTTGGTGCCTAGCACTGAAGTTGGTATGTGGCAGGAAGTTAATGAGTGTCAAATAAATAAAATATAGCACATGTGCCTGCCCTAAAAAGACTTGAGCTACAGAGAGCACAGTTTAGTGTGTTTTTTCCTAAAGCATTTCTCCCTCTTCCCCTCCACATACAATCTGTTCACAGCTAGTAAATAACAAAGCCAGAGCTTAAATCCTGACACTCTGTCCCTAGAGCCCAAGAGTTTATCCACTCTGCTTCACAGTGAGATATGATCACCTTTGTCAACTGGGTCTGGCAGGACAGAACATAAGAGCATCCAATTTTTACAATGCCTGGCTGCCTTCTCTTAGTTCTTCCACCTGGAGTGAGATTCTTAAGTATTCCCTGAATATTCTGGTCTTAAAATTGCCACCTTCGAAGTGCACTTTCTGCACATGAAACCTCTACCCCTGACTGTGGTGTTTCCTGTTGAATCCACCTGCCTTGATCACAACTTCCAGCAGCATCTGGAATGTCCGGATATTTTTCTGCACATTTACACCCTAATCTGAGTACAAAATCATCCAGATTTCCATTATTTCAGGGTTTACATGGACATGGAGAGGCCAGAGGGAGGCCAGCTGGTGTGCTTGGGTGAGTCAAGAAAGCTCCTTTCTCGAGCAGGTATAAAGCATGACCCCAGATGGATCTGCCCCCCTCAGACCACCGTTGTGACAGAAGAGGTGGCTAATGGTTCATTTTCCAAGGACCCACCCACTTGAGGATGCATAGAATCGAAGTATAAATGAACACAAAATAATGAATGTTTTGACACACACTGAGCCTCAAAAAAATCAAGAAATGTCAAGTCAAACAATAGGAATTTTTTACAATTATATGATTTTTGACATTTAATAAGATTGGTAACATATCCTCTCATATATTACTGTTGAGATTGTATATTGTTATAAATTCTTTAGAGGGTAATTTTGCAGTGTCAGTCAAAATTTAAGATGCAAAATCACTTTTGCCTCACAATTTTACCTCTAGAAATTTATTCTTAAACTAATAAGCTCATATAAATGATATGTGTGCTCTCACACATATATATACAAAGATTTATCACACCATAATTTCTAGTAGTGAAAAATTATAAATGACTTAAGTGGCTCTCAATAGAAACAGTGAATATATTATGGCATATTTATACAACCAATATAATGCTGCCTTCAAAAATATAAGGTAATTGATAAATGTATGGGATGATATGCAGGACATGTGGTATCATGAAATAAGCATATTTTAAAACATGGTTATATACTATATGTATATGTATATATAAATATCTATTCTATAATAGATATATAAAAAAGAGAACCATAAAAAATTGTAAATTTTGTTGGTTAAAAATAATGGAATATTAGCAATTTTATAAAGTTCAAACTGCTATATTTAGGAAGAAATTTTTTTAAAGAATAGCTCTTTTGCATTTCAGAAATAACTATTTTGTCAGTTTTTGAATTCTAAGGTTATTTTATCAGGATGGCTTTAATGGGCCTTAGTTTGTATTCATTGAACACTGAACATTTCTTAAAATCCCCCTACTTGCTAAGCTCCATTCTGGACTCTGAAGATTCCGTAGTGGAAAAAAGAAAGCAGGGGAAAAAAAGTCTTCCCTAATAGAGGTTACATTAATAAAAATACTGTTAGGGCCCTGAGTTTATTAAGTGTGAATTAGAGAATATCAAGGCATGTACAATGCAAATTACTAAGGAGTTAAGTAGTTTAGCTGTTAATTTGGAATGAACCTGCAATTAAGATTCGCCACCATAAATTTATCAATCAATCACTATGTATCCTTTAAATATAATATGAAAGCACTACAGTGTTTAATTTGGAAAACCTGAGAAATTTCAGCGATGATTGCAGGTTGCTACATTTTACAAGCTGTCACCTGCCATTGTTAAAGGGGTAGGTTTCTGATTCAACATTTTAAGGATTCTGGGGTAAAATGTACTTTTAAAGTGCTTATTAAGATATTGAAGTTGGGATAGCACTGGACCAAGACAGCATAACCTGTATTCTTTGATGAGGATGCTTTATTTAAATCATTCTTAAATAAAGACCCATTGGGTGCTCTCATCAAGTTCTCTGGGTTGTATCCTTTCCTTTGCATTTCTGCATCTTCTCTCTGGCAGAGGGTACTGCAGAGTAGAATGATCATCAGCCTGGTACTAATGAGGCCTAGGTTTGTGCTCTGAATCCAGACCTACTCTTTTTCAAGCCAATTTATCTTTCATTACTTTAGATTCCACATCTGCAAAATGGTAGGCAGTGAGGTCATTACTGGGTGGTTTTTCTAAGATTTCTTCTAGTGCAAATTTTTACAATTGAGCCGTGGAAAAATACTATAGAATACAGTATAGAGATAAGCTGGGTAAAGATCCCAAGACAAAAGATTACCCTTTGTCTCAGTCAGGATTTTCAGTTGCGAACAACAAAATTTACACTGGTTAGCTAAAGGTAAAGGGAATTTAGATGGATCTCTAGAAGAGCCTGAAAAGCAAGTATAGCTGCTACTTGACAATGAACCATATAGTTAGAAAGAATATCCAACTATATATACTGCAGGGTGGTTATAGTGAAAACGCCCCTCCTACTGCACCTGGCTCCTACATGGTGGTCATACTTGGTGCTGCGTACCGTAAGCCCCAGAAGAATGGATGCTTCCACACTTACTAAATGGTAGATCTCACTGGGCCCAGGCACCTCCTCATGTTCCTCTCTTCTGCATCAAAGCCTCCTGCAGGTAAGTCTAATTACAGGAACTTAGGGTGCATACTCACAACCCTCAATTGCAGGAGATCCTGGGGAAATCTTTGTTTTTAATTTTTCCTTGGAAAGACAGATTCACAATATGGTAATGTACCAAGTGCAGAGAAAGTAGTCAGGAGATATTGAAAAATACAACTAGCCAAAAAATGTAGCTTAACATATGAATAACAAATCTGATATATCTTACAGGAGAAGATAGTACTAGTTACCTTGTTGTTAAAAGTTATTTTTATCCATCAATGGACACTTAGGTTGTTTCCATATCTTGGTTATTATGAATAATGCTGCAGTGAACACAGAGGTGCTGATATCTCCCTGAGATACTGACTTTCAGGTATATACCCAGAAGTGGGTTGTAGGATCATATGGTAGTTTTATTTTTCATCTTTTGAGGAACCACCATACTGTTTTCCATAATGGCTGTGCTAATTTATATTCCCACCAACAATGTAAATGTAAAGGATTCCCTTTCTCCACATTCTCATCAACATTTGTTAGCTCCTGTCTTTTTGATAATAGTCACTCTAACAGGCTTGAGATGATGTCTCATTATGGTTTTGATGTGCATTTCCATGATTAGCGATGTAGAATATATTTCATGTACCTATTGGCCACTTGTATGTCTTTGGAAAAGTGTCGTTTCAGCTCCTCTGCCCATTTCTGAATAGCTTTATTTGTTTTTTAGCTCCTGAGTTGTAAGAGTTCTTTGTATATTTTGGATATTAACCTCCTTAACAGATAATATGTTTTCCAGATATTTTCTGCCATTTTATAGGCTGCCTTTTCATGAATGGATAAAAAATGGATACAGACACACACACACACACACACACACACACACACAATGAAATATTATTCAGCCATAAAAATACCCCAAGCAAATCTGGTAATTTGCTATAACACAGATGAATCTGGAGAACATTATGCTAAATGAAATAAACTAGACAGAGCAGAGAGAGACAAATAATGTATGGTGTCACTTATATGTGGAATCTTTATTTTTAAAAAAAAGAGCCAATTCCATAGAAATAGAGTAGAATGGTGGCTTCCAGGAACTGGGGGTGGGTAGGGGAACTGGGAAGATGTAGGTGGAAGGGTAGAAATATTCAATTTTAAGACGAAGTTCTGAGGCTTTAATGTTCAGCATGGTGAGTAGAGTTAATAGTATTACATACTTGAAATTTGTTGACAATAGGTTGCTTATACATATGCCCCAATCAAGAGTTAACTATGTGAGATGATGGCTCTGTTGTGGGCTGTAGTGATCATTTTATGCTGTACGTGCTTATTAAACCATCATGTTGTACACTAAATACACACAATTTTGTCGATTATGCTTCAATAAAGCTAAATAAAATTTTCTTTAAAATCTTACTGTCTTATATTCATCAGAGCTTAGCTGCAGAAAAGAGAAACCACTCCGGCTAATCTGAGCCTGCTGAGGTTCAAGTCAAAGACTAAGTGGCCACACACTCATGTGAGGGCCCGAGGGACAGATGGTCAGCTGAGCCCCCAGGAATGCCTGCGCCGCCATGGGAGTGGCCACCAAAGGACGGATGGCCCTGCTGCCATCAGGAGCTGGGACTCTGCTGTAGTGCTGGCTCTGAGATAAGCTCTTTGGGGACCTGCGTCAGCAAAATGGCTGCATTCACTGCCCTTTACACCCATCAAACTAGGGTTGAGATGCTGAATGTCACTTCCTATGACAGCTGATGGAGAAAAATCATGCACCTTCATGATGTGCTTATCAGTAGAAAGAGGGGCAGTGAGCAGTTCAACCTCTGTTTTCTGCCCTCCGAGACTTAAGGTGCAGAAACTGGGTTACATGCAAACAAGAACTGTAAGTCCGAGAAAGCTGCCTTGAACATTTTCACTTGTAGCATGTGATAAAGCAAAAAACGAAGAGGTTAGAGTGGATCACAGCGAACTCTCTGAAGTATCTGTCACATTTTGTTGAGCTCTGAGACAGTTGAGAAAGGTCAATCTTACCATGAGTTAATATCTTTCTCCTAATAAATATCCAAGGATGTTAGTGCTCTCCAATGACACGCAGGCTTCCAAATCATTAAGTTGCCCAAGGTTACACAGCCAGGAAATGGGAGAACTGGGATTGAACTTAAATTTTCTGTTTCCAAGGACAGTACTCTGTCACTTCTGTCACATCGTGGTACAGTGTGGATAACTAGCCCCATTACACACACACACAAACATGCATCCTAACTGTACATTTGAACATAGCAAATTTTTCTTTATCTGCACCTCGGTCTTGAACACTTAGATCATGAGGTAGGAAACATACAGGCTCTTAGGATGTGAACTCATTACTGCATTATTTGCTTATACTAAAACTGGCGATGTTCCTGGTATAATGGAACATGATGGGACCAATGGGACCCTAACTGCATAGCAAAATCATAATGACTACACAGCCATTTATGATCAGAAATATGGCTGTGACACTCAGCCCAGCTTCTGAAATTGTGAGAACTTCAGCCCAGGACTACAGCCCATTTTTCCCAGGAGTGAAGCTTATTGGTAGTTATAATTCAGATATTGCCCTTTATAAATTATGGTACATTCTTAGCATATTTAATGAATTAGAGTTGTATTTAAGGCATCAGAGAGCAATGTACAGTTGCTGAATTTATACCTATATGTAATAATTAGCAGTGAATGAAGAACTTACATTATTGCAACCTAAGTTATACAAGAATAAAGAAAATAACCAAAAAAAAAAAAAAAAGGAATTGACTGAAGTTAAGGCTGTTTTGTAACTTTTTCAGAAAGGACAATATAAATGCTAAAAGATACTTTTCAATACTCTCAAAGATGGAATTTTCTAAGAAAAAAAATAATGAGGTCACATAAATGCATTCCTAGCTGCTACTCGGGCAAGTCAACTGAACAAAGATGGCCTTGTAGCCATGGGCTTGGAGGTGTGATTTTGAACACCTTTCCCAATGTCTTTCACACAACTCACCCTGGTTCTGCTGTTGAGAAAGGGACGTGGGGGAGGGGTGGTCAACACCCCCAGCTGCTCAATTGCAGCTAATTGCATCCTGTGAAGCAGCTTCACTCCCTGCAGGGAGACGGGGAGGAATACTTGGGTCGTCTGATCTGATTTGCTCTGTGGACTTCAGGGAAAGTCCAGGACTCAAGTTTGGTTCAAAGTTTTAAGTGAAGAAGATCTTTTGCAGACTAGAGGAAGAAAAGCCTTTAATAACTAAAACATAATTGTTATGCTCTCTAATATGGGAACCATCGCCTTTAAAAATATTTATTAGTTACGTCTTCAACTTTCTTTTTCGCGTATGATAGCAGGTGAATATGGGCCCCAAATTCCATTCTTTTCTTTCCCTGAGCATTTGCTTATGATAGAGCTTAGAATTCAGCGAATATATACCTATATTCAAACCTTGGCTGGGTGAAAATACGAGGGCATGATTTCCTTAGATAAAGGATGCTTGGTTTCCCCTTTGGTTCTGGAAGTGATGCTCAAACTTTAGTGTGTACCCAAAACACAGACTGCCGGGCCCCGCTCCAGAACTTCTGATCGGCAAATCTGAGCTGGGGCCGGAGGACCTGCACTCTGTCAAGCTCCCAGCTGGTTTTGATTCAGCTGGCCTGGGTATCACACTTTGAGAACCGTGAGATTACAATATTGCTTTAGGTGAGTGAATGTTCTTCCGCAATTACATCACCTGATTTTTCCTGGAGAGCAAACCCTTCTTCATTACAGAAAATTTAATGATAAGTGGCACTTTATGAAATTGTATCTAGCATAAACAAGCTCAGAATTATGGCTTGAAAACTTGCTAACCTTCACTCAGACAAAGGCAGCCTTCCCTCTGAGCAGCCCAGAAGCTGCGAGAGCTTTTATTTACCATATAGAAGTCACCAAGAGGAGCATAGCATAGCAGAATGAATTCTGAATTTAGAGTCAGAAAATCTGTATGCAAATTCCAGTTCCACTTCTTATGAACTTCATCGGCTCTGATCAAGTAACCCATGTCTTATCCTCTGTGAACCTTGGTTTCCTTGTCACCAAACAGGGGATGACGACATCTGTCCTGAAGACCTCACAAATTCATACAGGAATCAAGTTACATAACGTGTCCTAAAGTAACTCATCAACGGGAATATAATAAATATGAAGTAAATTCCACTCTATTCAACAAAAAGTAAATTCAGCCTTGATGAGCATATCTCCAAGTAAGCATAACAAAAAATATAACAAAGGGTGAAATATACTTCATAATAATGGCTAACTACATAGAAATTTTAGAAATTATAAAGATCTATAATATAGTTGTATCGCATACCCAGTCTTAGACAGTTTAATATAAATAATGTGTGTTTTAATCCATTTTTGTCATTAAGGCTTTCGTGGTTTTAATATCAAGTCATATTTATGTAGCACTTTATATCTGTCCCAGGGCTTCCTCTTACATTTTTTAATCTTCGAAATTCCCCAGTGAGGCAGATAGTGTTCTTCCCCCGCCTCCCCTCCCACTTCTTTTAGTTGCTCAGGGTAACAGGGACTCCGCTGTGGAGTCTTATAAGTATTTTCATCTTGCAAGGCCCTATGAGCATTATTGTAGCATATGAAATGACTCCAGCTCTGGGTGAATAAGTAATTCTTTTTTGAAGTTTATAAAGCTACTCAACTTTCCCTCTCCTCAGAACTTTTTACAATTTCACATAACAACCCACATCCCCAAAGAGTGAGAAATTCTGGAGAGGTAGAAGGTGAGCGTTTGATTTTTCTTTTCCATGGTCGTGGTGCCCTTATCTTGGTTTGTGGTCTCTTGGAACAGTTGTCCCAGACAGTCAGCATTATAAATGTCCCCAGATGGCCCTGAGTGCTTCTGGGATCTTGGTTCTGAGGATTTCCCCTCTTCAAATTCATAGGTGTTTTCTGTTGCCTAGTATCCTAGCACCTAAATATGAGGAGCACTAGACCTACACAGCAAACAGGGAAAAGCTAAAAGGTTAATCTCTAACCATATGCCCCCGCCACACACATGATATAAAACAATGAGGCAAAATGGCAAGGAGAGTGCCTTAGGTACCCAGAATATCAGATGAAAATGAATGGCATCAGATCAGCTGTTCTTCATCATAAGGATTCTCACCAGAAGAATAAAACATGGAGTGAAGAAAAAGCCAAATAGGTACGGTCTTTTGAAACGGATTCACAGAATCTTTCACCTCAGTTCTGTATCCTCTTTTGAGAGCCCATCTAACATCGCCCCTATTTTATAAATGAGAAAAATGAAATGATAAAGGGAAGTGGCAGAGTCCAGACGTATCTGGAGACTGTCACCCAATGTTTTCCCATGTACACTGAGGTCCCTTTCATCTGTGACTACTGCTATGGGCCATATCTTAATGCATGGACTGAGACAGGAGGTGTCTGAGACTCAAGTGTCCCCTCCCATAAAAGAAGTGACTCCAAGCCTACTCACCAAAGCACAACATGGATGTTGGGTGGCTAATAAGTGATTGTGTAATGGACAAACCCAGTTCCATAAAACCTTAATTGGGTTTCATCGAGCTCGTGACTCTTCCCTCTCTCCGGCTGGACTTCCAGTGCTGGGCTTGTGGGCTCCGCTTACACCCAGCCGGTGTCCTGAAGATGTCAGCTGCGTGTGACAGATGAAAAGTTGTTTTGCTCCTAATCCCACCTTCCCTTCTTTTTTTTAAACAGTCTTCTCAGAGGGATGCTTGGTTGTTAGTGCTATCCTGACCCAACTAATTTAACCTCTCTGACATCCTGTTTCCTCAGCTCTAAACTGAGAGTAGGTTGGATGGTTTTCATGGAACTATTCACACTCGATTTCAAAGGATTTTGAGGAGCCTGATGCAGAACATTTTGTGTCACCTCGCTTAAATTTTGGGGTCCATACATATAAGTATTTTTATGGGAGAGTAACCACATTGGCTCGCTTCCTCATTTATGAAAAATGAGGGGCTATTACCCTTCATTTTTGACTGAATTCTAACCAATATGATCTAAATTTTACTGAGTATTCACTGTGTGCCAGTTACATGCTTTTTACTACATGTAGTTATTTGGGCAGTGCTCACCACAGTTCTGTGGGATTTGTACTTTTCAATAAAAAACAGCATGCCTGTTTTAATTGATGGGACGCAAAGCCAAAGGGACATGAAAGAACTTGCCCATGGCCACAGGTAGAAAGCAGTGGAACCAGGGTTAGAAACCAGGGAGTTTGGTTCCAGAGCCTGTGTCTTAAATGGTCATCCACTTTGCCTCACAGAATTTCAATCTGATTATCAGGTATCTGTTTAGAGTTTCAAAGTTAAACATATGGGAAAACTCGAGCATTCTTACTGCAAATGAGGTAGCACGTGGAATGAACCAAAACTTACTTATCTTAAAACATCCCCCCACCCCCAACCCCAACACACACTGCCGGGGCGGCATGCTGTTCAGATCAGACCATGGACTCTGCTAGAGAACCCATCCTTGCTAAGGGATGTGCAGGAGAGAATTAAACTAGGCTCAGTGGGTCACTGGGTAACAGTGAACAGTCAAAATTCCCCTTCATATCCAGAGCCTCCTTTCCCCCAGAAAAGAAAGTAACACACAGCATTTCACCTATCATCCGTCACTGCCATACTTTCTTGGAAGCATGCAGATTGAACTCAGAAGGTCAGTTCCTCCTGAGCCTTCCCGTCCCAGAGCCTGAAGTGTTCCCTCAGACAGCAGGATGCCATCAGCTGGTGCTCTTCCAGCTGCTTCAGTAATTAGGAAGCTTCGGCACTAAGAAATGAACCCCTACTGAGGAAAGGCGGCGAAGAAACCCTGGCCTGCACTGTACGCCTTTCCTCTGCTACTGGCAATGGAGCCCAGAGACGGGGGCATCATTTCCCTTTCCTTTTCCCAGAGAGAAGTGAGGAGCACTGGGCTTAGTGTTGGCGAAGGTCTGAAAGGGCCCGGCCCTCCACAAGCGAACGCCGTTCGCTCAGTCGGGGGCGTCCAACCTGCGGCCCGCAGGCCGCATGCAGCTCAGGATGGCTGTGAATGCGGCCCGACACAAAACCACGAATTCACTTAAAACATTATGAGATTTTCTTTTGTGATTACATGTTACAGTGTATTTAATGTGAGGTCCAAGACAACGCTTCTTCTTCCCATGTGGCTCCTGAGTGTAAATGCTTTTTCAGGTGCCATTAACAGTCTGGAAAGAGTCAAGTTAGCTCAGGTTCCTGCAGTATTCTCCCAAGTCAACGCTCCCCACATAGCAGGGAAAAAAAGGTTTTAGGAGCAAATGTTTCAAATATATGTGTAGAGAACCTAATAGATACAAATAGCTAAGTGTATTCTTTAGTCTACAAAAGAATTCCCTCTAAACAGGGGAGGCTGGACCCACGAGCAAACCCGTCAAACGGCCTGCTATGATGTCATCGATGAGTTCGTGATATGTCTCTGGGAGCAGGACACTGTGTAAGCAGACAGTTTTGTCATCTTTATGCGTTTGTTCACAGCATTATGGCCAAATTAAAATACCACACAATGCCTCTCCTCCCCAGTACTGTTATGGCAGACCAACCGCAGCAGGAAGGTATTCGTGAAGCTGTATCTGAACTGAAATGAAACAGGGCTCTCATTTCCTGTTTTGCATCCTGTTTTAAATTACATCAGCAGTAAATCATGTTTTATTACATATGCGTCTGCTAGGATTGGGAAACACAGGAAAAAAATATGCCGAGAACAACTCACATTGGATCAGTATGAAATCGATCTTGCCAGTGGGGTCCTCCCGGCCCCCACAATGCCGACGCCCTTTGGCAATGCTTACCAAATGAGTGATTGTCCAATAATAAATGCTGGAAGTCATCCATTTTATTCTTTTCTTGGGGAAAGCTGATGTTCCACAAACAGAAAAGTGTTCTTAGAAATAGGAGAGAGGATAATGGTAATGAAAGAATTTCAAGTAGGGAGGAGGAAAGTATTCTACTTTGACATGGAACAATACTCAATAATTGTAACCAAGCAGCATTACACAAAAGTGCAGTACGCCAGATAAATGATTGTGGGGGACAAGTGCTCAGGTGACAATGGCCACCTGGAGGGTTGCTCTTGGGTAATGCACAGGCCCAGGCCCTCCCTGGAGATACTGATTCAGAAGGTCTGAACCTCTCTGATTTATAAAAAAGCTCTCGAGCTTGTTCCTTTTCCATGGAACAAGCACTGCTCTGAGTCCCCACAGTGTGATACTTCTTAGTTTGAAGGACAATGAAGGCGATGATAACCACTAGCCCAGCCTTTCATACACCCTGAGAAGTAGCCCAAAGGCCAGTGCCAGCTGTTGGAACCTGAATTAAACATGTATTCAAGTCATTACATAGGCTTTCTCCTTGGCTTTATACAACACCCTCTGGCTACATTTACTGGGAAGTGTCTTGTCATTTCAAAAGGCAGAATGGGTAAGTGTCTCCAAATGGTTTCCCATTATATTACCTATCACAGGGAATGGCCCTGCCCTTTCACTTCGAGTCTTCCTGGACTGAACTTCTAATCCACTAAGTCATGTGGATTCTACCACTCTAATCGCTCTCCAGTGCGTCTCCTCTTTGGTACCAATGGCGCTGCCTCCGTTCGGGCCCTCTTGGTTTTCCCTCTCGATTACTGTAATAATCTCAGTTGGATTTTCTACCTCCTGTTTTACTTTCCCCTAGTCCATTTCCCATAAATTGGATCATTTCACTTTCCCCAAATAAAATGTTTTCATAATTCCCAGTTGCCTCCAGAATCAACTCCAAGCTCAGCACACAAAGTCCTAATTGGCCCCAAGCGTTTGGTTTAAAATGCAGGTAACATAAGAAATGCAGGCTGGACGGGAGTAGGTTTGGGCACACTGGAGACCCTTGGCTCCCACGGCTCGGTGTCATGTCAGTGTTGACATGTCTTCCTTTTTTTGGAGAGAAACTAAATTTATGTGCTGTCCCCCAGTTTTTAAAAATTAAATATGAACCCATGATGATTCACCCCCACTTCCCAAGCCTGTGGATTAGACTCAATCCAACGTTGGTCATCTTATATCTGTTCTATACGTGTTTTATACCTTGACTCCACCTGAGTATGGCTGATGTCCAGGAATTTCACAGTACTTTAAACCACTTTATGAATACATACTGTAAAAACCTAAATCTAAATTTGCTGGCTAAAGGTGGACAATTAAAGAAATCTTTACTGTCCTGCCTTCCCATTCAAAAGCAATTTTCTCTTCCTTACATGATAAAATTCACCTTGATCATGAACTCATTTCCTTTGGTAGAACCTTCTTTACCTCTCTCTTTTTGTTTATTATTTCCGTGATAGGGAGGCAATGAATGGTGTCTCCCAAGAGGGATGCAGACTTTTCACATAAAACCAGATGAGCCAGAAATTTCCATGAACAACTTAAGAGAGATTGGTCATGAGAGGCCACTTGGGAAGCAAACTGGAAGGTCAGATCTGGGGGTTGGTGTTCATGTAGGGGAGCAGGAGTTCCTTAGCTGAGTCCCATTAGTGATGCCCTACAAGGCAAGTCAAAAGTTTACCTCTCCATGAAAAGCTCCTTGAATAAGCTCTAAATATAACGTCCTCATAGATCTTGATTCAGGGTGAATACGAGTACAGATACACTGAGTTTCTCCACATTTCTAGGGTCGCCAACTCTCTACCTTCCAAACCTCATTTCAAGTAGCATTGACCCAAACACATCTGAAATTTCTATGTTGTTAATCTTTTTTGATCATGGACTGCCTTGAAAATCTGAGGCGATCTATGCTTTTCCCTGAAAAATATACACATGAATAAATTTTTTTACAATTTGCCTATCAGTTTCAGTATATATCCATGCATCAACCCTCTAAGCTATCCTACATAAGGACTTGTACCTACAGAATGCCCTGATTTATTCCCAAAATAGTGATTCTCTATGAGGAAAAAGACCCACAGTAAACAAAACTATAAACATTTATTATTAAGCTTCCTTACTTGGGTGAGCACCTTATTTAGATTGGAGGTGTCTTTTGGAAGAAAACCCCTGGCCTTTGGGCACTTTGCTGCAGAACTCCTAGCTCAGAGGCTGGAGCTCAGTGGCAGAGGTTCATAAAATTGCTTTTATCCATTCACCCAAGGACATCAGATCTTAGGAAATTAGTCATACATTCACTAAGCAAACTCACAAACACATCACAGAATGCTCAAAATAATCAGTCAAGTGCATTAGAACACTGTGTCCTCTTCCCGCCTGAGAGTCAACTTGAGAAGCCAAATGAAGACCAAGAAGGCTGCAATGGAAACACAGTGACTGTGAGCTGGATGGTCTCATGGGTGAACGCCATGCCCTGCGTGCTTGGGCCTTTTCGCCCCCTGTGTTATAGGGCTGCCAGGGAGAAGCAAGCCAGAGAAACTTCTTAAGCATGACGAATTTTATTGGTTTTTTAATGTTTCCACTATAAAACATAACCACATTAAAGAACACTATTGATGACACACCCATAATCACTTAAACGCATCACTGCCATTACCATTTTGATGTGTATCTTCAATCACTTCTCTCTTATATACACTTGTATCCCAGATACCAGCTCTATTTGCATCTTCCTCCCTAAGCTCCCCCAAGTAAATATATTCCACACCAGGGAAGAAATAACCAAATTCCAGTATGTAAAAAAATTGTATGAGACAGATGTCTCAGTTTCAACAAACAAATGAAAAATTTAAGGGAAAAAAGGAAGAAACAAATGAAAAACAATTTAACAGGTTTATCAATCAACTGCAGTGCATGGATCTTGTTTCAAATACACTTTGAGATGGTTTATAGAAGCCTCATTGCAACCACAAAGCAGAAACTTAGAGCAGATACACAAAAAATAAAGAAAGGGGAAAAGAGCACGCCACCCTGGAAAATCAGTTTAAAAAGGTAAGCAGAAAAGGAGAGAAAAAGAAACAATGTAAATACAAAACAACCAGAAAAGAAGTAAGATGGCACTAGTCGGTCCTTATGCATCAATAAAAACTCCAAGTGTTAATGGATTAAATTCACCAATCAAAAGGCACTGAGTGGCTGGATGGCTGAATGGCTGAATAAATAGGACGCAACTATGTGTTGCCTACAACAGACTCACTTCAGCTCTAAAGACACACATAGACTCAAAGTGAAGTTATGGAAAAAATATTCCATCCAAGTGGAAACTAAAAGCAGAGGTAGCTATATTTACATCATACGAAATAGATTTCAACCCCACAATGGTAGCAATAGACAAAAAAGTCATTAAACAATGACAAAGAAGTCAATTCATCAAGAAGATTTAACATCATAAATATATACACACCCAACATTGAAGCACCTAAATATATTAGGCAAATACTAACGGATCTGAAGGGAGTAATGAACAACAATACAACAGTACAATTTGAAGGGACTTCGACACCCCACTTTCAACAATGGATAGATCACCCAGGCAGAAAACCAATAAGCAAACGATGGACCTGAATCACATATTAAACCAAACAGATCAACACACATTCATAGAAATTTTATCCATCAGAAGCCAAATGCATTTTCTTCTCAAAGTGCACACCAAACTTTTCTCAAATACACTTTAAAAAATTTCATCTTATAAACATAATGTTGAGCCAAACACATAGAGTGCATACTGTATGATTTCCCTCATATGAAGTTTGAAATTAGGATAGTGCTTACCTTTGGGTGGAACAGTCACTGGACGGGGAGGTGGGGCTCAGATGCTGGTGATACTCCATCGAGGTCCTAGGTACACAGACACATTCACTTGTGAGAATTCATCAAGCTGCAAACTTTTGATCTGTGCACTTTCTTTATATTACACAATAAACAGTTACATTCATGAGTTAATCTGAACATTTATGTCTGATGACACTAAGGAATTGCTGGGAGTTTTCTTCACTGATCGTAATACTGGGATTTTGTCCAAAAAGCCTTGTATTTCAGAAGTATATACTGAAATATTTATGGATAAATAGCGGGGGAAGAGGGAAAAGGGGGAAGCTGGCGCTTAGATGGACTGTGTGCTGATAATGTTGAATCCAGGTGATGATTACATGAAGGTACGTTAACTATCCTTTCATATATATTTGAAATTTTCCCTTACAAAAAGTAATTGTAGAATCCCCCTTTTGGCACTTCTTGCCCAGTTCCTTCTCTCCTGCACTGCCCTGGGCCTTTCGCCCCTCTCCCTTCCCCACCACTGCCTCACCTTTGAGACTAGACCTCTTCCTCTACTATCCCCTTCTCAAACAGTGCAGCTCACCGGGACTCTCTTAATTTGAGCATCAGCACATTATACAGGCCCCTTGTGGACTTAGCCCCAAACATGAGTTTATAAAAACAATAAAAAGGTGGGTCTTTTCTAGAAAGGAGGGTCCTATTCTAACTGATAGGGAAAGAGATTTCCCTCATTCATTCATTCGTTCATTCATTCACTTCCCTCCCCTTTCTCCAAGTACGCATGTATAGGTAGGATTTGGAAGATACTTTAGTGTCTTGGTAAATTTGAGGAGTATTATTAACAGCATCGGGAACACAGTCGTCAGCCTTGTCCCAGGGTGGGCTACTTCTCCTGACCACTAATCTAAACCATTTCATAAAGACCCTCACAAACTTTGATGTCAGGGGGTGATCTCTGAAATTGTTCCCAGATCAGAGAGAGCATCATTTTGGCGCCTTCAATCCCCTCCCATAGTTGAGTTTTCCTCTGAGGAATTCCAAGTTTATAGGAGGAGGGAAGAAGGGAAAGCACTTTAGCAGAGGTGTCCAACATTTTGGAGTCCCTGGGCCATGATAGAAGAAGAGCTGTCTTGGACCACACATTAAATACATTGTGACAAGTAATCACACACACACACACACACAAATCTGATAATGTTTTAAGCAAATTTATTGTTTTGTGTCAGGTTACATTCATAGCCATCCTGAGCCACAGGCAGCCCGTGGGCCGCAGGTTGGACACCCTTGCAAGAGTCTGTGGACTTACTGGGAATTTCTGTGAAGAGCTGGCCACATAAGAACACCAACAAATAGGTGGAAGGCTAAATGGAATGGAAGCAAAACATTTATCCAAATGAGATTCTATTAATTTTCCAGGAATGGGGGTGATACAAGATAATTTATTTGAATTGGTCTCAAAGCATACATTGTCAGCCTAGAAACAAAAACACACAAATTGGAATTTGATTTAGGAATTAATAAACAGATGTGATTTGGAGGAAATTAAAACATTCATCACCATCTGTGAACCTCAGGACTGGCTGTGTAAACCTCAATTACAGCACACTCTATCACATCCTCCGCCGAGCTCGGGGGTTTCAGTCCCAGTGATAACACCCCCCACTCAGTGGGAAGCTTTCAGTTCTAGCCCCATCCATGTGAGGTTGGTAGCCTGACAGCACCAGGTATATACCTCTGTGTTTCCTACCCCACAGATCACTTTCGTCTATAGAGGCTCAGGCTTCCTGAACAGACACCCACTGAGGCCTTCCTCTTGCTAAGAGTCTATCACAAGTGAAAAACAAAACCCCAAAATAAAAAATAAAATAAAATAAAAAAACTCCTAGAGTGTCAAAGCAAGGTGCCAGTTGAAGTAATTGTAGAATTTTTTGGAGAAATTCATTTACTTCTAGAAAATCTGGATAGAAATCATGGTAAAGCAGGTAAATTCTCCCGGGAGTTTAAGACGGGGACAGGCTGGAAGGACGTTCTTCAGATTCTTGAGTCTTCTTCCACTCTTTTGTACTACTCACGACTAAGTTTTCACACAAAGGCACTGGTATCTGACTGGGACTAATCTGATTGTTTTAGGCATGTTTGTAGCAGCACAGGGGTTTAGAGGACAGCCAACCAACCACGCATTCATGTCACTTTGAATCAACAAGCAAAGAGATCCTTCTGAAGGGGAAGGAGTTCTAATCCGGTGGTCGTTAGCAAGTGTGCTTGGGGGAAATATCTGTTTCCACACGTCAGCAAGGAGGTGACAGGCTCTGAGAAACCCTTTTAATGGTGCTTGAAAAGGAGTAAGGGTTTAGTGCATGGCGGGCTCAGCCCATCCAATCCCACGTAGCTCCTGAGGAGGTAGGCGCCTGCTACAGTTTCAAATGATGGGCAGTGTGGATGCGTTCAGAGCATGGGTTCTGGTTAGATTGCCGGAGTTTGCCAAATCTTCTTTACTTAGAAAACAGAGATAACACCAGTGCCTGCGGCATTGGCTTCTGTGAAGATTAAATGAGTTTGTCCAAATAAGCTCCCAGAACAGGGCCTCCTGCCTCGTAGCCGGCATTCGGCAAATGTCAGCTATTTTGGATTGAGGGCACAAATACTCAAGAAGGATGATGATCCCAGTGTGCTATTTAAAAGGTATTTAAAGAAAAATTCTGGGGAAACAGGATGGAGTCACACTTTCAATTCACGGATCAGAACTCATTTTAATGGCGCACAAAGAGAAAGACAAATGGTGGGGGAAGGTTGTATGGCATAATAAAAAGAGAGCTGGACTAGAGTTAGGGAGTCTGGGGTTAAGTCCTGGGTCGTTTCTACCTCTAACTTGGTGTCAAGCAACTCATCCTTCTGAGTTTATAAGGAGAGTTGATCTTTCTGGTTGCTTCTAGCTTAAAACTATGATTTGATGCCAAGTACTAGTTAGATTGCTGTTTCTTTCATTAGGTGCATATTAGGGTTGTGTTTTTTTTTTTTTTTAAAGTGTCACTTTGGGCTCTCATCCCTCCGTAGTCTCTTGTTTGAGTCATCTCAACTGATTTAACTACACTTATAAGATAGTAGGTTCAAATCAGAAGTTGAAGAACTGCCCCAAAACACTAACTGACATGAAGGTAGAATTTGTCAAATATTTCTCTTAAGATACCAGGATATTTGTCTTCCATCTTCCTTAATAATGTTTGCAGTGATAAATATGCCCTTTGTGGGTTTTTTCCCCCTAAAAAACCATTTGTGGAGACCCAGTCACAGTGCTGACCAGCTCCCCTTGTTGCAGACTGCCCACACGCCTGGATAGCTGGTCAGGGTTACGCCACCGCTGTGGCCTCGGAACAGAGGGACACTGAGCTCCATGAGAACGGGAGCCCTTGCTGGCTCCCTGAGTGCCAGTGTGCACCTGCTAAGTTGAGGCCAGCCATCAAGAGGATTTAGATTACTTAACCCAACAGCAACGATGGCAGCTCTAAGAAAAGATTGAAGCTGACAAGTTACATTTCATACAGAATATGCCTTCAAGAATAACCTCTAAAGGACATTTAAAACCACCTTTCTGAAACGATTAAAAAAAAAAAGCCTCAATCTTGACATACATTGATATTTTCTTTAGCAAATTCCCTTGAAAAAGCAGTGCTCATTTTCAATTCAAAACTGAAACTGATGCACTCACCAGGAAGGATAAATTAAATCCCATAGACATTATCATGCAAATTCAATCTTAAATCTCTGCAGTTGTAAAAAAAAACAAAAAACAAACTTTGGTTGTATGTAAGCTACTTGGCATTTCCATGCAAGACACAGATTTATAGAATGTCAAGACTGACTTATGGAAAAATCAAGCAGGGCTATCATATTTTTTTTGAAATACCATAAATGGATCTGAAATTTATCAGAGCTGATATAATATTCAAAAGGCAAAACCTGAGGTATGCATAGTATCTATTCTTCAGGTTTCTATATATATTACTTCAGAAAAAAAAAATGGCTTAGAAAACCCCAAATCAAATCCTCTATTCACCAAGGTTTCACATGCTTGGTGAGGGAAAGCTAAACCAGTTCAACAGATCTAGGTAGGATCTAAAGAGCACTAGGTGTTGGAAAGAAACAGAGCTAACTCAGGCAAAGATTCCGCCACGGCTGCAGTGAGGAGAGGAAGGAGAGAGTGGACAAATGACTGAAATACAAAGTAGAATGGGATAAATATCATAAAAGGTACCCAAATGCTTGCAGGTGGCTGTGTTAGAAGAGAGATTAGATTTGGGGAAACAAAATATCTTGTGTGTAAAACATTATTTCAGCTCAATTTTGAAAGGTATGTAGGGTACGACAGCAAACATGTGAATGGGAAGAGGCTATTTCAGGTGACAGGCATACCTGAACGCATGGAGGAGCTGGCTTGATGGTGGAAACACCGTGGGTACCTCAGCCTGAGGGTCAAACACCTGGACGGGAGGTGTCTTGCCAAGCACAGGCTCTCAGACACAGCCCAAATTTATTCTTTGTTCTGCAGACACTGTTCCTCTAGGGATTTTTATGTCCATGTGAGGTATTGAAACACCTTTGATTAAAGCAACTTAAGTTGAACCCTAGAAGAAGAACTGACTGGAAAAGAAGAAATTAAAGATATGAGGGAGAAGGGATTGATGGAGACATAACACAGGAGTCAGGCGGAAATGGGATCAGTGGACTGGGAAGGGGATTCCTGTCCGAATGACCATTACTGTTTCCTCAGAGCAGAGGTTGGCAAACTTCTTTTTGTCACGGGTCAGGCTTTTCAGGCTGCATGTTCTCTGTCTCATCACTTCAACTCTACTACTGTATTACGAAAACAGAAAGGGACTATACAGAAATGAGCAAACATGACCACGTCCCAATAAAACTATTCACGAAAACGAGCAGTAGGCCAGGTTGTTTGGCCCAGGGACCATCATTTGCTGATTTAGAGTATCAGCCAAGAAGAATAAACATAACACATGATATTACTGGACAAAGCTAAAAGAAATTAAAGTCTTTCTTTGACTTTTTAGTAAAGTAGGAAGCCAGGGTACCTGTTAAGAAATGTACACAGAGGATGGAAGGGCATGGCAACATCTAAGAACAGTCATCACTGGCCCAGCTAGGGGCGAAAACCCACAGAGCAGCAGTTTGGATTCTTTTTTTTAAAGATTTTATTCACTGATTTTTAGAGAGAGGGGGAGGGAGGGAGAAAGAGAGGGAGAGAAACATCGATGTGAGAGGGAAACATGGATTGGTTGCCTCTTGAATGTGCCCCGACTGGGGACCACCACCCAGGCATGTGCCGTGACTGGGAATTGAACCGGCGACCTTTTGCTTTGCAGGACAACGCCCAACCAAATGAGCCACATCAGCCAGAAGAGCAGTTTGGATTCTTAACGGAGCCAGTCAGCAGTTTTGGAACCCAAGTGGAGAAAAAAGTCTAAAACAGCATCGATCAGCCTGGCACTTGGCGAGTTCTCAAACACTGTTTAGCCAAAAGGCAAAGAAGTTCAAGCCATTATTTATTTCAGTGTACTGACAAAGACTTGCTATTATATAGTCCAAAAAGCAGGTTTTTTTTCTTGTCTCTACTCCTAAGTCTCATTCCGCAACACACATCAGTGTGATCCACACAAATCCAAGCACTGTATTCAGGAGACAGGCAAGCAAGCACTGGCTGGGACCCAAAGAAGGTATGAGAAGGTGATGAATAAACTAATAAGTATTTCTCAGCCATCAAGTTACCAGCAATGAGAGCCGAGGACGACATAAAGAAATGGAATTCTCTGTATTTCCCACAGTCTCAGAGGCAGGGCTGCCCAAGGCAGAGGAAAGATAGGATACTATTCCCCCAACAGCAACTCAACGGTTTCAAAAGACATCGGATGCTGAGTGTTCCAGGAGCATAATAAAACTGGGAAGTTAATAGCAAGCAGTAGGCTCTGTCATTTAGAAAAATGGCTTCCTTTGAAAAAGGACTAGGGCTCTTCATATTTCCTACAAGGACCAGAAGCTAGTTCTGGGCTTCCCACGTACTGTGAAGCTGAGTGTCACATGCCAGTCAAAGAGAGCTTATGATAGGGAAGATTGGCAGGCCCCAGTGCATACATTTCCATCCCCTTTTAACCATACTCTGGAGGAATGGTAGAGGCTTTCAGGTATTTCGATTTGGGGAAGCAGTTAAACATATCACTGAGCCCCAGAATCACCACAGCTGGAAAGACAGGGATAGTTGCCACCTATTTGAACTTGCTAATTTGCCTAAAACTGACAGTGCAAGACGTGTCAGAGAGGCTTATATGGCACCGTCAGTCTCTCCCTAAGAGGGTTTCCGTCATCCGGCCTTCACCTCTGTTGTATTAAGAATAGCTGTGCTCTACGCTGCTCTTTATCATCTGTCACCTCAAACTATCTCTTTGTTTCCCTGGGTAATAACTCACATCTCGACTCCACTGTTAGAAAGTGGGGGTAGAGTTCTCTATGGTAACAGCAGCGGTAGGTATCAGCGAAGCTTTCAGAGTTGCCTCTGCAGGGAAGAGGTTGAAAATCCCAGCTTATGACAGTTCAGTGCTACCACACCACACATTATATCTTCCCCACTGTCACCGGGGGTACCTGGAGTTTAAGGTCATCTAAGTGAGGACAGGGAACCACGACAAATAGTTAGCCCAGAGAAAGGGATCAGAAATCTAAATGCTGGGGCTTAAGAGACCCATTTTTTCTTATTAATTAAACAAGGTTTGCAGCAATCAATGCTTCCTGCCTTCCAGATCCAGTCACTATTGTTTGCCTTGTCGCTGTATATAAAACAAGGCAACACTTACTAGAAGTTGGGCACAGTGTCTCTCAAGAATGCTCAAGAACAATTGCCCCACTTTTACAGATGAGAGAATTGGAATTTAGAGAAATCGGGGCACGTCCCCAGGATCACACAGCTGTGGCAGGTTGGCATTCAAGCCCAGGTGTGTCTGGCCCCAAAGCCTATGTGCTAATCTAGACCCCGGTCAGCAGGCCCTGAGGAGTCTGCTCAGTGACCTCTGAGTGTCCTCTGGCGAAGGGAGAAGCTGCAGTGTGTGCCCCCCACCCCAGGGAGCGAGCCAGGTTTCTCGGCATCACAGCAGTGCAGAAAGCAAGTAACATGAAAGAAGTGTTGCAACAGTCATTGCATAGTCACATATGTACTAGCTAGCTCTTGGTTGAAAAAGGAATAAAGTTTGCATTTGGTAAAAGTATTTGTAGTTATCAAGTTGTTTTCACATGTAAAATCTCACTGTAACCTGAGGAGGAAAGCAGGGTAAACACCGTTCCCCATTTTTCCCGATGAAAAAACATAGGAAGTTTCTAAAAAGGTTAGGAAATACACCTAGCCTCACAAAGCTAAATAAATGGAAAGACCAGGATTAGAAGCCTCTTTTTCTGGTTTGAAGCCCAAATTCTGCCTTTAACATCAGGATGCTTCTGCTGTGCGTGCTCTCGCTTAACAGATCTGCAAAGACATTTCTCAAGTTTTCACTTCTGGTTCCTGAGACATGGCATTTACCAGTGCCATGGTCCTGTTTCTGGAGAAATGAGCACAACCTAGAAAGAAAATGAGTATAAAACTGTTCTTCACTTGTAAGCAGTAGCTAGATTTAGTTGCTAAAGAAAACCAAAGTGGGAAATCTGACTATATTATACCATGTAAAGTCAGTAACTCTAATGCTATAATAAAAACTAGCCCAAACAGTCATGAATATGTAAAGTACAGTATAGGAAATACAGTCAATAATATTGTAATAACTATGTATGGTGTCAGATGGATATTGGAAATATAAGAGGGGGACACTTTGTGAAGGATATGATTGCCTTACCGCTGTGCGATACACCTGCAGTTCATACAAAATAATAGTGAATGTGAACTGTAATTTAAAAAACTTAAATAAAAAAGAATTAGAAACGGCAATACAAGAAGTGGGGAAAAAAGGTTCTCCCCCTTTCTGGGGATAGGTTGGGTATAGAGGGGTTAGCCAGTCCCTGGACAGGGGCATGATGACATATTTGCAGTGACTAAAGTCAGAGAGAACCAGTGGAAAGGCAGACAGTACAAAGGGTGTTAGGCAGGCACAGCTGTACATGAAGTAAAAAAGGGCAGTAGAAAACAGAAGGGACCGAAATTAAATACGTCATAAAAGTTGAATCCGAGTTATTAATCATAACAACAAGATGTAAGAGAAGAAAATAAGTTGCTAAACGCATACCATTATAGAATCCTAATAGTCTAATTTAGGTGTAAGAGGCCTGAAAGGAGGAGAGTCGAACCCTGGAAGCTCAGGAAAAGGCAAAAATATTGGGTACCAAGGAGCAACTCTTCTGAAAAATGGAGCATATTTCTCCGTTGCTTTCTGGATCACTATTAAATGAACTTGGGTATGAAGGGCTGGGGGAGGACTTCCAACAATCCTAGCTTGTCAGTCCCTCTGTTGACAGTTGCTATTTTTTCCTGCTGCTATTTCATTCCTTCCCAGCGTCTTCCTTATCTTGTAGGTGGATGAGCTCAGTGGTTGCACCCCCACAGCGCAGCCACCCGCCTCACACTGGAAGCAATTGCTCCAGCTCCGGTGGAGGAAGCCTCAGGGGCCAGGTTTCCCCTGGCCTGACTAGTAATGGCAGGCTGCAGTCCGAATGCAACATGTTTGAATACAGGTAATTATTGCAGAAATTGACAAGAAGCCCTAGAATCCAGCAAACAAGGTGGGAGAGCTCTTCACTACCCAGGTTTCTGAGAGGGAGGATAGCACTTGCCTGTGGGCTTAATTTTTTTTTTTTTAAAGTAGAGAATCTAAATCATTGTAATAACAGTGACATACTAGGTTCTACCCTATAATTACTAAAGTCACTAAATTTCAAAACATTTTCATAAAGATCTAAAATGGAATGATACCATGCACAGAAAGAACTTCAGACCTGTCAAAGGTTTTAACTGATCTATCCTCACTAAACCCAGTTTATTTTGAAATGTGATAGCCTGGGGTTTTTTTTTAATTTAACCTAAATTTCCCTTTTTACTATTTCCTCATGAATGCATAATCTGTTTAAAGAAATGATATGGATGTTATTATTTTCTGCCAAATCTTTGAATAAACTGACCTGGAAGATACTTCCAGTCTGGGCATTCATAGCTTTCTGCTTGCTTTCATAAGCTCTCTTTTGCAGGTACTCGCCTGGACCCCACCCACCCCAACACACACACAAGCCAAATCACCAAGAGAAATCCGGGCCTTTGCCGTGAACCCTCCAACATCTGTCAAACTGATAAGCCCTCCCACACTCTTCTTTCTGAATTCACCTGAGAGACAAAAAATGCAAGCAAAAACATCCAAACATGGACTTCCTCCCATCTTTTTTCATTTAAAAACACATACTTCCAGGTGAGAAATGCCAAGATAAATTTCAAATTCTCTTTATGGTTTCTATTGCATTCTTGAAAGCTTGCAGATAAAGCTGCACTTCAGTTGGAAATTCTCCTTTGTCCGTTGTAAATAACTCTTCCAAAAACCAAACTCGATACGAATAACGGCATTTGCTGATTACCAAAAATATGCACAGGGTAATAAAATTAAACAAAATCAACTAGAATTATGAGAAAATTATTATAACATCAACCCTTTGAGTATCATAAGAAGACACACATTCCAAAAAAGCCACCTTACCTCGGCTGAAATAGAGCGATAAGCGAAAGCTTGAGTTTGAATTCTGAGACTGACCTCATGTAGCAGTGGGTTTGGCACACGGGCCGGCACCATAAGCATCACCTGGGAGCTTGTTAGAAATGCAAATCCTCAAGCCCCACCCCAAACCTATGAGTCAGGACTGCTGGGAGTATGGTGGGCCCAGCAATCAGTTTAACAAGCCCACCAGGTAACTGTAATAGTTCAAGATTGGTGTAGCTTGAAACCACTGGATAACAGCATTGGATGGAAACTAAAGTTAAGTAGAAACACCTGCCACCTAAAAATTGTGCCTTTCCACAATGTTCTAAAACAGCACCAGATTTTTTTTCAATGAACTTTTCATTGTAGAAGTTTTATATCCACAAACTATTGCAGAGATGATGGTCCCATCCACACATTCGCCGCTCCCTCAGTTTCCCCAATCTTAACATCTTGCATTAGTATAGTGCAATTGTCACAATTAATGAACCTATATTGACACATGATCGATTTACTACTGCCTATACAGAGTTCCCTAGGTTTCGCCTTATGTCGTTTTTCTGTTCTACGACCCTATCCTGGACACCACGTTACATTCAGTCATCATGTCTCCTTCGGTCTTAGCTGTGATAGTTTCTCAGACCTTCTTTCTTCTGAGTACTGATTAAATATTTTTCAAAGGTTGGGACTTGTCTGATGTGTTTTCTCATGATTCTCACTAGGGATATGGGTTTGGGGAGCAGACCGCGGTGACCCATTGGTCACCAATGGTACAAACTACCCACATGACTTATCACAGACAATGTTAATTTGGATCACATGACTAAGGTAGGGTTTATCAGGTTTCTCCACCATAAAGTTATCCATTTTTTCTTCTTTCCATACTATATATTCTTTGGAAGTAAATTACCATGGGCGGTCCACACTTGAGGAATGACGGGTTATGCTCCACCTCCTCAAGGGTGACATATCTACTAAAATCGGCATCAGAATTTTGCACCTGAAAAAATGAATAAAACCCATTTTGATATTTGAGATGTTTCTAAAAAGAATTAGAAGCACAAACCGGGTGAGTCATCAACATAAGAAAAATACAAACATCACGACCTGGGAGATGTGGCTGCCAGTGGGGATGAAATATGTCCACCCAGTTGCAAAATGATGCTGAAAAATGGTGACAGGCCTTCGGTACGTGGTACTAGGAGTAGTGACAACTTATGGTCACCACAGTGACTGCCATGTCTTTTGCAGACATATATCCAGGATCTCTTTCCAGTCTAAATATCCCTGCCCTCTTCCTCCAATAGTTCTCATCCTTGGCTGCAGCCTGACCATACCTGGGGAGCTCTCCATGAGGCTTGGGCATTGGCATTTAAAAAGCATCCCGGGTGATCTGAATATGCAGCCAGGGCTGGAAAACCACTGCTCTCAGGGCAGTCATCATCCTCAGGTGATAGCTCTTAACAAAGGACAAAGTGAGGAACCAGAGATGGGAAAACAGGGCGGAGTGTAGGTTTCAGCGCAGTTGCATGCACTTCTAAAACAGCACAGCAGTGGTGGTAATTAACTCCACCAGACTGAAAATTTCATAGTCTCAGTAAAGAAATACATATTTACGTATTTGCTTCTGCAGTACCACGCTGAGGAGGGGAACAGAAAGAAAACAAATGCTGTTGAAATATGCATAAGATATGGCCTACCCTCAAAGCTCTCACCAAATATGATGATATAATGAAACAGGAGAAATGGAAAAGGGACGCTAATGGTGGCCGTAGTTGTAGGAGAGTAGTAATGGTAATATTAGTAGCCAGTGTTTATTAAATTCTTTAGGCCAGGTCTAAATTCTGTTCTATTTACAACTAAGTGAGGTAGGTACTATTATTATCTCTATTTTACAGATGAGGGAACTTACCCAAGTTTCTCTAGCTGAGAAGTGGCCAAAGATGGGTTTCGTAACTTGCCAATCCAACTCCAGAGCCTTTGCTCTGTATCATTTTCTGCTCCCTCTCTTAACTATATCCCAGATCTGCAGGAAGAACTGATTCGGTCCAGGGATGTTTGGGGAAGGCTCTCAAGAGATGGGTTATAGAAACCGAGTAGAAGAGATGGAGTTGAATGTGGAGTTGTTGTGAGGCACAGTTTGGTTGGAGACAAATGGGACAGACCACTTAGTTCAATTGTTCATTGTCAGTCTCAAGACCTGAGGGGAGAGCATTGAGAGTGTGCTGGGATAGTTGTTGGGCATATTCGCAAATTTAATAAAGGCATGTTACCGTAAACAACCTGTAGGGGGTGCTGGGGAATCTTCCCCATTGGCCAAGATGGCGGCAGGGGGAGGTTCTTACACTGAGCACCAAAAGCTAGAAATATGAATGGATAGCACTGAAAGCTAGAAAGTTGAATGCATAGGGCCCAAATAAGCCAAAAGCTAGAAAGATAATTGGATAGAATAAAAGCTCTCTCCTCCCTCTCCTTCTAAGACTCTCTGGCTTGAGCAGGAAGACGGGGATGGTCTTTGAGACGGGAGTCCCCCATTCTCCCAGATCGTGCGGTACCTAAATATAACCTCTTTCTTTTTGTACCAGCACCCGCCTCACGAGTTTGGCTTTTGTGGCGGCAGGCAGCCAAACCTCCATTTGGTTTGGTTACCGGCCTATATGATGAAGGAAGGCACCAATCCTGGCGCTGCATTTTGGACACCTCGCATGATCTTCTCCCTAATTTTTGCCCTGTTCTTTGTGCTAGGAAGTCTGTCTGGCCAACTTGGAATACATCAACAAATCTTCTTTAACTGCTGGTTTCTGAAGGTAACAGCTAATTGGGGAGCCTAAGCAAGAGATCAGAGGGAGGGAGAAGAGAGAGCTCATGGCACTCTTTACCTGGCCCCCTTTCTGGAGGTTGCCTAGGTCTGGCTGTCCCCTCAGATGAAAGTAACCGTTCTCTTCTTGTGGCTTCTCTACATGATTCTTTTCCTCTAGTTCCTTCCAATTCTTTCTGGTTCCTTCAGGCCCATGGTTGGTGGTAACTGCTCCCTGTTCCTAGCCCAGAGTTGCTTGCCTACACCTTTAAAACATGTAGCTCCTTTGTAAATAAACCCTCTTCTGATTGTCCTAATCTGATTGTGCCATGTGGTTGCTACTGAGATTCCCAACATATAAAACTACTTTTAAATTCTTTTCCGTTCTGCATGTCCCTTTCGCCAGCAGTGGTGCCTAGAGTTGTTCCTCCACAACCCATGTGGGAACATATTTATGTATTTATGCTTCTGTAGTACTGACAACAATTCCATCCATTTGGTTCTCAGGTTTCCATAGTAACATGCCATAAGCAAGTGGCCCTAATAGTGACTCCCTGAGCAACGTCCTCATTCCAGCTCTGATACCTGCCCTCCTAGCAATAATAATAAGTCAACCATTGTTGGCTGGAATAGTCTACTCCCTGCGCTTGAATATATATTCTCTCTTCTTGGGATAATGGTTTAATGTTCTACCACAGTCTTCTCTTTCATGTATTGACTTCCTTCTGGCCCTAGAGTTTTTGGGTAAGTCTTTTTGCCAAATCCTTAAAATATAGACCTGTTAAACTCATATAATTAGCAATACTATCAGTTTATAAAGAATTAAATTAAAATAATAAAGGACCCAAATATTCATTGAAAGTGATGTGGTGGGCACTATGCTTTTATGACTGATTGAATCCTTATAAGAGCCTGATATAGATAATACCATTATCCCCATTTACAGATACAGGAAGGAAGGCCAGGTGAGGACAGCCGACACACCGTGGCTTCTCTAAGAAGTGATGTTGGGGGCCTAAGCTGAGCTCTGGGCGAGCAGATTATATGCATATGTATATCTACCCGCATATCAGCCTCTTCCTTGTTTCTTGTTTCTTTCCTTCTTTCTCTATTTTTTCTTCTTTTTCCTCCTCTTCTCCCATCTAGCTCTTCCCCCTTCCCTTTCTTATAATTAATAAACACAACAGTCTGAATGCTTGCCAGGTCCAGGGCTATGTTCTGTCAGCTGGGGATGCAGCCACATCAAGGATATGACTCTTAATGTTCATGGGCTTATAGTCTAGCTGGGCTGTGGATCATGGGTGTGGATCATATGCGTGTTATATGATATATATATAAAACGAAGGAAGCATAGGCAGCAAATACTCTGTACCCATAAAAGAGGCATAAATACTGTTGATACAATCATTCAAAAGACAAGTCAATGACCTTGTTGGGGAGATGAGGAAATATTTCTTGTAGGAGGTAGAATTTGAGGTAAGCTTTGAAAGAGGGTAGGGTTTACGGGAAGGAGATGCTATAGCATTCTTCAGTCACCTATTTAGGATCTGTATGGAGGGAAGGTTCATGAGAAGCTTCAGTAAAGATGTCAGGGCTTTTTCCTCATCCTCTTCCTCTCTCTCTAGAAGTCAGTGAGGATGCTTGTGCTTGTCAACCAGGAGGCGAGTGCTGGTAATGACTAGAGGTGGCAGGTTAGGAATTGTGGCCAGAGAAGAATTTGGCCTTAAATCTCTAGGAATCTAAGGAAAGAATAAGAATGGATTCCTAATGAAAACAAAGACTCTTACCTGGTACTATAGGTTTTTGGATTTTCTTTTGTTTTATTTTTTAATATGAAAGGTCTTAATGATTTAGTTTGGGCTTTGAAACAACAACAATTGCTTTTCTCCTAGGATGGCAGGAGGTTCAGCTAATAATTTGTATGCATAAATTTGACGTCCAAATATCAACTCCTTTGCCTTTTTATCTTGTGACATACAGACAGAAGGAGAGGAAGTCCCAACAAAAATGACTTTCCATGCTGCCTGGAGCTAATCAAATGGATTTAGACAAAGGCCTCTTTGGTAGCAGATGTAAACACTTTGTGCAAAACAAGATCATAGGTTAAAAAAAAGAGAGACATCTCTATAATTGCTCTGTATGTACAATAAATACCTGGCAGCATTTAACATTTCCTGTTCTATAATACCTGATTAGAAGGTTCGGTTTCAGGATGTTAATTAGAATGTGCCACATATCACTACTTAATGGGACTGAAATCTTGGGCAAAGTTTGCCTAATTGTTATTTTCCTATGCTGCTTCTAAAGCTGTTGAATTTTCCCTGTTATGTCAGATTCTCTTTGCAATTAAATAATTTAGGGGAAAGACTCTCAGTGAAGTCACATGGATACCAAAATCCACACAAGACCTCATGTTTTAAAATATCCTATTTCTTTCATTGTTGTTTTGGTTTAACACAGTGTTCTTAGCATGATAATGCAATTTGAAATACAATTGTGTAATTCCAGGACTAATAGCTCTGTGTCTCCCACCAAAATTTGTGAGCTGCAAGAATAAGGCTCTACCCAGTTTGCCTGCCATCATATACCCAAAGCTTAGCACAGTACCTGACACAAGGTAGGTATTCAATGCACATTTGTTAAGTGAATCATAAGAACCTGATAGGAAGAAGATCACATGCAATGGATATTAAAGATATTTAAATATTTCAGCAATATGAACAAATAATCTATAATGAAATACTACTCCGAGGGAACTGTTCAAGGATTTGCTAAGCAATGATCATTCAGCCACAGCCCCCTACTCTCCCCCTCTCCTCTCCCCTTCCTCCCCAATTATGGAATATAATGTAGATTAGACACTTGGTGTTGGATCTTGCTGGGGAGAGAAGAGAATTGTCACAGTCTGATTGTTGAAATTGTGAATTCTACGTGAACACAGTAACTTTTCTTAGGGAGAGGCTAATGGCTAAGACGCTGGTCAGCAATTCCAATGTGTGGTGTGTCCCCTGCCCAATATATCAAAGGAATTCTCCAACACCAGCTGGATGTCCTGCAATTCAATTCAATTCTGACACTATCAACACAAAGAGAGCATCAGATTCCACAGGTTAAGGGCTCAGTCCCACTAAATGACCTCCATTTTAGATGCCAGTCGCAAGTCCAGGTTGTTACCTGCACTTCTGGCTGACCGGCTATAAATCAGAGGTTCCCAGACACTCTCCTTGGGTTTGATTAATTTGCTAGAGTGGCCCACAAAACTCATAAAGCAGTGTCCTCACTAGATTGCCAGTTTATTACAAAGAAAATTAAAGGACAAAAATCAACAGCCAGGGGCAGAGATGCAAAGGATGAAATCCTAAATGAAGGCGCTTCTGTCCTGGGGGAGTCTGGGACCCAGCACGGTGGCATGTGGAGACATTCTGGCTCGCCAACCTGGAAGCTCTCTGAAACCTACCCTTTCTGGGTTTTATGGAGGCTTCATTACTTGGGCATAGTTGATTAAATCATCGGCCATGGGTGATTGATTCAACCTGCACTCCCTTACTGGTCCCAGAAGGTAAGGGGGTGGGACTGAAAGTTCTAACCCTCTAATCACGGGATTGGTTCTTCTGGCAACCAGCCTCCAGCCCTGCATTGGTTTCATAAGACCCCTCATAATCATAACAAAAGACACCTTTGTGGCTCTCATCATTTAGGAAATTCAAAGGGTTTTAGGAGCCCTGTGCCAGGATGAGTGGACCTCACATGAGGATATGTTTATTGACCTGAGAGAGAGAGAGAGGAGAGAAAGAGAAACATTGATCAGTTGCCTCCCGTAGGGGTCCAGACTGGGATCAAAACTGCGACCTAGGTGTGTGCCCTGACCAGGGATCAAACCAAGAACCTTTTGGTGTATGGGTTCAAACCAACTGAACAACTTGGCTAGGGTAATATATATTTTTAATTATAAATCATAATACGTGATGGTGCTAACACGGTTGCCAACAGGTAATAATATAAATGAGGTAAAAGAAGGTGTAATAGAGTGCAAATATATTCACACTGACCAGTGCTCAAGCCAGTATTTTAAATTCATGATTGGATCCCTCACGTATCACATCACCAGGTCCTGTTAGACACATTCCCAATGACGTTAAGTTGAGACCAGTACACACCACCACTGAAAGAACACATTTAGTGGAGGTTATGCATTCAGATGTCAACTTACCCATGTTAGACTCATATTTTGAGAGTTCAAATAGCAAGTGTCCCAAAAATACCAAAATGGTATTTTTCCCCACTTAAGTCCCTTGACCAAAATAAAAGGAAAAACAAAACAAAACAAAACAAAACAGCAAATGCTACATTTTAAAAGTTCCCCTCCTTTAGTAGTTCATTTTAAATGATTTCCAGGAAGAATAAGATACTAAACATTCACTTGAAACTTAATGTTTTGCCATGAAATATGACATTATGGAAAACAGGGAAGCAGTAAAACATTTTGGATGATGATTCACACCCTTAGGATATATGTAAATACAGCACTTCTTGTTACCCACCTTCAGTCATAGGTGTAACATAATTTGCTATGAATACAGCCCCAGAGAGCTGCTATCTCTGCGGCTAGGTACAAAAGTTGTGCCAGTTATTCATGAGCCTGTACAGGTAAAATTGAATTGTGTGTTGTTTTTCTAGTCCCAAGCCACAAACTGCAAGGCTGCTTTAGGTACACAGAACAGAAGAAAAGCCAAATCAAAAATAGTCTCTCTCACTGCTCTGGGGTGACGCCAGAACCTATGCTGGTTTTCGAAATGGAATTCGTAATGTAAAGTAGGATAATAGAAAAGAATATAAATTATAGTCTAGTTGAACGGGATCTCAGAGACCGGCCAATTCAACCCCCTTATCTTATACATGAAGAAAGAGAGGCTCTGAGGAGTCTGACCTCTTCAAGGCGATACAACTTAGTTAATGCAAAAATGAAGAGAAAAGAGATAGTTGGTAGCTAGAAGTCAAATGTCAACATTATAAATATTGATGCAACTAAATCTTTGGCTCCTGAACAATATTTAAGTCCTAGAAAATGATTTACCTCAAGTTATATTGATACAGTTTAACTTTAATACAACACAAAATTACAGGGGTTTTTTTTTTTATAGGTAATTACCATTTTACCTGTGTAGGATGGCGTGGTAGACAGAATAATAGCACCCTACAGATGTTTGCACCCTGAAACTAGAATCTGTAAAGATATTACCTTACATGAAGAAAGGGACTTAGTAAATGTTAACAATCTTGAGACGGGGAGGTTTTCCTGGGTAATTACTGTCTGTATAGGCTCAGTGTAATCACAGAGTCCTTACTGGAGAGGCAAGAGGCCTAAAGTCAGAAGGGAAGATATGACAATAGGAGCAGATGGTACTGGGGATGGGGGCAGAGCGAGTACACTTCTGGCTATAGGACAAGGAGTGCAGGTAGCCTCTGGGGGCTGGAAAAAGCAAGGAAACGAATTCTCACCTAGGACTTCCAGAAAAAAAGTAGTCCTGCCAACCCATTTTGGACTTCTTTGTCAAACTTGGGAAGAGGGGTCTTTATTGAAGCTCAGAGCATTGGGGCCTGACATCCGCCTCCTTGGACACACTTATCATCTCCTCATCAGGGGTTCTGACGCTCTCCGAAGCACTCTGACAGAACCAGGTCTAAGTGCTTTCCTTGTGAGATCCTAATAAGCCATATTCCAGGTCACTTTAGGGTCAGAGGACACTGTCAACTGTTCTATTCTTTCATGGGCCCCTTTTCTCCCTTTTGAAAATTTGGGGACTGAATACGCAAATTTTTAGAGGGCAACTTGAGTTTTTCCTCTCCCTTGTCTGTATATTTTGAAGGGAAGAAAATGCTACATTAAACCAACCCAGGAAGGATTTAATTTCGAGCATTTTCAAAAATCTGTATCAATTCAATCCATTTAACACTGGTTTCATGTATCAACTGTGGTCATCACTGGGCCAGGAACTGGGCGCTCAATTCAAGACCATCTCTTAAGGCTCACCACCCTTTACTTCTCAGCTGCCTCTCCCCTGCCCTAGCACTCAGCAGTGCAGCCTCCTGCACTTTTAAAATAACTTCCTGTAGGGCTTTTTTGACTTAGGTCATATCTGAAATCTATCCTCAACTTTGGCCAGGGTGGATCTTTCAAAAATTGCATTGTCCTATACAATTAGTCCCCAGCCACATGTGGTGATACAAACATGCCTTTAATCAAAAGTAAAACCTCATTTTTGAAGTCTAGTTAGTCATGTTTTTAGCACTCAACAGTCACACTGAGTTGAGAGGCCACTCCATTAAATGGTGCAGATATAGAACAATTTTCATCATTACAGAAAGTTGTACTGGACAGCCCTGTTCTTAAGTGGAAATCCGTTCATGTCGTTGCTCCTCAGTTTAATGACCCTGCATGCCTAAAAGATGTCAACACCTCGTGTGCCGGCCCTTACCACTTTGTCTGCTGCCACCCTCCCTCAGACACATTGCTCAGTTTCTAGACACTGTCCTCTCTCCCTGCCTCTGCCCTGCCACTTGTCATTCAGGCCTCAGCGCACACTTTATTCTCTGTGAAGCTTTCTCTGAGGCTAACTTTAATGTTTACTCTTCCTCTTTTACTGGGAGTTATACAGGTTAGTTTTAAATAACATTTGTACTCTAATCTTTTGTCTGTCTCTCAATAGCTTATAAGCTCCTTGATGACAGAAACATGTCTTAAATGTGTTTGCGTATAATATATATAGAACATAATATATTATATATACCACATATGTACATATATTTACTTATATGCATACACATATGCACACACACATATAAACTTGAATGAACAAATTGACTAGTCAAGTACCATAAGGTGTTGAGATATTCCAAATCTCTTTAGAAGTAAATTCTATTAAAATGAATTGCTGTATCTTTGGAATTTGTAAGGTCCAATTCTTCCAACAGGCTGAAATATTGAGCTTGGATTTTGAAGAAAGGGTAGAATTATACTTATATATACAGTAAGTTGTAATATTTCCAAGTAAGTTTACACTGACATCCAGTCACTAACTACATTGCTAGGTCTCCAACTGTATAGAGACACCAGCTTTATGTCACTAATACAAGTTTATGTGGCAGTCATGCAAAAGAACCTATCAGGAAAAGATTCCAGACAAAACAATGAACAGGATTCAATTTTCTGTTCTTATTCACATAATCAAATTGCTCCTCTATGTATGGAGAACCACAGAGTTTAACTTAATAATAATGTAAATACTAGCTTTGTTCACCAAAAAATCTTGGTTAAAGCCCTAGTCTCCAAGGAATGATATTTTCATGATTAACACTCATGAGAAACAAGATGCATTATATTCTGGAGAAAGCAGAGAAGTTGATACTGATTTTCTTCGTAGTCAAGGTCTCTAACTTGAATACATGCAGAATTTAGAACTAAGTGCCTGAATGACTGAACCATGCTGGATGCCACACTTCAGGCTGATTGATTTAGCTATTTTTCTTAATTTTAAATAAATGGAATTGTACAAAAATAATACATGCCCTTTATTAGAGGCCTGCCACATGCCTGGCGCTCTGCTAGATGCCTCATTTATACTTCTCAGTTCCCACATACCATCTTCAACATAGGTACTGTTACCTCCACTTCAAGTGGTGGAACTAAGGCTCAGAAGGGAAGAGTAACTCACTCAAGGTCACACTGCTGGGGAATGACAGAGTCAGGAGTTGAAGACAAGTCTGAAGCTAAAAGCCAAATTTCATCATTCACTCCACAGTCTCCCAAGATAGCAACCTATCCAGCTTTTGTTGTACTTCAACACTTAGATGAATTCAGAAAGTGATGTACACATTTTTTTGGTAGATAAGAAAAGAAAATTTTGTCTTAGAGTACAAAACAAGCTACTAGATAATAGTGAAGAATATAAGGCAGCTGTTCACAAATGCTCAAGTCCACGCATCGCCCAGAGCTTGCCTCCTTTTGGCTTTTCCTCATCATTGCATAATAACGTGCAAAGATCTGGATGTGGAAAAGCAGAAGACAAAGGTTTGAAACCTTTCTCCTCCTCCTGTTCCTGTGTGACCCCCCCACTTTGACATTTTGAAATTTATATAGAAGGACCTAAAAAGCATAATTATATTCCACCATAGCAAGTCATACTACTGAGATATTCAAACCACCATTCTCTATATGAATAGCAAAAGTGTGGAAGGATGTTAAAAAATATGATAATAGTGGTTATGAAGGGCTCAATTTTAATCTCTATAATAAAAAGGTATTTTGATATAATAAAGGTTATTTTTTTAAGAAAATTAAGGATACAAATAAAGAATTTTTGGTTGACCTGAATCAAGCCTCATTTTTTTTTTCCCCTGGAAAGAGTGGTTAACAATTCCTACTCTACTGTATTTTAAAGAAAGTTACATTTCCAGGATGTCCAAGTAAGGCTTTGAAGTACAATGTTTTTTGAGAGGGAGGGCAAGGACCAAGTCTAAGGAGAAAGAACTGGGGAGAGTTAGCAAACACCAAAAAGGGGAAGAAGGGCTGAGGCTACTGGGGCTGTCAGTAGCAAAGGGACAGATAATAAACAGCTTGGAGCATTGTTTGAAGGATTAATGATCATAAATGTAAAGAACTTAGTACAGAACATGGCATAGAGTTGCTCCCCAAATGGCAGCCATTATTGAACACCACTGATTCTCCAGATGATGAGATGCAAGCCCCACAAAGCAAAAGGCCAAACAGAGTCCAAGATATTGGGCACCTATCCAAGCCAACCAGGCCAAATAATGGACAGGTACATGAAGGCGCACAAGGTCTGGGGAGTCCAACAGTGAGGCTAGGGATTCCCCTCACTGAGAAAGTGAAGTTCAAGAGAGAAAACTTGTGCCCTGAGGGACTTGCAATGACATCCAGAGAAGAGAAATTGGTGTAGTGGGAAGGAGCAAGGCTGACATGATGTTTGTCTACAACTAAACAAAAACTCTTTGAATTGCCTCTTTCTAATATCGAAGAGCTAAGAGTAGGGCAGAAATCCAAAGGGCTTTTAAGTGTCTTGAGCTGCCAAAATTATAGAAAATCTTGAGCTGGTAACCAAGAGGAGAGATGCATACCGATGAAATGTTCATCCAGAGGAACAGCTATAAATGATAATGCTGCTGGCTACTGCTCTAAAATTTAGGTTGACCCCACCTACATTTCTGGTCTGATGCCTCCCAAGACTGATAAACGCCGCCCCGCCCAAACTCTGTCTCAAGTGACAGGTCCCTGCTGTAAATGTTCTTTGCAAAACAGTGACACTGGAACCTTTGGGACTGGCTGCAAAGGATCTGCCCCTCTCAGCAGGCCTCTTCTTGCCTCCACCTCACCCCAAACCTCTCACATTATTAGAAAGAACACAAAATTGATTTTAAACTTTTGCCAATACCAGTGACCCAGATGAAGTAAATCTTTCTTTTTAATCCTGATTAAATTGACTCACATTTGTTTCTTACAAATATGTAAACAAAAATTTCTATACAAACCACTCTCTATCCAGTCATCAACAAATATTTACTGAGGGCACCCATGTCCTCGCTGTTCTGGGATCTGGAACAGATGCTACTGAACAACGCGGACTGGTCTGCTGTACTCATGGAACACCATCTTCTACACGGGGAGCAGCAAATGGGTAATAAAATAAGTAAACAAGGTGAACTTGGATTCTGATAAATACTGTGAATCAAATAAAGCAAGAGGAACTGTGACGCTAATGTACTCAGAGAAGGCTCCTCTTTGAAAACAGTATTTGACCTGAGATCCAAATTATGCAGTGACATGCCAGGTCTGAGAGACTGTTATATAGTGAATGTTGGTGTCCCCTCAAAATTGGTACGTTGGAACCTAAGTGCTAATGTGATGGTATTTGGAGGTGGGGCATTTGAGAGTTTCTTAGACCATAAGAGTCAAGCCCTCCTAGGAGGAATTAATGCCCTTATAAAAGAGACCCCAGAGAATTCCATCACCCCTTCACTAGGTGAAGAGCCAGAAAGAACCAAGAAGAGGGTTCTCAGCAGACACTGAATCTGTGAGCACCTTGATCTTGGACTTCCCAGCCACCAGAGCCGTGAGAAATAAACTTCCGTTGTTTCTAAGCCACCCAATCCAATCGATGGCATTTTTTTGTTAGAGCGGCCTGAATGGACAAAGGCAGGGACCAAAGCTGGAAGCAGAGGGAAACGCTGGCATGCGGCCCAAGGAGGGAACCAATGACCCTTTTAGGCTCCAGGAACAGGGAGGGCCGATGTGAGCAGGAGGAGCTCAGAGGCAAGGGCCACAGTGAGGAGCTCGTCAGGGATTTCTAGGGCAGCCAGCGCACTGACAGTGCTAAGCAGGGCGGCAACATGATTTCCATTTCCAGACTCTTATGGGGGCTGTTTTATGGGAGACCAGCCCACCGGGAGCAAGGGCAGATGCAGAGAGACGCATGAGCGTGGCTTCTGCATAGGCCAGGCCAGAGGCAACGGCCTAGACGAGGGCAGTGGGATAGGGGCAGGGGAGGACCCAGAGGGATGAAATGCAAGTACCATTAGCTAAAATGCAAATCTGCAGGGAGATGTTGGATGTGTTACGGAGGTAGAATTGACAGACTTCGTTATCAGTTGGCTAGGGGGTGTGGATGACAGAATGATTAAGGGTGACTTCCTGGCTTCTAGTTTGAACGATTTAATGGATGCGGTGCTGTTACTAAGACAGAGGTAAATGCCTGGCTGGGGTGGTTCAGTGGACTGAGGGCCAGCCTGCAAACCAAAGGGCTGCTGATTCAATTCCCCATTGGGGCACATGCCTAGGTTGTGGGCCAGGTCCCCAGCTGGGGGCATGCGAAAGGCAACCACACATTGATGTTTCTCTCCCTCTTTTTCTCCCTCCCTTCCCCTCTTTCTAAAAAGAAATAAATAAAATCTTTGGGAAAAAAAGATGGACACAAATCAAATGTGGGACCTAGAGATCTCCAGGGGAACACAGCAACCCTATGAATAATAGGTATTACTTTTTCTACATTATGGGTGAAAAACTCGAATCTTAAAGAGATTGTTCAAAGTCACACAGGTAGGCAGAGCGCAGTGCAGCGAGATTAAGCCCAGGGAGGCGGGCTCCAGAGCCTGCCCTCCCAACCACAGCTTCACTGGCTCACCACTGCCGCCCGAGTCCTACTCACCTGGACAGACTTGGTTATAGCAACAGGACACAATGAATTAAACATGCCAGCAGTGAAAATGCTTGGTTCTTATAAGAAGTACATAAGCCTTTCAGAAAAGGAAAGATAACCTGAGTATTCTAACAAAGGAGATATGAATAATTTTCCAATCGTATTTGGGCTACAACACTAGTGATATTAATGCCGGCTGCCTCCCAGCCATCTCTTTTATCTATGAGAGATAACGTTGGCCAAACGTGTCGAGTTTCCAGATTCTCATCAAAGAATTCCAGGAAAACAATCAAAGGGGAACGAAAAACACAAAACATCTGCCTTGTTATTAAATTTGAGTGCTGGTTTTCTTGTAGGACAATCTTATTTCTATGGGGGCCGATGTTTTTTTTTCAATGTAATCTTTGCCCTGGACTTTTCCCTTTACAGGATATTAAACATGACAACTACACCTGTCCTTCTGTGATAACAGAAGCAGGTGAGAGGCTCAATCAATCATGCACTGTGCTCAGGGAAGTTCCGAGGATTATTGGAGGCTGCTCTGAAGATTATTCAGGTAGGGCAGGAAAAGATCACTTATCTTGCTCATTGAGATCCCATACCTTTGCTGGCAGCTCTAAAGGGATTATTCTGTGTGACCTCATGGGCTGCCACTAGCAGTTACTTTCCCTAGGCTGTTGGGGGTGGCATTTGACATAAGAACACTTGGCAGAACATGAGAAAGCTAACAGCATAATTAGTAAACCCCATCACCCTTTTAAGAGTCTATTTTTACACTTATCCCTGAGTTGTGAAAAGTTCCCCATTTGAGATGTTACTATTTTAACTTGGTAGAAGACTAAAATTAAATTGCCTGCCTCTCCTGGGGACACTTTCCTTGTATTCTTCTTGGCAATCTACGCTGCCTTTCAGAGTCAAGTCTATTAAGCAGAGCCTCGATGAGCAACGTTAACATGTTCCTGGTATGACGTAAACTCTGGGGATTAGAGGGGTTCGTGGTATTTAGCCCATTAAAGAAACTCACTTTTAATAAATCCCAAGGCTGTTGAACTTCAGCTCTTTATCCTGTTTATAAAGGTGTGCACTAAATATGGGGTTTGCCAGGGGTCATGAGTAAATGAGCTTTGCACCAGATCTGTACCCTAATAATTCCAGGTTTACTCTTCTGCTACTGGGAATGGTAAATCCCAATCTTTTTACAAAGAGATTAAGTCCCGCTATCAGGAGGAATTTTATGGCTCTGGAAAGAGTGCTTCGCCAATCCTGTCCTGGAGCCACTTGAAGTAGAACTTACTTCAGTGTTTGCTATAGATTTGGTCATGCTAGCTAAAATAAGTTCTTTAATTTTCTTTATGTGCTCTGTAATTTTTAGGGAATCTATGGTGAAAGGTAATCATATTTCTTATTTTTTTAAATTTAAATTTGGCATCAGTGCCTTCAAAGAGACTGATGTCCCTAAAATGGGTCTTGCCAGTTGTGCGGTGGGTGGGGCTCCTGTTTTGTCGGTCTCTTCTGCACAGAGGAGGCAGAGAAGATTGAGGAGCTATGTGGAGCTAATGCTACAGCCACTGCGGCAGCCAGGCGACCAATCAACATGAGAGGCTGTGTAGCTGCGGTCTCTCCTGAGAGGCAGCGAGTGCACAGTAACAGCTTCGTGCAGAGGGTAAGAAACACGAGTGACTGAGGTGGATATACAGGCAGGGCGATGAGGAGAAACTGCACTGAAGACTCAGGATGGACTTTGTGGCTGTGGCAGGGAGGGGGCCATGAGAGTGAAAAGATAAATATCTCATGAATGGACCCTCTGTCCTGGAAATCCTTCCAGCACGGTTGCAAGGGTTATATTTTGACCATACGATATCTTCTCTTGGAACTTTTCTGGAAGACCTTGGCATATATCCCCACAGAGGGAGTGACAGAAATGGCTTTAGAGGCATAGCCACAACCATCTCCAGCATGGTTGCCAGCAGAGGTACAGGAAGTCACCATGGCAGGAGTGGCTTCTGACTAAAAGGAACCGCAACCCGGGCCCTGCCTTCGACAAGAGTAAGGCAACCTGTGTGTGGTCAGGGAGTCAGGGAGACGGTGGCTGTGGGTGGGCTCAGTGGCAGCATAGCACCGAAATTCCGAAGTTGGAAGGTGAGAGGGAAAATCTGTCGTTTGAAAATGGTTAGTTTGGGGTAATGGCTTTAAGAAGTCTACAGCCAGGAAGGTCATATGTGGCCTCAGCCCCTAGATGGGAGATAGGGAGAAATCTCCGTGACAAATGGTGTTCAGTAGGGGCGCCTTACGTAAAAACGTTCAAGGCTGTCTTTCCAGAGTCAGTTGCACTGAGGAGTTGCTGAAAATTCCACATTCTACATAGAAATGGAATGCAGGCTTCAGGTGAATAAGGTCTGGTGTCCAAACTTCTTGTTGGACATTTTGCTGATGTTAATTGTCGGATCTCTCCGATCATGTCATTGACTGCAATTCATAAAAAGAAAAATTGATACCATCTATATAGGTCTTGATTCACCCTAAACGATAAGCCACGCAAAACTGTCTCAAAATAAATGTGCCAGAATTGTTCATTCATGAAACATGGCAAAAATAGGGTGGTAATAGTCACCAAATTCTTTCTTTTGTTACATGTTATTTAAACTTCATTTTCCCTCCTGCTCCAAATAGCCAAACAGTCACGTCAAAGGCATGAAGCAGTTCCAGGAGAATGGGAAACATGGCAGACTCGGAAAGGGAGGCTCCGCCCACCTCTACCTTCAAGGGACCCAGCTGGCTGTGGACTTGCACCTGTGGGATGTTGTCCTTCGTTTTGAGCCTTAGTCATAGGAGCAGCTCACAGGAAAATCTGCTTCAGAAAACCCATCACCTGATCAGAACCTGCCATGGACTGCTGAGGTAATAGTAAGCATGAAGTCACTCGTTACAAACATTCATCCGTTCACATATATTTATGCGACAGGTACTGTGCTCAACCCAGGGGATCCAGCGGTGACCGGGCCACAGCCCTGTTCTCAGGGAACCCAGTTAATTGAAGGAGACAGTATAAGCGGGCCACAATGGCACACTGTTCTAAGTACTACACAGAGAGGTAGTTGTTAATTATTTTCTCTTCCTGAAAACCTGAGGAAGCCGACATACTCCCGACAGTGTGTTTAGAATGTCTGTGGTGCTGGCGGGGGAATAGGAAAGAACATAGAGAAAGGGTAAACAGAGGGAGTTTTGGTGGCAAAAGTGGTACCTAGCACCATCTTGGATGGTTAGGAAAAGATCTTAGAGGAAGACATCTCTAACCAGAGACATAAAGGAGCCAGGCAATGTTGGAAGCACGCGCAAAGATAGGATCAAAATTCGAACGATTGGGGCAGAATACTTAAACTTTGTTCTCTAGTGGGAGTGAAAACAGAAGGTCTCTGCACTTGGAAACATCAGACACTGTTCACACCAAAGGGTATCATAAATAAACAAAGATTAGGTGAAAGGTTCCACACTGAATATCAAGGTCTTTTCCCTCCCAGAAAACTGTCAGTCAAGTATATACTTCCTAAGCAGGTTATCAGAAAAGGGTTCTGAGAACCCTGACTGGCCTACAGAAAACGCCTAAGATACTGAGATGTGGGTTCCCAAGACAACAGCTCATCCCGATTACCCTCCTGTGGGGATCATACTCAACACCATATGCCCACCTGCACGAGCTTCTCGACCAATGAGGTCTCAGCCGAAAACAGGTGGCACAGGCTAAAAGCATTCACTGAAGAGGCTTTAATGAAGGGATTACTTACAGAGGGGTGGGAAGACTTACAGGAACCCCCCCCCAAAAAAAAGAAACAAAACTGGTGACCAGCCAAGGGATGAGTGCAAGTAGGAAGACCTCAAAGTGCAAGGGGAGAGAATGGTATCACCAGAGTCCAGTCAGAACTGGAACTACTACAGCCATGGCAAAGTGGTTCTCGACCGGGGGAAGTTTTACCCCCTGGGGGCATTGGCAAAGTCTGGAAACATTTTTGGTTGTCAGAATGTTAGGGAGAGGGGATCGCTACTGGTATCTAAAACATACAGGCCAGGAATGCCACTAAACATTCTACAGTGCACAGGACAGACCCACAGCAAAAACCCCGGTGGCCCCAAGTGTCAGCAGCGCTGAGGTTAAGAAGCCTTGCAATGGAGGAAGACGGCAACGGACAGGACAGTGTCTGGGCAGTGAATGAGAACAGATGGCTGGTCTCCCCCTCCAGATGTATTGTGATCTCCTGTCAGTGTCCCCATGGGTTAGACCCACTGGGAAGCCAGGTAGCGAGGGTCCCAGATGAAGTGGCCCATAGCACAGTGCCTGGGGCCTTGAAAGAGCAGAGAACAGTTCTAGAGAGACACACAGAAAATGAGCACACAGCTTTTGATTAGCTTCTAAGTACAAACTCCTGAAAATGAGAGGAGAGGCAGGGCTATAAAACAAACGGAGAACAACTATCATTAATATTCCCCGAGTGCTAAGAGGATACGTTTCATCCCAAGCATATGAATAAATGCCTATTTAAAAAAGCAAAAATTTAGACAACAGAAAGGATGCTTGGAAATTAAAAATGTAGTAGCGAAAATGAAAATCTTTATATGGGTGATTTTATTTTTGACTTTGGTTGGCCAAATGTTGATTTTCATTTCTAGGTTGATGTAGAACAAAACATACAGCACACAGAACACACTAGACTCAGAAGTTGGAAGGCAGAGGGGCCACGAACATAATCCTCATTAACAAAATATTGAGCAAGAACATTTGGTTAATTCAAGTCATGTATGAAGCAATTTTATCTCTGGGTGACCTCACTTCATAACTGGTTAATGTATATTCCTGTGTTGTACAAGTCTTATGAAAGTGTATAAGAAGTCTGCTAGAGCCTTTCAATTTCAGAATCTTTGAGAATGTTCTGACAGCTCATATAAAAAGAATAAAAAGACTTTCTTTGCCTGAGGACCTCATTGCTACCCTCTTTCAAAACCTTTCTACTGAACTCCCTATGAGACAATGACTAAATAAGTTTAGATTCCTGACTCCCTGGAGTAATATACTCAACAGTGGGGGTGGGAGTGGGGGAGCAGTATATAAGGGGACAAAGTTGATTAAACAGCTGTATTTACTCAGATTTTCTCTTTATTTGGCCCGAGGGAGCATGTGTCAGTTTCTTAAGGAGATGGAACTATAACAAGTGCTATAACTATAACTATAATCAAGAGAATGAAAAGACAAGCCACAGGCTGGATAAAAATAGTTGCAGAAGATAAAGGACTGGTATCCAAAATATACAAAGAACTCTTAGAATTCAACAATGAGAAAATAACCCAATTTTAAAAATGGGCTAAAGACTTTAACAGACACCTCACCAAAGGAAATATACAGATGGCAAACAAGCACATGAAAAGATGCTCCACATCATACATCACTAGGGAGATGCAAATTAAAGCAATGAGATACCACTACATGCCTATTAAAATGGCCAAAATATAAAACACTGACAACACCAAATGCTGGCGAGGATGCAGGAACTCTCATTCATTGCTTGTGGGGATGCAAAATGGTACAGCTACTTTGGAAGACAGTTTGGAAATTTCTTATGAAAAAAATTATACTAATCCATGCCCTTCCCTCCGAAAAGTCTACTAGATATCTGGGTTTTAGGTTAGCTCTGCTGTGTATTCTTGAAAAAGCACATAACACGAATTGTGGGAAATTTGTTCTTCCATGCCTTTAGCATGGAAACTATTGACATCGAATAGGAGGGCAACTATGGTGGCCACAGTGGAAGACAGCAGGAACAGGTTTCACAGGGGCAGTCACCATTGAGGGAGATCCAGCATTAAGGCCTAAGAAAGAGGAGAAGGCTGAAGGAAGAGTGGAGTTAGCAGGGCTGCCACATACAGTTGTGCCGGCTACTTACTGCACAAGGACATCCAGACAAGGGAATTAGGGCAGAGTTGAGATCCAGCCCCATTCCACTCTTCAAGCTGGACTTCCTCTCCCTGAAAGAAGCGTGTCTTTTCTTAATTTGCACAAAGATGCTGAATGGGATAGGGGCACTGACCTTTCATGAGCACCTTTCGATCAGAAGTAAGGGATCTGGGGACTGGCATTCCAGCTGGTGGGGAGAAACCAAACCCCCAACCAGAGATTGGGGGTTTGGTAACTGTTACTGGTACCCCAGGGTGACGCCTGGCTGACAAGTCCTGGGACAGTGTAGGGCACATATATTCGATCGAAATTTAGCTGGAAGTATTTATTTACAGTTTTACAAAAGGACTTCAATATATACAAAACTTAATCTTTTTTGGGGGGGGGGGCAGGTAAAGTTAATTTAAGGTGACTTTCCAGATAGAAATGTACATTTTTATTTCCCATCCTTAGCATCCTCATGTTTTTATGAAAAGAGGACCACAACATTAACTGTATGTGGGAAGTTATTTAATCTACCTTCAAAGAGCATTTAGGATTTCGTTTTGAAGTGTGGAACAATACAATTTTTTCAAAATGTTCAGGTGGTCCTGACCGGTGTGGCTTAGTGGGTTGGGAATCGTCCTGCAGGGTGGAAGGTCGCCGGTTCGATTACCAGTCAGGGACACCTGCCTGGGCAGTGGGTTTGGTCCCAGCCAGTGTCCTATGAGAGGTAACCAATCAATGTGTCTCCCTCACATGGAAGTTTCTCTCCTTGTTTCCCTTCATTCCTGCTCTCTAAAAATAAATAAATAAAATCTTTAAAAAATGTTCAGGACATGATGTAACTGTAGAAGAAAGATTTTTTTTTTTTAAAGCAAAAGTGCTAAGTAGAGCAATTTACTTCCAATGACATTATACTGCCTATTTTGATTGTTGCATTTAGGAAAAAAACATACATACATTAAATGTTGTATGTTCATCAGACCCCTGTTCAGTATGAAAATGATTAGGGCATAAACATTTCATAATAGGAAGTTATGACTGAAAGCTGAGAATGAGATCTCCTGACTGACTTGCTCCGTGGAAGGGATAATCAAGTTGTCTTTCAAAGGCTGAACCTGCAGTGAATGCTTTACCTGGGAAATAAATGAAATTGATTATATATTCTAGGCAAAAAAAAAAAACCCAACCCCAAAACACTGTAATTACTTTCAATCTCCACATAAAATGTTTTTCCACTAGCGGAGATTTGCAAACTTATTAGAAAACACAGGAGAGCGGGAGCAAGAGCACATTAATCATAGGAATTAGACGTGGAAGAGGCCTCTTCAGTCGGTCCACCCCCTTTCTCATCAGGATGGTGCTTCGTCTGCTGTGCTCGACTCCCCGACTTCTGGCAAGGCCATCCTGCTTTGTTTTCTTTGCTGGGCTTCAGAAGAAAATGGGGGCTTTAGGCAGGACTTGCAGATCATTTTCTAAAATTGCCAGTCTTCAAAACATCTTTTTGGCCTGAAAATCATTTTGACCCAATCCTTTTTTTACAGTACTGAGCCACCTCCATCATTTACCTTCTTCCAATGCCCTCTCTGTCCCTGGACCAAAATGCAGGTCTCTGCTCATGTCGAGCACTGTCGGCGGGATGGGGCCAACCTGGCAGTCCCACGGCAAGGCTGAGGTTCTGCGTACTCCGGTGCTGCTCTCTCCGCTTCACCCCACGAGTCCTTTCCTCCCTTCAAAAGACAAGCCACCCCCAGGCCAGTCAGGCCACCCGTCTTCTCTGCACCTCTCAGCCCCTCACTGCGCTGCCATTCTGCATCTCATAGCTACCCTCTTTCCAAACCTTTCCACTGAACGCTTTGGAAGCAAATTCTCCATACTCTCAAAGTCTTCCTGGAAAGTTTCCTCTTTCTCCTTAACCCGATTAAGTGGTTCTCAATCTTCAGTCATTTGTATCCTACCCCCACGATTTTTGCTATACCTGCATGCCCTCTGTGTTAAAATGGGGCTCTGTCTCATGCTCTGAGCCAGAAAGAGTCCCGCTGGAACAAAAGGAATAAAGCAATAGATGCCAAGGACTTACATCTCAAATTAGGTGCTATCTAAGGCACGATAGGATACTTTAAAAGCACTTTTATCTATCCTTCATCCTCATCCTCTTCAAGGATATAAATGGGTTGAATCAAATAGAACAAGAGATCCTTTTTTTCTCCCCTCCCTTAGATTCTATGAGAAGGGTTGGTGGAAAGAGACAGATGTACCATTTAGAAGCACAAACTGGCGTTCACAGTAGGGAACAGGTGGCAGAGGGAGTTTTCCATAATTAAGGAAGCTGTAGCCACCATTTCCTTTGTTGAGGGAACTTCTGGGAAACTCTTGAAAATACCTCTCACTGGGAATCTGCCAAACCCAGGGGTCACTGTTGTCATTTTATTTGTGCCAGCCAAACACAACCTTCCTTCCCATTCCTCTCCTCTCTCCCTGCTCCCTTCCAAAAAACCTGAGGGTATCCAAGGCAGACTGGTGTGGACAGAAGAAGTAGAAATGAGCCAAAGCTGAGGAGGGGGAATTGGGGGCCAGCATCCCACCCACACTGCTGCAGACCGAAGTCTAAAGCAGCGCCAACACTGCAGAGGGAACAGCTTCCTTGTGAAATACGTTTGGAGTTTTGGTAATTAAACCGCATCAGTCCCTTTAATGACGGAACTGGCACTGCTTTTTGTACCACAAAGGAGAGAGTGTTTTTTTTTGTTTTTTTTTTTGTTATATAACAGTGTCCAGAAAAAGTTATAGGCTCGCCCAAGGGCAGAAGGTTTACAGATCACACTGGGAGGAGGAGAGAAAAAATTTTCTTCCTTCATTCTGTGAGATCTCTCTCTTCCCACGTCCCACAGCCTGCATTGCATTTTGATGGCTTCTCTGAGGTCCTTTTAAGTCTTGGTGTCCAGGTCTACATGTGTCCACGGGGTCATCAGATCTCTAGTAGAGAAAAACGGAGTTGGAAACTCTAAGGTCAGAACCACTCAGGAGGTATAAGAGTGCCCATGACCTGACATTTTGTTTGTAAACCAATCTTTTTAATAATCAGGTTATCACACGGTGTGTGGTCTTTCCTACCTGTCTCCTCTTAACCAGTATCAAGTTTTGAGACTCATGCCAGTTACATGCGACAGTAGTTCCTTCCTTTTTATTACTGAGGAGCACTCGATAGTTTCTTTATCTATTCATTGGTGGATGAATGTTTGGATTGTTTCCGTTTTGGGGGCAATAATGAGTAAAGCAATTTACTTTAAATTTTTAATTTCTTTAGCTTTGTCCTGAGCAATAGGTTTGAGGTATTCATTACATATACAGGGTCCAGCAGAAGTAAGGTCTGCTTGAGTGTGGTTGGTAGGTACTAATATGGGTGTAATAATTTATAGTTTTAATTTGAACATTTCACCTAAAAAGTCACATGGTGTGCTTGAGTGTGATATGATGTTACAGAATCACATGTTTATGATTTTGTAATTAAAAAGAGGGGTTATTTGTGCCAGGCCCTGCCTATTAAATTATATATATTTACATATATAGACATTAATATAAATATATAACTATTAATATGAAACCATTTGCCTGTGTAGCCTTTAAAGGTGTTCATCTCAGAAAGGCTAGTGCTATATGTACTGCGTCTTAGGAGAACAATGATTTAACTGAATTCTCTCTCCCCAGCTCTCCTGCACTCCTAGCTTCTACTATAAGCATCTTGAAAATGGCAGTTCCTTCTCTCCCATACCACGAGGTAGGAGGCCATACCAGTGCTCCCCTTGGTCTCAGTGCTGCAGCCACAGACATTCTCTCCCAACTCCCTTGATAAGCCTATACACTGTGAAGCTTGAATGCAAGAAATATCATTTTACTTACGTGGGAGCTTTTAATATTTCATGAGAATCAACATTCATCAAAAAGTGTACCTTTTCCAGTCTTGCTTTACTGAGAGAGAAGCCTACCACATGTTCTGAGCTATCTTTTATTGCAACATTGTAGCATCTTTTATTGCATCTTTCTTGCAAAGGTGAAACTTAGCCCAGTTTTCTAGATGAGGTTTTATAGGCCAAAGCTTTGATGCATACAAAAATAATTAGGGTTTATTTGCTGTTTTACTTTGGGGGCAACCTACTTGCTGGATACTTTTATAATGGTATTATTTTGTCTCTGGAATAAGTCTCACAAAATAAAGCAATTCTATTTTTATCTGTTTAGCCATCAATGTTCATTTTTAATTTTGAGATTGTTATCTGTGCCCCAGAATATCTAATCAGATTTAATGGTCTCATCTTCTAGTATAAATAAAAATATTCATGACTAGAGTATTTAAACAGCGGAGGTGTTAATAAATAACTTAATCTTAAATCTGACAGTTATACCATGAGATAACACACATATACACACACATACACAAACAAGAAACACACCTGTGAAAAGCTTATGATAGCATAGGTAAAGCTTATTTAATAACTGGCAATATTTCTATTTTATCCTTTCTTTAATAAGTTGTTATTCTTCCTTTAAGACTTAAAAAGATATAGTTATGGTGTTGCATTGCCTTAAGGACAGAGTCCTGTACTGAAAAGATTAATGAATAAAACAAAGAAAATAGTTGCATAATCACTGTGGATTTCATTCCATCTCTTGCTGTTTTTAGCTGGTTTATTGAGTGAGAAGACCAACTGGAAGAGCTCATTGCCCCAGGATGTCCTACACAGCCAAAGCCCAAAAAGAAAAGTCATATTGAAATTAATAACAGCAGCAGTCATCAATTGTACAGCACTAACTTGGACCTTTTCAAAGCTTCTTCTTATACAAATAGCTCTGAAGGAAGAGAAGGAAAAAGAAAAGAGTATAAGAGAAACACCACACAAAAATGGAACAGTTTCTCATACTTTCAAAGCTCACGCACATCAAGTTTCAGGAGATGCATATGTCAGAGGGATAGAAGGAGAGTGACATAAACTTTGTAGCGTTAGATAAATTGATACCAAGAGTAAATACTGGATGGTAATAAACATATGTGCTTAAGACAAAAAATTAGTCTGATTACTTTGCTTGCTTTTAAAATTGTGTCTGTGTGTGTGTGTCTTCCACTTTGGAGAAAGAAGAAGAGCAAAGTAGAAATACATTCTGTGTGTATCATATAGTATAATGTTCATAGACAATAGAAATAAAGTCAAGCATTTGAAATCCCATTAAAGTTGCATAAAAAAGAAATCTGGAAGGAATAATTAATGCGGTATGTGCCAACATCAAAATTTACAAAGATCCTGACAAGCTGGAAACCAACAAGTGCTATGTATCAAGGAGAAGTCATTCACTTTGCCATATGGGTGGAGGGGTTGGGGTGGGGGCACATTTTCTGTGCTCTCTGGGGGATATAAAGATATAAGAGTAGCCACCCCCAGGTATGATATTAAAAATACACCCCAGCTAGATGCCATACTGTAAACTTCAGAGAAATTATCAAACAGCTCATGCACTGATGGCTTCAGTGACGGATGCTGTGTAAGCCCCACAGAGAGCTTGCTTAAGCTGGTGTCAGGATGTTCATCAGGGGCGTTTGGGCTGTGGACCAGGAGAATCTGTCGGATCGTCACGGCATACCTTCCTTCCAGCAAAATGAAGCTCTGAGCCTTTCTTCCCAAGGTCTTCTTGACGGACAGTCTTAAAGGCTCAGAGACTAACCTGTGGTGTGCTGTAATTATTACTTAGGTTACAGGGATCCTGGTCTTCTGCTTCATCTACCATGGCTGGGTGTCCTGTTTGTGAATTGAACACCTAGAATGCTCCCTTCAAGGCTCAGGAACCATCGAGGAAGAGATTACAATGATTCTGTGTTAAAATGATGGTCATGCAAGGAAGTCAACCAGTAGCATCTGAGCTCATGTAGCCTCTGCCACTGGGCCCCTTAGATCAGGTTTCCAGAGTTTTTATTCTTCAACTAGACAGGGCCCACATCCCTAATCCAGCAAGACGCACTTATAGCACATAGACCTTTAGACCCAACAGCCCTTAAGAATAGGGGAACAATATCTCTGATGCGGGAAGCAGATACAGCACGTAGCGAAACACTGTAACCGATAAGGGATACAGGGCCTGTCAAGGAGATAATAAGACCAACCCTCAACGGATTTATGGTTTAGAACCAGCAGAAGACCAGCCCGTCCAACATGGCAACCAACTGCACCTGTGGTTACCCCTCACCTCATTATACGCTCACTGTAGCATGTTAGCATTCTAAACAGCACACCCTGTGCTGCCACGATCGAAATGGAAAGTTCACGTAAGGACACAACAGGGTCAATGGGACTCTTCCAAGAAGGCTCCACCCCTTTTCCATAAAAATCCTGAATATCCCTCCCCCTTAACAAATGCCCTACCCCTTGGTTAAATGAACCTCAATAAAAAATGTAAATCTCACTAGGGGAGGGGTTGCTCTATCTGTAGAGAAGCCACTCTCTGTCTCATTGCTTTACTAATAAATTTTCATTTAAATAAATAAATATATACATGCATACATACATACATACATAGAAAAATAAATAAAATTTAACCACTGGCGTGTCACTAGCACTGAATGATCAGAATGGAAGTAAACCACCAGGATGTCCATCTCTGCTGTGGTCCCCATCTGCATGAAACTGGTACTCTAATAGGAAAAATAAAAAACACACACTAAGCGTGAGGCAAGCCAGAATGTGATGTGTCATAGATACGGTAAAGGGCTGAAAGTGTGTGTGTGTGTGTGCGCGTGTGTGCGCATCGGTGAGTGTTATGTGCGTATGAAAGAGATGAGCCTCGAAAGGCGGAAGAAGAGTCATGAGATGGAGATGGAGAGCAGAACATTCCAGAGGGAAAGGGCAGCCTGCTAGAAAAGTGTGAAGGCAAGAAACCAAGGGGCTTTGCTAGAGAATCCTGAATCCAGTCCAAGGTGGCTGGAAAACACATGTGCAAACAATATACAGTAGGCTTTTGCCCATGGCATGAAAAGGCTACGTGACCAGCAAGCATGCTTGAATTTAATTCTTTAGGTAATAGTGAGTAATCGAAGGTTTCCTGGAAAAGGAAGCAACCTGACTGGGATTATTGGGGAGGTGAAAGGCTTCTACCTGGAGCTGTTGTCCTCATCTCTTCTTACAGGAGCAGAATAATGGTTCTCAAAGATGCCTCTGCCCTAAGCCCTGGCACCTGTGAATATGACACCTCCCACGAAAAAGGGAATTTGCAGATGTGAGTGAGGTTATAGATCTTCAGATGCAGCCTAGGTTATCTGAGTAAGCCCAGTGTGGTCACAGGAGTCAGTAAAAGCGGAGCACATTTCTGAAAGAGACAGGACTTGAGAAGGAGTCTCTTTGTTTGCTGGCTCTGAAGCAGGGGGAGCTAGGCAGGGAGCCAAGGACTGCCGTAGCCTCTAGAGTTGGGACCAGCCCTTTGCTGACCTGATTGTCATGACAACGGGGATCCTGGCCTTGGAGCTGTAAGAAACAAAATTCTTCCAATAGCTCCAATGACCAGGCAACAGATTCTTCCCTAGAGCTATCGGAAAGGAACCCTGCCCTAGGCCAACTGATTTTAGCCTGGTTAAACTGGTATTGGACTTCTGACCTATGGAGCTCTAAGATAATGAATTTTTGTAGAAGCCACAAAGTCTGTGGTCATTTGTTAAAGCAGCTATGAGAAATGGATACACATCTCTTTTAGGCACACAGGTTCCCTTTCAGTTTTTCTAATGTGTCAGGTACCCTCTAGCCTTAGGGTCTTTGCTTGTGGTCTGGCATCTAATTGGTCTACCTTGTCCCCACTCTGACCCATCCGACACCTGAGCCTTTGCATGGACAGTGGTGTGGGGATTGCTTGAGGAAGTTGGGGGCTGGGTAGAAAGGGGCAAAGGGGGAAAAATTGGGACAACTGTAATAGCATAAATAAAGTATTAAAATAAAATAAATAAAATAAAAGAGGGTACAAAATTTCCGTCAAATACTTATTTGAAATAAGTCTAGATTTGTTTTTCTCAAACTTGAGTATGCATGAGAATCACCTGGGGGGCTTATAAAACAAAGATTGCCAGCCCATCCCTAGAGTTTCTCATCCCATAAGAATTGGGGTGGGGTTTGACAATTGGCATTTCTAACAAATCCCCAGGAGATGCTGACACCACTGGCCCGAAAACTTCACTTTTAGAACTGTATAAAAGTCATCCCATTTGATTTGATTGCCTTTTCCTTTGTGTGTTTCTAAAACTTTAGTATGTACCTCTGAATGGGGTTTAGCAATACAGAGATTATTAAAACAGTCACCTTGATATATCCAGAGGCAATTTCTGCTCATCTGGATAATGATACATGGGTGAGAAGGACCGTGGAGCTGGGGAGGGGTGGTGGATTGGGGGAAGCCTGGATTTGTTCATCTGCTGGCCATGGGGTGGAGGCGGGCGGTGGTGCAGTCAAGTTCTGTGCTGGAGTCCTCAGAGAGGCAGGTGTGTGTGAGCTCTTCCTGTGACTACGAATGTTTCTTCTTTAATGGAGCTGGTTCTTTACCATCAGCAAAATAAATGTGTTATAAAATCTTCAAATCCTTTCTGTCCCCACACCCACTCCATTTCTCCACACCCCTTCACAGCCAAAGGGCAGGAAGAGTTGGCCTCCTCTACTTCACTTCCTGAGTCCCCTCTCTGCCTCTGCTAGCTCCCCTTCCGCTCAGTCCCCAGCCCCCTCCACAGCGCCAACTATGCGGTCTGTTTTTGGTTCACCTCTTACTCAGTCTCCCAGCAGTGTTTGATGCAATTTCTACTCTTGTTTGTTTTACTTCTTTGCTTGACCACTTCCCCTTTCCCTCCATCGCTGGATCCTTCTCTCCCCGTACTCCTACACATGTCAGTGTCAGATCTGAAACCTCTTCTCTTCTCCAAGTATATGAGCTCCCAGGCGATCTTGTCTTTAAATATCATTCCCATGCCTTATGACAAACACCATTTGATGGAAACGGCCCCAGCCCACCAACACTCCACTCCTGGCCTAATGTACCTGATGCGTTATTTACAATCTGATACACCTAACCTCTCTGAAGAGTGCACCTTAATTCTTTTCTACACTTCTACAACCTGTATGCCTGTATTTACAAGACTGTAAAATCTTGTATTCATCTCTCCTGACTTTCCTTTAAAACTCAATACCAACATATCTTTTTTATTTACATCTCTTAATTTCCTTCCTTCACAAGTAGAATGACTGCTTTAACTCATTCACATGCCTAAACGGATTTTCTATAATTATTCCCAGTGCTTCTCATTGCTTATTTTCTCTGAATCTCTTTGAGATAAACTGTATGTAAAAGATGATATAGTTTTGTATGGATGACGATAATTTTGAAATATGAAACAAATGGCAATGGAAAGGTCTTTTCAGTAATTAAAAAAAGAGAATATCTATATGTGTATATATAAATGCATTTGTGTATATATAAATATATAAGTGTATATATACATATATTGGAAGGACAGAGAAAACAATGCAGGCTTTATTTAGAAAAAATTTTATTCCGAAATTTGAGCCCAGGTTTGATAACTTAAAACTACATTCAATGTTTCTCTTTAAAATATCCTTTTACATATAACTGAGGTTGTATATATGTGTATGATTGATGAGTAAACATTATTGTCTAGTATTTGAAATGTTCACCAACATAACAGCTGTTTCAGATCACACTCATAGAAGTTCCTAGACCTTACAGTTCTATTGAGGCTCTAGATAAATTTTAAAATCGAATCCAGGTTTTGTAGCGTTGACCCACAAACTGGTCTACAGTGATACTAGTCAAATCGATATGGGATTCCATTGCTGTCTTCAGAATTTCCTGTGTGAAACAGGTTAAGAAATATTTACCAAATATCTTATGATCAAGGCATCACTGCAGCGACCAAGGCTCTCATTTGTTTTGCTTTCTTAACCTAGATGCCAATCTCTGGTCTCTGGGAAATGAGACACGCTGTAGAGCAAAGTAGGCACAGATACATGGCCAGATGAAATGCACGAGCTGACAGGGAGAAGGTGATAGAGTAAAGGAGAAAGGACACAGGGTTTTGCAATAGAGGTGGTCTGGATTCAATCTCATCTCTGTCGCTTATTAGATGGGTTAATTTTTAAATTTTATCTAACTTTGAACTTCACCTGAAGAATAGGAAAACTATTTATCTCACAAGGTGTGTAAAAACGGAATGGGAGATTTTATAAAAGCATTTTGTAAAGGGCTATATCTACATCAGTATCCATATAAAACCATCTATCCATTCACATAACCTTCTCAAATCACTCCATGTCTACCCACTTCTGATAGTATAAACTCTTAAGTTTTGGGCACACTGAGTACATATACTATAAATGTAGAGGCAAACTAACAGATAAGCAAGAACCTACTTAAGTAGTCATAGCTACTTTAATCCTTTCTCAAGAATGCTTTCCTATCATATAATTTTTGATTCATAATTTCCCATTTCCTTCATTTCTGGGCAAAGCCACATAAAAGCTAACAATTTTTTCTTATGCTGTAAATAATAAAACAAAGCCAATTTTATCAAGTGGAGTTTTTCTGGTTAAAATTTTTTTACAAATCAAAAGTCTCCATATATTTCTGTGAGTTTTCTAAATCACACTGATTGTGCTAGTCAAGGGAGAAAGTGGGTAAAACATTTAAAACTAGTTAGCAAAAGAAAATTTCCAAGTTTCCCTAACATATGAGGTAATATTTACATTAGTACACACATTTCAATGCATTCAGGTCCCCCCCTGAATACACAGAGAATTCAGACACTTGTGGGATTTCCCAGACTCAGGCGTTTTGGGTTATTACAGAGTAAGAGTCTCTCTCATGTACTTAGAAATACTCCCAGGCCTGCCTTCCTCTTCAGATTCCTGGTCAATGCCTCTTGCTACTAATACCTGTGCTTGTGTTCTGTGGGGCTGGGGGGAGTGGGGACAGGAAGGGGACATGCTTACTGGAGCTCTGGCTGACTGGATCTCTTGTTACCGTCCATGTTACTCTGTTCTCTTTTTTTCTTCCTCAGCCCAAACAGGAATCTCCGAGGTACACAAATTCCAGCCAAACAGTCTGTCACTCAAAGAAATGATAAATGTATGACCATGCTATTAGAATTGGAACGGGAGTCAAATTCCCAGAAAGCAGAGTGAGGGAGCGCCCCTGAGGCAGAGAAGGACGAAGAGCCAACACTGGGTGCGTTACTGGGCTGGACCCCTGCGGCTCCTCGCACTGGGGCCCTTCGAGTGGAGCATGTGGAAGCACCGAAGAATCATCCCTCTGAAGAACAGAAGGCTGCGGCCCTCATCCTCTGACTCTTGCCCTCTCCTGGTTGAGGATTGTCCTCAGGAGTGTTGACCAATTCCCTGACACTGCTGGTTGCTTGGCAAGCTTCTGTCGCTTCAGAGGAAGCCCTGAGGCGAACAGTGGAGGAGCAGAGGTGCAGGATGCTGAGAGAGAACTATGAACACAGGTGTAACCGGGCTGCAGTGGAAATCAGAGGGGGGCTGAGAAGATGTAATGCAGGACACGAGATGCATTTGCCGCAACTGTCAGTGTCAGAGACATTTGGCACACTGGTTATGTTCATAAGTTCCATACAAGAATAGGAACAAATCATCAGAATGATAAATATTAGTCCCTACAGCACCAAACACTGATTCTACTTTAAGTGCTGGAAGACAAGGAAGGGCAGTGTAGTATAATGTACAGAAAATTGTGGAACCAGGCACCTCTGAGTTAACTGGTGTACATTTCACCCACTGTTCACTGGCTGTACACCCTTAGAACAAGTTGTTCTATTAGAGCTCAGTTTTTCATCTACGAAAAAGTAATAGCTTCTTTACAATATTCTGATAGGAAGCAAATTAAATAACCAGTATAAGTACCTACTTCGGTGTCTAGCATAGTGTCTAGTTCAATGCACTTGGCCAATGATCATTAGTTCTTTCTCCCACTTTATAAAACAGAATGTTTTCCCTCAAATACTCATTAGGATGAAAAGTACTCATGTCATCCAGGGTATGATAGCTTGAAAGTCATTTAAACCATTTTTATAGATTCTCAGGAACTTTGACTTCATCTTGTTAATCGCAACTTTCCAGTATATCCTTAATTGTACAAAAAACTGCCCTAAGTTGATCCAAATAGGTTTTGGTATAAGATCTGACACAGTAAAATCTACTCAGCAATCTCAGCAATCAATCAGCTTTGGAGTCTCAAAGTTTCAAAGATGATCATGATTTATAACAGGGGTAGGAGGAAACCGAATAGTAAGAAAACTCATTCCAGTGCTTTAGAATCAATATCTTTGGTGAGAGGCAGGGCTCAGGGTCAAGGATTTTTCACAAAATTATTCTGAATCACAGCCAGGGCTGGGAGCTTTGGCTCACCGAGCTACTTAATATGGCCCCAAACATTAAGATTTAAAAGAACCTTATAACTCAAATATTTTGGGCTAAATATTGTCTGGATTTCTCTACTTTGTGTCCTTGATTAGGGGTTTTCTACTATCTCCCAACCCCCACTCCCACCAGAATCCCAGGACTGCAAGAAAACAAGACGGGTTTGATGGATTGCCTACACGTCATAGCATTTCCTATAAACATTTTATCATTGCATTTTCTAAATAATCCTGTGGGGTTACAGATGGGGAAACCAAGGCTCAGAAGAATCAACTAACTGATTAGTGTCCACACCAAGTGGCATAGCCAGGAATTCAAAAACAGATCCTCTTTCAGGGTTTTCTTTCTATATTTCTGCTGAATTGCATGAATCTCACTTAGTGTTTAGATTTTCAATTTTTTTCTCTTCCTATCCTGCATTCAGAAAGACCTTGTCAAACATTTCAACACAAAAGGGGGGGGGGTGAGGGGACAGCAGAATACTGACAATGAGACAAGATAATATGATTCCAATCTATTTATTTATAAAAAATGGCCCTGGTTGGTGTAGTTCAGTGGATTGAGCACTGGCCTGCGAACCAAGAGGTCGTTGGTTCGATTCCCCAGTCCGGGCACATGTGTGGGCTGCAGGCTGGGTCCCCAGTGGGGGACATGGGGAAGGCAGCCACACATTGATGTTTCTCTCCATCTTTTTCTCCCTTCCTTCCCCTCTGTCTAAAAATAAATAAATAAAATCTTTGGAAAAAGAAAGTAAAATAGACTCATATCAAATGTCCGAAAACTAATCATTTTGCCAACACATTTAATTTAGGTGAAAATATTTGCTTTGCTGAATGGCTCATTAATCACATCAAATAATTACAACATTAAAATAATAATTCGTTTAAAAAAGGGTGGCAGCCCTCTAACAGATATAATCTATTGCTTCTCATTAAGTTACACGTTCATACAATTCATTTTATTGAGTGAGTTGAAATTTGTCATTTGTTAATTTACATCTACCTGAGCATTTAGTTCAGCCTGCGTTTTAAATCGCTGCTGCAAATTTTTCAAACCAACCCCATGTGTCGCAGGCCTCCTAGTCTATGACTGCCAAATAAAGTCAGGTTTCCTCTTCACGTGCAAAGACATAACTGCATGGACCCTCACTGTCTTCTGGGCAGAAATTAGCCTTCTTCAATGGTCATCTCCTCACCTATGGTTTTCCAGAAGTTTCCCAGGGCAATGCTCTGGAAGTCCCTCATTTTTCCTCTGCTCTGCTTTCCCTACTTGCTACCAGGCCACCTCCTTGGGGGCAGGTGACCCCTGTGTTATGAACTCATTTCTAGGCCCATCTGTCTTCCCCCAGTAGCACCCCCTGAGAATTTCAATTCCCCTGACTCACATACAGCTAAGACTAAATCAGCTATTGATGAGTTTACTGAAAACTTGAAGACCAAAGAAACACAACTGAGAGTGCTGTTAAAAGTCTGCATGCTGAGAGTCCCTGAGCCTCCCTGTGGGTTTCCTGGTGGGTACCTGGGTGGTGGGACTGCCAGCTCTACTCTCACCAACAGGAAGCTTTAGGCATTTCTGCACCGAGGAGTCTAGGCCCAATTGCATCCCAAGCGGAGAGAGGCACAGAGTCTTTTGTTCCCAAGACTCAGCTTATTTCCTGTCCTAGGATGACTGACACTGGGAATACGCAATTCCTTTTAAGGAAAATATTCCAAACCTATGAATAAGGTGGTCTTGTCTCATGTGTAGCACAAAGTGTCATGGTCTACGGTACATTTCCCAAACTGTGGCTCATTCAACATTAACCGACAGTCCAGAGTAAATGGTCCATGCCAGCTGAGTCCCACTCCTTTTCCCAGTGCTCTCTGCTGCCTCGGTTGAAGATAAGATAAGAACTGTCCACCCTGTCTGCTAGAATGAAGTCTCAGCTCCTGGGAGAAAGTACTTGCACAAAAATCATCACATTTTCCAAGAACACACAATGCATTTCAGGCCCAAGGCAATTTCTGATTCTATATGGGCTCATTTTTACTATCAACTTAACTTCATTACTAAACAGAATAGTGAATACCAGAACCCACTTTTAGGTGAATTCCCAGGAAAATTGGATAGGTACTTTTGACTAGAAGGGCTTAACAATGAAGGATTTCTCTGAGGATAAATTCAGTGTCTACTTGGAAATAATTAAGTAGACTGTACTCCCTTAAAGGACATTTTTCCATCTTCAAATCTCTTAAGATATAACCTTTATTTAGGTAGATGTGTTATTTCAATCATAGTTTCAATGCTGCTACTTTATATAATTTGCCCAATTTATTCCTAGTTATTTAAAATGAGATGGAAATCCTTTTATGCTATCAAGAAAAAATTAACATAAGGCCACATGAGTCAGCCTTTTAAATAGAGAGAAATATTAACTATTCATAGGTTAAAGTGAGAACGGAGAACATGTAACTTTATTAGATATAAATAAAACAGACTTCAGGTTTCTATTGTGAAAGAAGAGAGGGCAAAGTGAAATCAAGTGAAATTAAACACAGAGAGAAAAATGTAAAACTTTGTGAAATTATTAAATAGAGATTGAGGCATAAGACAGGAGGACCCCTCCCCATACACCTACATTGTACATGTGAAAACACATCACACATTCCAAGACCCCCACGTGGGTAAACTAAAATGGGAGAAAGGACAGTTTGAGACCAAGAAATACACACGGGAGATGGTGGATACTATGGTGGGGATCTTGTTTTCTTGTATATATCCAATAAAGACTTAAAGACTTAAAGACCTTTTTTTAAAACTATAGGCACAAATAAGAACAGCAAGTTAAACAAATTTAAATCATGACCGATATGATTTCACACCCTCAATCCAGTACCCATTATGAAAATTTCTAGAAAACCAAAATTGTATTTCTAAATCCATATTTTAAGCCACTATCTGCCCCAGTAAAAAGTGATAAGCTTTTACAATATCCTACAAGGGAAATTACTCCTCTCTCCAGGGAGATAACCTACTTATTTTGGGAAACCAAATTAGGTATTCCACAGCCACTTTAACATTTTTAGCACAGGGCCCTATAGCTGAACATTTTCTAAACTTCAATTTTTTTCTCAGTAGTTCTGCACTTAAAATATTTAGACTCTGACAAAGCCACATTTGAAATCTGGTTCCGTCACTTACTAGGAGTGGGAATTTCCATGTATTTAACCTGAGATTTTCATTTTGTTTTGTTGTGTTGTGTAAATGCGAATAATGTAAAGATTAAATGAGATGATGTATATAAAATGCCTAGCAAGGACAGGTGTCTTTATTAGGTCTTTTGTCCTCTGCCTCACACATCACATGCCATTCAGATAGTGCACCAGGCCCTTGAACAAGTACATTCTCATTAAATGCTAAGCAAAGGACTCCTCAGTCAATTACAGTAACAGTGACACTTGCTTTGCTCCCCTGTGTGCCAAACTCCTTTCTAACTGCTTTACACACGTAGCTCAGGTAATTCTCACAGTATACTATAAGGCAGGCATTATTATGATCCCTGTATTATAAAGGATGGAACCCAATCGGACAGGCTAAACATCTTGCCAAAGCCACATAAGGTAACAAGTGGGGGGCTAGAATTTCAACTCAGTTGCCTGGATTTAGAATCTGTGCTCCAATTCTACAAGCAAAATGCATAAAATCTAGTCCAAAGAGCTTACCGTCTGCTGCTACTCTTAATGCATTCTTGAAAAATAAAACTAGAATAGCTGCAGAAGTTGTTTTCTAAAAATCTGCCTTAATTCAGTACAAAAGACAGTATTTGGTCTCTGCTTGTATGTGGAAACATGTCTGGAGAAATAGAGTTTCAATTATAGACAGCTTGTTATTTCTCAGGGCTTAGCTTCACCCTTTTTCTTTCAAAAAGTGGAGGAGGTTCTGTTGTAGGATAATATTCTATAAACCAGAGTTTTTAAAGGCCTCTGTGTCTATGATTTTGAGCAAAAATATATATGAAAATAGCCCAGGAAGTTAAGCAAGGCTGTGTGGCAAATGACCACCAGAAAGAATTCTCATGGTCATTCCTTTATCTGCTTAAATGTTCACAGAGCTCATTTATTCATTTGACAAATATGTATTGGTTGGGTCTGGTTGAGCTGGAGTTGTGAGCCTGAGAGAAACTTTTGATGGAAATTATGTTCTATTTGGAAGAGACAGGCAATGATTAAGTATTTGTCATTGGGTTATATGTTGATGTTTCTATCTTCTTTTTTAAAATACTGCATATTTACCCCTCTCCCATCTCCTCTCTCATGGTACCACAAATGCTGACTTTCTTCCTCTCGGTCATGACAAAGCAGAAATCAAGATTGGGGGAAATCCCTGACCTAGTAGCTAGATGAAGATCCTTAGATGGACCTGGCTGGTGTGGCTCAGTTGGCCAGTGTGTTGTCCCATAAACTGGAAGGTTGTGGGTTTGATTCCTGGTCAGGGCACTTACCTAGCTTTCAAGTTCAATTCCTGATAGATGTTTCTCTCTCGCATCAATGTTTCTCTCCCTCCCTCTCTCCTTCCCTTTCTTTTTCTCTAAAATTAATGAGTGTGTCCTCAGGTGATGATTAAAAAAAAAATCCTTAGATGTTCCTCCCAGAAACCAGATAAGACTGAACCTCTGGATAGAGAACGAGAAAGCTCGGTGGCTACTCAAATGAAAGAGGGCAGAGAAGGTCTTGCTATGGGCGGGGGAAGGGAAACCTTTGGTCATAAGACCCATGTAGGATGGAAGAAAGATCATAGAGGAAGAAAGATCATAAGTTCTTGTAAAGCCCTCAGAGGATACACACACACACACACACACACACACACACACACACAGCCCAAATGCCTGGTACATAGTAGGTGTGCAATAATCATTAGCTAGTATAATTATCATCTTGCTGTTTCAGTTATGACCGGTCCATTTCACACCAGCAGTCCTGTGCCCAAACCCCTTCTCCATGGCTGACTCTAGGTCTGCCGACTACTTGTCCCTAGACCTCTCCCTACTATCTCACTCTTCCTTTCTTGCCTACCACCTTGCTAGTACTCACTTCTTCAAGCTTCTGGGGTAGTTTGCCAAGTCCTAGCTGGTTCATCTCCTCTCTTGAGTTCAGTGTGGTACTCACTGATCTCTTTTGTCCTACTGTCAGCAGATCCCTGGAGCTCTTCTCACCATATGGATGGTCTATGCTCATTACTATACAAAAGAAAGTAGTGCATCTCGTTCAGAGATAAGAAGCCCCCATTTTAATCCCATATTCACACAAATTTAAACCTACTTGCATAAAGTCAATCTACAGGAGGCACGAAACCCACCTCAAGGGTAAGGATTGCATGATTCATAGATGTGAACGAAATGTTGTCAATAAAACCTAAAACAAGGACTATCACTGTAAGCATTGCATTCATCCTTTGTGACAGCACTTGTTGTTCTTTGCTGGGTAGTGCTGGAGAGAACCATGCAAAGCCCAGGAGAAAATGGTCTAATGATTTTTGTTACCTAAGTGGGTGTTATGAGCTGAATTATGTCTCCTCTCCTCCCTCCCAGCTCATATGTTGAAGCCCAAACTCCTACTACCTCAGAATAGACTGCACTTGGAGATAAAACCTATAAAGAAGTAATAAAGTTAAAATGAGGTCATTACAGTAGGCCCTAATCCAATGGGACTGGTGTCCTTACAAGAAGAGAACATTTAGACACACAAAGGCATACTGGGGATGTGCATGCCCAGAGAAGAGTCCACATGACGACAGAGCAAGGAGGCCGCATGTGCAGGCCAAGGAGAGAGGAGGCCTCAGAAAAAATCAAACCTGTTCACACCTTTATTTTATGCTCCTAATCTCCAGAACAGTGCAAAAATAAACTTCTATTGTTTAAGCCACACAGTCTGTGGCATTTTGTATGGCAGCCCTAGAAAACTAATATAATGGGTTAGGCAGTAAGTCTGTCAAGGCTAAGAGGACCCATTTTTTAAAGCAGTGGATATATAGAAGTTTCTGGAAAAGTCACTTATAAAGGAAGCATGATAGAGTAAAACTAAAGTGAATTTTGGCAGACCAGGGCTCAAGGAAAAGTCTTCCAATTTTTAGCTGCAGGAGAGAGGATAGTTTATTTACCTTTCATAAATATCACTTCCCACATCTTTAAATGGGTTTCAAACCTCACAGAGAGGTTGTGAGAATTAAGTCAGAAATAAAGTGCCCAGAACATTGTTCTACATTTATTAGGTACTCAATTAATATTTTGCTCACCTTTTCCTTAGGACAATATCTAAGCCATGATTGACATTGTTCACTAGGATCCTGTAGCTGCAACCAACTTGAAATGAGCCCATCATGCCCTATTTCAACAGACTGATAGCTTTTGGTGTCAAGAAAGTTCTTCTCCAAGACTTATGAAAGACAAAATATTCAAAGTCAGGAACATGTGTAATGTATTAAAAATGGTTCTGGTTTTCCTAAGTCATTGAAGAGACAGAAGCACATCTCTTTTTATTTGTGCTGAGGCTTCTTCCAAATCAGCAGGCATCTCAACCTCTTGGAAGCTCCTGCCCTTCTCCAAGGCATAGTTTTTTCAGTCAGTAATACAGCTCCCTACAGTAAGACAACCAATTGGCTCATCCTTATGATTTAACTTCTGTCATGGTCTGCAATGGGCAGTATCTTATACACCAACCAAATATTGTGTTTTTTACTTAAAATACTAAATTCCCTTTCCTTCCAATTTATAGAAAAGTTGAGAAAAAATATTAAAGTGTAATGGCTCTTTGTATTTAAACTTAATGTACTTTGGGTTTGGAGAAAGTATCTGTCAGGAAGTTATTAGCGTGCTGAAGTTTGACTCACACATCTATTTCTGTATTAATCTCCCAAAAAGGAACAAAATAATCTTATCCTCAGAGTGCCAATCAGCCTACCCCCCAAATCCATTAGTTAGGTGTCATTTTTCTCTTCTATCTTGATGTGGGATTTCCTGTCACCATTTATGATGGAACCCTAAATTACCATCTAGAAATACATGTCTATATATATTGTTTTACAGCACTGTGATCATTGATTAAAGATTGACCTTCAAGAAAAAACCCACAAATATCTGACTAAATTAAAACTATTTTAATTCTATATTAAAGGATATGCATTTTTTTTAGATTTTATTTATTTATTTTTAGAGAAAGGGGAAGGGAGGGAGAAAAAGAGGGAGAGAAACATCGATGGGCTGCCTCCTGTATGTGCTCAAACCAGGGCCCTGAAACCCAATCAGGAACTGAACCAGTGACTTTTCGCTTTGCATGGTGACGCCTAACCAACTGAGCCACACTGGTCAGGACTAAAGGATATGCATTTTTAAAATAAGTTTTGTGGCTCACATTCTCAGTTTTCCCCAAGCCTAGAAAAAGCTTTAATAACAAATTTAATTAAACAAACTAATAGAAACCTATGAATATAAGACAAAAAATATTCCTGTTCTCCCAAGTTCTAAATCATGGAAATAATGGTCATTTAAACATCTGAAATTTTGCATGTATAAGTGACTGTGGATTTAAGAAATCTCAGAATCCTTAGTTGAGCTTGTGCCAGAGAAGTGATGATTGCAGAGAAGGGGTAAATACAACACCCAAGCTGGAGCTTTGTGGAAAGTAGGATGCTGATAAGAAGTAAAAATGCAACAGGACAGAAAGAGTCACTTAAAAGATGGGCAACAGGATGCTCACCGACCCAGAAGATTGAAATATGCAGTATCTTGGAAGGATAGAGCTCTAATAGAGTGATCCTTTGACTAGCTAATTAAATCATTCTTTCAAACGTGCGAAGGACCAATTACTTACATGACATCAGAACTGGGTGAGTCTCCATTATGTAAACACTTTCAAAAGAAGACTGCTAAATACAGCATAGTTTGGACACAGTGGTGGAAGAAGGTCCAGTCTTAGAGACTGGGAACATACCCTCTAACCCTGAACTCCTGCTCACTGTGTGTTCACCGTGAACACGAATGGTGTTTGTCCACATGGGAAATTGGGCGTTAGCACACAGAACCCAAGGATGCATGCACAGCCAAAGGAACAACCCCACTCACAGGCAGGGACACGGTCTTTGTGAACATATGGTCATTTGTTTTCATTCTTCCTGTAAACTTTTGTTCATTTGAAGCCTTATATCTGTAAGGTTTATGTCTTCAGTCAGGAGACATTGTTGGGGCAGACCGAGAATGAATTTGCTAAATTTCTTTAAAACCTCCTTTGGCATATGCAGGTCCAGGCTCCCCTTGTAGAATCTGTCCAGCTCAGAGTATGGAGAAAATACCCATTTCATGTTTAGGCTATAAAACTTGCTTCCCACCTGATTAAAAAGAAAATACAACTCGGAGTGAGGGTGCAAGATTACTTTTTTCCTATTCCTGGGAGTTTGAGGCAAGTTAGAAAAAGAGGATGAGAGAAGAGAGAAGATGAGGTAAGATACAATAAGATAAGGCGAGAGATAAGATGAAAAAATGACTAGACATTGAGGACGGTGGGCACCTCTTGCCTGGCTTCCCCTATGGGATTTAATGATGAGTCTGTCAATCAGGAGGAAATCAAATCAATGTAAACCAGGTGGTACAGTGTAGTCCGATAGGAAAAAAAAAAAAAAGGATGGCCTGATACCTGGCTTTCCTGCCCCACTCACAGTTTGTACGTGGGAGGGGTGAGACCCAGAAGTTCCTGCAGCACCACAGTGGAAGCAATAGACAGTGGGGTGAGAGCTATGAGCCTGTTACAGAGCCCAGCACAGTGAAGGTGTCGCAGAGTGAGGAGGAATCTGTAACACCAGGGAGAGCTCAGGTGAGGCTCGGGAGGGAAGGGAGGGCCAAAGAGAAAGACCAGGTATTGAGTTAGGCAGCCGCGGACAACACTGCAAATGGGAGCAGGGCCAGCTCTGGCCCCGGCGGACAGTGGACATTATCCAAAGGCTCCAGGATGACAGAGGGTGCCACTCCCAAGGACCCAAACTCTTTATCTCCACTAATAGGTTACATCAACCCCCTCACTCACATTTACCCGAATATTACTTGGAAAGAAGCCCTGCCCTGCCGGTACTCTCTGTGTGTATTGTATATTTCTCAATAGATTTGATTGACTGGACAATCATGCAAATGAGTTGCTACTTTATGGAAGTGTGTTTGCATCCCAAGAAATTAATGACTCAGGCAATTTCCAAGTTCAAGGTTAAAGAAAAAAAACCCCCTAATATTACTGCATGACACAATGTAATAGTAGGCAAGGAAAAAAATAGATTCCTCTGTTTTAGACTAAATGCATGTCCCACAGACCAGTTCCCACTCTTCTGTTCCCTTCTAAAGAAACCCTAGCTTCCCCAAAACATTTTGTCAAAGTTGGTCTATAAATACATCATTGCTCTGTGCAGGAGGAAAAATAAAACCACATTATCAGTGTAGGTTTGCTTTCTCCTCATGACATTGTGGGAAGGTGGAAGGGAATGCTTGTGGATATCACAAGAAATCAGAGTCAGAAATCAGACTTAATTGTGATCCCTCAGGTGGAAAATCTTAGAATTTTGTTAAAAATATATCCTCTCTGAGTAATTTGCTACACTGGTAAGAAATAAATTCGAAAGTGCCACCTTTTCAAGTTCAGTGACATTGAGGTTTTTGTTTTCAAAATCATCCCAGGCATCATTATGTATCTCTTGACAAAGATCCTTGAGTCCTTGAAGGAAGCTTTGTGTCATACAGGAAGATATATTGTAGTGAGAACAAAAAGGCTTGTGTCCAAAGCCATCTTTCTGCTACTTTTCCGTCACTCTGCTAAGCTTCTTTCACTGCAAACAGGTTAACTTGAGTCCCTAAAGAAAAATGAGAACTCAGACACAAATTTGGTATCTAGGAGGCTTTCAAAAAATACTTCTCAAGTAGAAGAACACATATAGGTTGAACTGTATATGTTTAATTTTCTCCATCCTCATCGTAACAGTCTTTGAAAAGATCATTCCCTTTAGTACTACCTGCATATATACATCAAAGCACAGAACAAAATATGTGGGAAATGTGAGCAAATAAATGGGGATAGCTTGGAAGTGAGAGAGAGGAAAAGAAATGATCCATTTGGAAGCAATGACATTTCCAGTTCTTTAGCTGTTCTCATTGACCTTGACATTGTCTCAAGTATTCTAAGAAGCTTGACTGAAGTTAACAGTCTTAATTGAGTTTTATTTGGCTTAAATTGCCATTTGGGTAGACTTATTGCTCAGCAGCTGCTCATCTAATCCAGAAAAAAGCCAAAATTCAGCCATTTCCTTGCTTCTTTTCATTCCAGTGATACTGACAATTGAATTACATTTTCAAAATCTTTCATGCATAGGAAAATTTAGAACACTCAATAAAGCCAGCTGCAGAAGACTGAAAGTCAGCTCAAAGCTATATCAAGGCACAGAGACTTATTTTGCTTGCAATGGTCACCTATGGCAACAGCATTTTCCAACTGATTTGTCCCTCATTGTTCCTTATGTAAGTAAATGTGACATTCTGAGCAAAGCCACTGAATTTCTCCTAAGATTAGTGCCACCTGAAAATACTCCCACTCTAGTGATTTAGACAGTCTTAGTTGAGTTTTCAGGTTTCAACTGACTGCCTTCCCACAGAGTAGTGGATATACTACCCTAGCTGAGAAGAGAAACTTGCCTACTTAATTTTCAACTCATTTCTGCCCAAGATCCAGTAGAAAGCAAGCATGGCAGGGCTTCCTCACCTGGAGTCCCTAGAATAGGAAATATTATCTGTACATAAGCATCGTACTACTACAGGGGCATCAGTCGTATTCTTGTCTTCACATATTCTTACATTCATCTGTTATTCTTGTAGTGGCCCTAGGATCATGCATTTTTCTACGAAGAGGGTCCATAGCTCTCAGCAGACTTCTAAAACCATCACAGACCCCCAAAGTTAAAAATATTCATCAGGTTTCAAAAAATAGAATAGAAAGCATTGTATCTTTATATCTTATTTCTACTTTTTTCCACATTATACAGAAAGAACCAACTATGCAAAGTGGTTTCCTTGGATTTAGGTTAAAAGTTTTGCTTTTTAGTTAACTGATAATGATTCATAGGCAAATTATCTATGTTCTTTATTTATCCATTTTCTTCTCTGCCTATCTCATTCCTGACTCTCTTCACTGATTGATGATAAGCTTGCGTATCAGAAGGTCTACAGAAGGTCGATGAGGTGATTTTTTTTACTTATGCATTCTGCTAACAAGCTGGATGAAAAATAGCAATGTAATTTATTGGTTTTTAATAGGAAACTGTTCTATTACTCGACAGTTCCAATTTTTCGTGTTATTCACATCACCTTTACCACCGATGATAACTGGAAGCCAACCTTGCCAAACGACAGATATTAATTACCCCAGACAAGGCATGTGCTCTTTCTCCCGCTTACCCAACAATGCGGCCTTTCAAAAACCTTTTGGAAAAGAAAACTGGCTATCGAATGTACAGAAATAGTTACTGAGTGACATTTCATAAAATCAAGCACTAAAACAAATAGGTTGCATGTGTGTGCTTGCAATGGGGGCGGTCAAAAGAAATCAGACATTTAGCCTAGAGATCAAGTGACCAGTGGTTATTCTATAGTAACCATCTTGCTGATGAATACCGAGTGGCCTCTACTCCACATTCTGATACAAAGGAAATGGACTCACTCAATCACATGGGACGAGTGCAGCCTGGCATTCCCGCACGGCGCCAATTACTGCTGCCGCAATTTAAAAGAGAATCTTTTTGCTCAGGCAGAAGGAATTCAATCACCTCGTGGAGATAATAAAAGAGCTTCACACTTTTAATCAGATATTGATTGATTACTGTAATATTCTCCTGTAGCAATAGCTGTGGGCATGAGGAATCCGGGGAGAATGGGAGAGACTTTCAGGAGGATGTCAAGTAAAGGCATGCTTGCGCCTTGGGAACTGCAAAACAATGGCAACTGATACTTTAAAAGCTCGCTTTCCCTTCTGCAGCCTATGATAAAGTCCACTCTTATTGACTGTTGGGTAGCCACAGAGCACGAGCATTTCTGGATAGTCCTCCAGTGTTAATAATTGTCCTCGTCTATTGGGTTTCCTGCAAGCTGTCCTACCTGGTTAGTATTATCATTGGCTCAAACAGTAAAGTCCAAAAGCTACAGGTTCTATTTCATTTATCCTAGGCTATCTGTAATTGTCATATATAATTATGACAATCGCTGAATTTTTGATGAAATCTATATTTTCTACTTTGTAGAACATGCAGCGCCATGTGTATAGACTTGTAATGGCTATTCTAGATGAAGAAAAAGACCAGGAGTGGTCTTGTATGTCTCAGGATTCTGAGTTTGTGCTGGGCTCTCTATGGCTCTGAGACAGCTGAACCAACGCAGCTGGGTTTGTAATAAGAGAACAATTCCATCTGCAGACTTTTGTAGAACTCCTGCCCTCCGCACAGCACTGTGCCAGGTGCTAGGAGAGATGGTGGATGCATTACTATTCTCAAAAAGCACTAACCACTGTGAGCCAAGAGAGAAGAAAACACTTTTAAAGAGAGTACATGTGGACACAGGAAATTCAGTCCTAAGGGATTAATTCAACAAACAGGTAGAAAACCATTAATCTGTTAAGGAATTTTGAATTTGAGTAAAAACAGAGGGTAGCAGAATTAGTGCAAAGGAGAAGGCAATCAATATGCTAGAATTTGTAGTTTTACAGGAAAAAAATGTTATACCTGCCACTGGGGCATAACCAAGCACCCCCTATGTGTACCACACAGAAATTAAACTCATAAAGTACTGCTACAACTACAATCTGTAGTATTTCTCTGACAGCCCTGTGTGCCCAAGGATGTAGGTCAAATGTAGGGTGGAAATTTATTGTGTCATACGCCAAAATCTAAATGGAATAAAGTATTACATTGCTGGGCTCACTGGAGATGGATTTCCCAAGACTGCATGATTATTACAACTTTGAAATAGTTACGATGCCATCATAACGTGTCAGCATTACTCTCAAGTTTGAAGATCTATACCTTTCGTTGCTGAAAGGTATTTCATTCTACTTGTGGAATGCCTTTAGTATACTTCTGAGAAGATAAACACTTTAATGGCTTTTCAAAAAAAATTATGTTAGTCTGTGAGTTGCTCAAATTGAAGTTTCAGAGGTACATATACAATTCTGCATTACTTCCCATAAATATGTTAGAATTTGGATATTGCCTTGAGATGCTCAACAGGCTGTCCTCAAGGGCTTTAAAGATAACGTCAACTTAGTACTACAAGATGTAGCCTTTAAAGTGTGGCTTAAGTGCTCTAGCCTTTACTAAATATCTCCCCACTGGTCTTACATGTTGGGCGCCATCACCATTTTAGTCACTTATTCTCTTAGGGAAATCACATAAAATAGCACACAAATATTTGATAAGAAGCAGGACTAGGTTGTGATGTCAGTAAGATGGCAGGATAGAAAGTACTGGAAGTCCTACTCAGAGCAATTAGGCAGGAAAATGGTGTAAAAGGCATCCGAATTGGAAAGGAAGAAATAAGGTGATCTTTGTTCACAGGTCACATACTCTTATGCACATACCTCTAAAGATTCCATTTAAAAACCTGTTAGAACTAATGAATAAGTAAAGGTGCATGATGTAAAATCAAAATACAAAAATCAGTTGTGGTTTTTACACTAACAACACATTGTACTAGAAAGAAATCAAGAAAACAATACCATTACCAACAGCATCAAAAAGAACAAAATATGTATAAACCTAACCCAGAAGACTAAAGGCTTGCACACTGAAACCTATAAAATGTTTTGAAAGAAATTAAAGACAAATAAATGGAAAGACATTCCATGTTCATGAATTGTAAGACTTAACATATTAAAATGTCCACATGACCCAAAATTATCTAATGATTCAATGTAATCCCTATCAAAATCCCAATTGCATTTTTCACAGAAACAGATAAAACAATCCTAAAAATCACGTGGAAGCACAAAGGATACCAAATAACCAAAATAATCTTGAGAAAGAATAACAAGGCTAGAGGCATCACACTCCCTGATTTTAAATGATATAACAAAGATACAGTGATAAACAAACAGTGCGGTACGGGCATAAAGGCAGAACAGAATCAGTGAAACGGAACGGAGAGCCCAGGAAGAAACTCACATTACGCAGCCAACTGATCTTCAGCAAGAATGCTGTGAATATGCAATGGGGAAAAGAGCGTCTCTGACAGTGGTGGGAAAATTGGATATCCACGTGCTGAAGAATGAGATTGAATTCTTATCTTACACTACACACAGAAATCAACTCAAAATGGATTAAAGGCTTAAACATAAGCTGAAATTGTAAATCCCCTAGAGGAAACCAGAGGGGAAAACTTTCTTGATCTTGACAATGATTTCTTGATGTGGCATCACAAACACAGGCAACAAAAGCAAATATAGACAAGTAGGACTTCATCAAACTAAAAAGCTTCTGCACAGCAAAGGAAACAAGAGAGTTCAAAGACAATTTATAGAAAGGTGGAAAATATTTGCAAACCATATATAACTGATAAGGGAGTATATCCAAAATATATTGTACAAGGAGCTCCTACAACTCAATAACAAAAATCACCCAAATAACTCAATTTAAAAATGGGCAAAGGGCTTTAATAGATATCTCTCCAAAGAAGACATAAAAATGGCCAACAGCTCAGTATCACAAATCAAAATCACAATGAGCGATCATCTCACATCTGTTAAGACGGCTATTATCAATGAAACAAAACAGAATAACAAGGGTTGGCACGGGTGTGAATAAACTGGAACCCTTGTGCACTCTTGGTGGGAATGTAAAATAGAGCAGCCACTATGTAAAACAGTACAGAGTTTCCATAAAAATTTTAAAACTTGAACTATCATATCCAGAAATCCTACTTCTGAGCATTTACCCAAAGTTAATAAAACCAGGATCCCAAAGAGATATTTGCACTCCCATTTTCATTGCACTATTCATAATCTCCAAGACATAGAAACAACCTAAATGCCCACTGACAGATGAATATAGAGGGCGGGGCAAAAGCAGCTTTACAGTTGTGTGTACACAAAACGCAGAGAATATTCTTATAATATTATGTATTAATTATTGCATTATTTTCCATAGAAACAACTGTAAACCTACCTTGCCCCCCCATCTATATATATGAAGATTATAGAGCCATAAAGAATAAGATTCTGTCATATGATACAACATGGATGACTTTTTAGGACATAAATCTAAGTGAGATAAGTCAGTCACAGAAGGACTAATACTGCATGATTCCACTTATATTAGGCAGCTAAAGTAGTCGAACTCACTGAAGCAGAAAGCAGAACGGTGATTGCTGGGGGTTTGGGGAGGGAGCAGTGACATATATGGGCCTAGGCCTCACTGTTCAATGGGTATAAAGCTTCAGTCATACAATAGTCACTCATAAATGAGTTTACAAATTTGTAAAGTTTCAGTGATTTCGTGTATAGCTAATAATGCCACACTGCATACTTTAAAATGTGTGAAAAGGTTAGATCTCATGTAACACTTTTTAAATACAATATTGCCCTGCAATCTACCCCTCGCCCCCCAAAATTGCACAGCCTAGGTTAGACTCCAAACTAAGCATCTGGAGAGAAAAGAGCAGAGCGGAGGAGAATGGCTCTAGAAAGAGACAATTATTTGTGTAGGGGGTGTGGGGGGGTGTTGAGTGCAAAGAGCCTCGGGAACGGGAGGTGCCTCCCTTTAATCACGTGTCTTTTAAAATTGAATAACGGCTGATGAGCCCTGGGTGACCACAGCCTTTTGCACAAGAAGCTTCCCCCTTCTCCCTGTCAGCCCCTCATTGTAACTGGGCTTTGACTTTGCTTTGCAGTTTTGCTTCCTAATTCCCCTGTCCTGAGCCCTATCTCTTCTGCAGGTGAAGGACAGAGGAAAGTGCAGGGATTTCAGAAATGGGCGGAGCCAGCTCAAGTCTCAGCTCTGGCACTTTCCAACAGTGTAGACTTGGGTAAATTGTTTAACTTATCTGAGACACAGGATTCCCCATTTAGGAAATGGGTTAGTAACAACTACAGTGTTGTGTGAGTTATGTGAGACAAGTTAGATAAAGTACCCAAGTTTTAGAGTTGGGAGTCATTTCAAAATTATTTCACCCAATGGTTGTCAAATATACTTTGCCTGAATTACGTATTACCTAAAGAATTTTTTAAAATTATGCACACTCTTCATTCATTCGAAGTTACCATTTCACATTTTTCAAGTTTAACTAATTAAACTTTCAAGTTACATAGTCACAAAGATACGGTTTTTCTCATAGTATAAATATTGACATTTAAAAATAAAATTATTAAATTACTTCTTAGAATCTAAAATCTACATTATTCTAATACTTATCATCTTCTATTTTAAAAAACATACATGTGATTAACATAAATAACAAAAGCAAACAAAAAATGACAGTAATGATGGAGGGCATACATTTCTAAATGGAAAAAGACTAAAAAAAAGCCCTAGCCAGAAGGCTTGGTTAGAACATCATCTCACACACCAAAAGGTCTCAGCTCAATCTCCGGTCGGGGCTCATACCGAGGTTGAGGGTTTAATCCCTGGTTGGTGCTTGTATGGGAGGCAACTGATCGATGATTCTCTGTCACATCCGTCTCTGTTCCCGTCTCTCTCTCTCTCTTTCCCTCTCTCTCTCCTCCCACTTTCCTCTCTGAAATCAATAAACATTTCCTTGAGTGAGGATTAAGAGAGAGAGAGAAAGAAAGAGAGAGAGAGATAGAGAGAGAAACTAAAAAACAAACATAGCAACAAATGCAATACATTGAATTCTAGATCAAAAAAGAACAAAAATCTACTGCCGTAGAAGATAGTTCTCAGACAACTAATATTGTGGAAAATGTGTTAATTTTCCAATTTTCTTATATATGACAGTGGTATTCTCCATGCTGAAATACTTAAAAGTCCACTACTCACCTTCAAGTGATAGATACAAAAATGTACATGTACACATAGCTAGACATATTAAAAAGGAGAGCAAAAAGCAAATGTAGCAACATTTTAATGTTGCTGAATAATTCATCAACAATTGATGAATTATTTAAAGGGTTTTTTGTACTATTTTAAAAATTTTCCCAGAGGTTTGAAAATTCATAAATTAAGAAATTAGAAGAATTTATTAAAAATGCATGAATAAACTTTACATTTGGTTGGAAAATTGTTATTCTTGTTTTCCTTCTGAAACTTGTTTCTAAAGTATATTTCTACAATTGAAAATATCTAATTGACCACTTATATTTCTCTCCAAAACATGCTTATAAACTGAATAAGATATTTTCTAGGACCAAAAAAATTCTGTAAATGACAAAATATTCTTTGAGATTCAGTTAAATCAAAACAAAATAAGTTAAAATTTTCCAGAAATGAATTATTTAATGAGATAAGGCTGTCCTTTTTATTCCCACTTAGTTTCTGTGTCCATGGAGAATATGACTTTTTGCTAGAATAATAGAGAGTTCAACACCAACTATTTCTGTTTTTGTTTTTATAAATAAGTTAAGAAACCTTGTTCACATTTGTAAAAAGTCTTATCTTTTTTTCTTTTTAGAAAGTCTTGTTACAGCAATGTTATTCAAGCAATTGAATCCACTTTGAGTTAAATACTAAAAATCGCACAGTGATTCACCCTGTTAGAAACAATTTACTCCCATCCTCCTTCAGTTTTATTGAAAGCAAAGTATTAAGAGCCACATGACTTTCAAAAGGATTCTGTTACTCAGTGATTTGAGTCATTCATTTTCTCAGTTCCTGGGAAGATTACCAAAAAGACTCTTCTAAGACTTATGAAATGATCATTAATTATACATTTTTAAAAAGTTATACATTTTTTAAAAGTGTAGAGGAAAGCCAGTCTTCATGGTCAAGGCAATAAGCCAAATCACACTTATTCCTCTCAGAAAAAGTCTGACTTTCATATATGCTTCAAGGAATGTTATAAACTATACTAAGAAATACATTATAAAATGTATTTGTTTTGGTTGTCTATTACTACATAGCAAACCACCATAAAGCTTAGTGGTTTAAAATAACAGTGTGTTGTTCTCTATGATTCCGTGGGTTAATCAGGTGGTTCCTTTGCTTCATGAGCACTGGGAGGGCTGAGGGGTCTGAAATGGCCTCCTCCATGTGACAGGCAGTTGGCACTGACCACAGGCCGGGGGCTCAGGTGTGGCTGTCGGCCAGGAGCTTCTCGATGTGGGCCTCTCCAGGTGTCTGCTTGGCCTCCTCGTAGCGATGCTATTTCCAGGAGGAGCTTCGAGAAAATAAATCACAGTGTGCAGCATTGGTCAAGCCTTGTGTTTTGTTTGTTAATGTTTCATTGGCTAAAACTAATCACGAGAACCTAAGCACCACTTAAAAAACACCACTGAAACCAGTGGCCGAGCCCAGGGTCGATGTGGAAGGCGACCGGGAAACAGAATACTGGGGAGTAGGATTTACTGGAGGCCAGCAAAGGCACAGTGGACCATAGCAACTTTTAAAATAGAAAAAGTAGTCAAGAAAGTTTAAAATGATGTAGAAATATTCTCTAACACTTTAAATATTTCTCTCCATTCTCTCTTTGCTTGCTTGGTTTCTGAAGAGAAGTCCGATGTAATTCTTGTCCTCGTTCCTCTGTGGGTACAGTGTTTTCTCCCCTTCTGGCCTGTCAAGATTTTTTTATCTTTGGTTTTCTGCAGTTTGAATATGACATGAGTAGGGGCACTATTTACCTGTTTAGTGTTCTCTGAGCTTCCCGGATTTGTGGTTTGTGTCTGTCATTAATTTTAGAAGATTCTCAGCCTTTATCACTTCAAATATGTCTTCTTTTCCTTTCTCTTTCTTTTCCTTCTGGTATTCACATTACATATACATTGTACCTTACACAGTTGTCCACAATCCTTGGATATTCTGTTCTGTTTTTTTTTTTTATGTCTGTTTTCTCTTTGATTTTTGGTTTTAAAAATTTCTATTGAGATATCCTCAAGCTCAGAAATTCTTTCCTCAACTGCTTCCGGTCTACTAATAAGGCCATCAAAGGCATTCTTCATTTCTGTTACAGAGTATTTGATCTCTAAAATGTGTTTGGTTCTTTCTAAAGATTTCCATTTACTCCTTTATGCTGTCTACTTTACCCAGTAGAGCATTTAGCATATTAATCATAGTTTTTTAAAAATTCCTGATCTGATCATTCCAACAACTCTACCGGGTATGTTTCTGATGATTGCTCTATCTCTTCAAATTTTGAGGGCATTTTAATTTGTTTTCTTTTTTCTTTTCCTTTCTGGTATTCCTTGTAATTTTTTTCTTAATAGCTAGACATAATATACTGAGTAAGCAAATTGAGACAGATAGGCCTTTAGCGTGAGGTTTCATGTTTCTCTGGCCAGGGATAAAGTGGTGCTTGCTGTTATAGCTGTGGTGTCGGAGGCTAAAATTGTTTTTGTTTGCCATGTTATCTTTTCATGTCCTAGTAGATTCCTTAAATAGGATGCGAGGTTTGCAATTCTTTTAGCTGTAATCCTCTGTTAACAGAAAGAAGCCCTGTTGATGTGGTGATAAGGTGTTGAAGGAGAGGGGAAGTATTCTATACAGTTCTATAATTAGATTTGCCTTTTTAATTTTATTTTCAATTACAGTTTAACATTCAATATTATTTTGTATTAGTTTCAGAAGTACAACATAGGGGTTAGACAATCATCTACTTTACAAAGTGTTCCCCCTAATATTTCCAGTACCCCCTGGCACTATACATAGTTGTTACAATATTACTGACTATATTCCCTATGCTATACTTTATATCCACGTGACTATTTTGTCACTACCAATTTGTACTTCTTAATAGCTTCACCTTTTTCACCCAGCCCCCCAGACCCCCTCTCTCTGGCAACCATCAATCTGTTCTCTGTGTCTATGTGGTTGTTTCAATTTTGTTTGTTCATTTTTTTGTTGTGTTTTAGATTCCACATGAGTAAAATCATATGGTCTTTGCTTTTATCTGACTGACTTATTTCACTTAGCATAATACCCTCTAGGCCCACCTATGCTGTCACAAATAGTAAGATTTCATTTTTTATGGCTGAGTAATATTCCATTATATATATACTAGCACTTTTTATCCACTCATATATTAATGAGCACTTGGGTTGCTTCCATATCTTGGCTATTGTAAATAACACTGCAATGAAATAGTGGTACACATGTTCTTTCGAATTAGTGTTTCAGGTTTCTTCAGACAAATAGATGTAGAATATCTGGGTCATAAGAAAGTTCCATTTTTAATTCATTGAAGACCCTCCATACTGTTTTCCATAGTGACTGCACCAGTAGTGAACTCTCAGAAGGGGAAACTAAGAAAACAATCCCACCTACAATTGCATCAAAAAGAAAAAAAAACCCTAAGAATAAATTTTAGATACTGAAGAAAAAAACTGAAGAAAATAGAAATACATAAAAGCATATATTGTGCTCATGGATAGGAAGAATTGACATCATTACAATGTCCTTTACATGTCCTAGTATATATGACCAAAGCAATCTATAGATTCAGTGTAATTACTATCAAAATACAAATGGCATATTTCGCAGAACTAGAACAAATAATCCAAAAATGTATATGGAAACACAAAAGACCCTGAAGAGCCAAGAAATCTTGAAAAAGAAAAATAAACTATATCAAACTATACTATAAGTCCATAGTAATCAAAACAGCATGTTACTAGCATTAAAAAATCCAGAAAGCCCAGAAATAAAACCCATGCCTTTATGGTGAATTAATATTTGACAAAGAAGACAACAACATGCAATGGGGTAAAGATAATCTACTCAATAAATGGTGTTGGAAAAATTGGACAGAGACTTGCACAAAAATGACACTGGACCACCTTCTTACACCATGTACAAGAATAAACTCAACATGGATTAAAGGTTTAAATATAAGATTTGAAACCATAAAACTCCTAGAAAAAAACATAGGCAGTAAAATCTCAGACACTTCTCTTAGCAATATTTTTTTCCAATATATCTTCCTGGGCAAAGGAAAACCATCAATGGAACAAAAAGACAACCTACTGCATAAATCTTTTCTTTTAATGAGCCCGCATTGCACGTTTCCCTTCACTTCTGTTAATTAAGCTTTAGTAAAACCCCAATCAGTGCATTTTGGTAAAATAATTTCCCTTGATGGCAGGACGTGTTAAGGAGAATATAAAATTCTAGATGTATTTCAAAAATGTATTTCCTGCCTTCCTGCTGGATCTTCACTGTGGAACTTGGTGAGGTTCCTGGAGGGAAAAAGTGTGCACTGCCCACCCCACCCCCACCCCTAAAACGGATGCCTTCAGAGCTTCCAGCAACTCATCAATTCCAGTTTACAGTGCTGCCACCGGTACTGGCTTCTGGAGGGAGGTTCTGCCCCTGGGCCCCTGCCGCCGGTGAGCTGCTGCTCTGTGTGCCTGCTTGTTTGCCTGCTTTGGGGGCAACTGTTTGTCCTAGAGCTCAGTTCTTTAATGGATCTGAGAGGAGTTGTTAGTTTTAGTTTGTTAAGCTTTTTTTCTTGTTGTGAGAACGTCTAAGCTCTTTACATGTTGGACAGGAAACAGGAAATCCTCGAAATAATATCCTTAATTTTTCATTTTCTTCATTTCAATGCAGATACTGTGTAGCTAAAATTATGAGTCATTATGAAGCAGAGAGTGTAAGAAAAGACAGTTTTTCTTCAGTAAATGTGTGTTGGATGAGTTCAGCTTTCGGAAATATTCAGAAATCACTCCATAAATATTTTTAGACACGAATGATAGAATGTTACATATTTAGTAAAAAACAAGATACATGTTACTGAAAACCAATCAGTTCTACACATATTTTTGTGTTAACAGGAAGGAAAATATTAAACATTTTACAAGGTAATAGAAAAAGATTGATTATAATTGGTATAAATACTCCATGATACAGTTTGATAACCATTGAATAACTTACACTATTGTTAAAAGAAATCACCTATAATTTGTATCTGTGGTTTTATCCAGTGCAATTTGAAAAATCTAATAATCCATTAAACATTGCCATTGCAATGAAAGGGATGGCACCATGAACCTGCACACTTTGGCTGTTTTAAGTTCCTCTTCTTTCCAGCTAATAAAATATGAGTATACGGACAAGCTGAAATAAAACTGTTTGCATATAAATACAAGATATATGATGAGGTGACATTCAAAGAAATCATTTCTAGGATTTCGTAAGTCTCCCTCCCACTCTCCTCCATTCACTCTCACAGATATGCCCAGGGCACTGCATTCTGACAGTGGCCAGGGGATGGCAGAGGTGGGCTCGTTGAATAAGTCTACCAGCACCCTTTCTCTCCATATTCTACAATATATTCGATTTCAGAACCTCCCAACAAAGACCAAAATACATCAATTCTAATGTCATTTTCTACTATTATCAGAAGAACTCTAAGGCAAAAAACAAAACAAAACAAAACAAAAAACAGGATGCCCTATGATATGTTTATAAGTCAATATAGGCAGCCTCTCCCCAAAACAATATTCCAAAATGACCCTTTGCTTGGGTCCTGGGTATCTTTATATCCCTGGGCAATATAGGATCACAAGACTTAGGGCAGGCGAACAGTTGTATGCCCGTTTTACAAAAGGAGAAAGAAAGCCAATTGTGCAGTAGAGGTGGAAAAATACAATGTACATAAAGCTTGGAAAGTATACAAATGGAAGTGGAGGATAAGCAAAGTGGTTTCCTTAAAACTACAGAGCTCACATACTCCTCTAAAAGTCTTTGTATACCAGCAGAAGTATGCATATACCGATTTGATGACCTCTAATCTAGGCCAACTTCCACATTTTGAAAATAAAAAACCAAAAGCTCACTGAAATTAAATGACTTACCCAGCACTACACAACTACTCTGTGGCAGAACTGAAACTAGAGTTAGGTTTCCTATCTCCCAGCAACTGTTCTTTCCAACATACTAAGTTATTCTCATTTTATATATGACAGAACTAGGCCCAAAGTCCAAACAGGTTAAGAGTTCTGACCAAATAAATGTCTCTAATAATTTTGAGCAGAATCAGGATTAGGTAAAAACTCATATACATGTAGATTCTTCATTCAGTACATTTTCTAAATTATATGTTTAACATATTGTTGAAATACCAGGACTGTTGGGGGGAGTAACTTCTTAAGTTGCTAGCCATTTATATCCCAGTGTGCGTATGGTAGGTTTCTACATGAGAAATGAAAGAAAAGAGCACGTGCCCCTGTATCAGAGTCCAATGGGAAGAACAGAACCACGATGGGTGATGGAATAAAGGACTTATTATAAGTGTTAGACCTTAAGCAACTGGGATCAATCAGGACCATCTCTGCAGCTGTCGGTGGGTTTGCCTTCTCTAGGGCACCTGGATTATATAGGAAGAAAAGTAAAACCTAGGTTCTATCTAAATAAAGTCATGGAGCAGGGGAGATAATTTCCACCAGTAATTGCAAGAGTCAGGCTTCTGAGAAAGGAAAGATGTTGGGGGATTCCAAGAACTGGACTCTATGTTATTGGCAGAGCTTGGAGGCCTCAGAACATAGCGTTTCTATCATGACTACTGAGGGGAGAAGAATGCCGATGACTTGGACATATTTCCCACCCAAGAAGCATGGAAGTCTTGATTACCAGAGGGAGAGGGGAATTCAAATGTGAATAAGGCTGAAGATGTGGGTCTGGGAGGACTGGCATCCTCTTTTCTCCCCTTCTGGAGGGGGCTCCAAGAGGAAAGGCAAAGGGAGGAATAGCTAGATAAGTTCGACTGGAGTCTCAGAGCAAAAGTACAGCTGGAAAGATGGCTTCTGGCTGGGAGGGACCCTGGGTAGTAGAAAAGTGACGGTCAGAATGGTATCTGGTTGCAGGAGACAGAAGAGAAGCCTCAGAGAGCCTCATAAACCCCAGCACAGTGGAGAGTAAACAGCTGTGAGTCCCAAAATCCCACACACAAAAAAAGGAGTCCAGAAGGGCCGAGTGAGGTCTGTAGACAGAAGACAGCTTGCATTTGGGTCTATCAAACCAGATAAATGGGGCCACAGGAGCTTTGGAGCATCAGCCACTAATACCGGCATTCAACAATGTGGATCAGTTAAGAAACATCTTAGCAGAGGTCAGCAGGGGAGGTGACTGCTGGTCACTGATTGACTTACTTTTGATGCCTGGATAACAAACAAGACTTCCTTTCTTTCCTTATTGCCTCTATTAATTTATATCATCCCTGGGAGAAGGTGAGGATGGAGGGAAACCCAGATTTTTAACTGAACGTTTACCAGAAAGAAACTAAGTTTGAAGCACACATAAATGGATTACATTGAATTGTTAAGGTCTTATGATGGGATGAGTGCCCTTATAAGAAGAGAAAGAGACGCCAGAGCTCTCTCTCCACCATGTGAGGACACAGCAAGAAGGCAGCCTTCTGACACCCAGGAAGAGAGTTTTCATCAGGAACTAAATTGACACCTTGATCTTGAATATTCCAGCCTCCAGAACTGTGAGAAATAAATGTCCATTGTTTAAATCACCCAGCCTATGGCATTTTGTTATTAACAGCATAAGCAGGCTAATATGCTCTGTTTTTTATAACTTTTGTGACTTCAGAAAATCATACCCTCATAGACAGATACTATAAAATGACCTCCCCAAAATGCTTTATCTGATTATGATAAATGTTATCATTCAGATTGCATATTGATCTCTATAAAATAAGCTGTCATTTATTTCTCCTGAGCAAATCAGTCTAAATTAGAACTTGCCATAAGGATACCAGTCACACTGAAATTTCAAAGCATACCAACATAGAAAAATACCTTCTGTAATAAATGCTCTCAGGGTCGGGCTACTTCTATTTTTTTTGTAGACTTACAAAGTACTAACAACAGTTAGACTTTACACCTCTGACGGGGCTTGAACTCAGAACTTCCCCTAGCCAATAGGTCATCAATAGGAAATTAATGACATCTCAAGGAAAACACAGTATTTACAAGTAATCCAGAAATAGTCATGACTTCATGGTTAAGAGAATGGACACTGCTGCCTGGGGTCAAACCCCAGGCTTCGGTGCAATTCTGGACAAATTATGATTAAATCCCTCACACCTCAGTTTTCTCATCTTTAAAATGAGAATAACAAGAGGGTTGTTGTGAGTATTAAGACATGAGACCCATAAAATGATTAATACAGTACCTGACCCAGCACTGAAATGTCTGTTTTTTATTATATCCTAAAATTATACCTATACAGGAAAACCTGCCTTTGTCAGCTTAATTTTCAGATCCAGCCAGAGACTATAAGAGAGTTGAGGAAAACCTTTTCCTCCTCTACGGTGGCCATGGGCCTTTTGGGGTCCAGCTGTGGGGAAGCTGAGTTGGGGATACATTTGTTTGCCAATCGCTTCCACGAAGCGAGAAGTCATTGCTTTCAGGAATGCTTCTACCTGCCTCCTTATGCAGCATCATGAGGCTGAAGTGAGGGGTTAAATCACATGGGGATAATAATGTCCCCCACAGCATCCACCATACAGGGTGAGGAGGAGAAACAAGGTTTAAAGCCCCGGAGTCACAGTTAATCTGTGGAAAATTCACCCAATAATCACATATAGGAAATTGTAAGCAGAGTGTCCTTGATACTTAGTCAGAATGAAATATACACAGTAATGCAGCATAAATACAAGAGACTTTTAAATTTCTAATGGAAATTTCAGGATATACAACTATCAGAATTCCCTTGTTTGTAAGACACAAACCTGTAGCAGCCCTACAAAAATGAGTACCTCTGTGTGGGAGGGCACAAGTCTCTGCATTTTAACTATTAATAATTAAAAAAACAAACTTTGATCAACCCTATTAAAAGAGTGAATTATATTTCTATTCTCTCTGAAAGAAAATATTATAGGATCATTTTCATAAAACATAAGATGACCAAAGAAAAATGTTGGGACATTATAGAGAAATGTCAAGAAGCTAATGTTTGAGTGGTTTTGGTATGTTGTTTTTGTTGTAGTATTTGTCAGCTTTTTAAAAATTGGCCTTTCAGTTTGGGCCTCTGGAGATGTGGCCACAGTGCAGGGGCCTGAAATGAATGTTGATGACAGCGAGGAAAAACTGAGCAAAAATGAGCTAAAGAGACGCCTGAAAGCTGAAAAGAAATTAGCGGAGAAGGAGGCCGAGCAGAAGGAGCTCAGTGAGAAATGAATAAGCGAGGCCAATGCTGCTGCCACCAGTCACACCACTGACATTGATGTCATTCATCACTGACAATGATGACACTGATATGGATGCCGAGCAGGAGGGCCTGGACCCAAACCAGTACGACAAGATCCATAGCTGAGCAATCCGCCCACTAAAGGTCAGTGGGAAGACCTGTACCCACACAAGTTCCACGTAGACATCTTGCTGACTCACTTCATCCAAGAATAGTCACCTGCAGCCTGGGGACCACCTGAGTGACATTACCTTAAAGGTGGCAGGTAGGATCCATGCCAAAAGAGTATCTAGGGGAAAGCTCATCTTCTCTGACCTTTGGGGAGAGGGGGTCAAATTGCAAGTCGTGGCCAATTCCAGGAATTATAAATCAGAAGAAGAATTTATTCATATCAATAACAAACTGCATTGGGGAGACATAATTGGAGTCAGTGGAATCCTGGTAAAACCAAGGAGGGTGAGCTGAGCATCATTCCCTATGAGATCACACTGCTATCTCCTTGCTTGCACGTTACTTCATCTTCACTTTGGCCTCAAAGACAAGGAAGCACAATATCGTCAGCGATACTTGGACTTGATCCTGAATGACTTTGTAAGGTAGAAATTTATCTTCTGCAGAAAGATCGTCACATACATAAGAAGTTTCTTGGAGGGTTGGGATTCCTGGAGATTGAAACTCCCATGATGAACATCATCCCAGAGGGAGCTGTGGTCAAGCTTTTATCACCTACTACAATGAGCTGGACATGAATTTATATGTGAGAATTGCTCCAGAACTCTATCATAAGATGCTGGTGGTTGGTGTCATTGACTGGGTTTATGAACCTGGATGCCAGTTCCAGAATGAAGGAATTGATATGACTCACAATCCCGAGTTCACTGCCTGTGAGTTCTACATGGCCTACGCAGACTATCACAATCTCATGGAAATCACAGAGAAGGTAATTTCAGGGATGGTAAAGCACATTACAGGCGGTTACAAGGTCACCTACCATCCAGATGGCCCAGAGGGCCAAGCCTATGAGATTGACTTCACCCCACGCTTCTGGAAAATCAGCATGGTAGAAGAGCTTGAGAAAGCCCTGGGGGTGAAGCTGCCAGAAACTCACCTCTTGGAAACTGAAGAAACTCACAAAATTCTTGATGATATCTGTGGCAAAAGCTGTTGAATGTCCTCCACCTCAGACCACAGCCAGGCTCCTCGATAAGCTTGTTGGGGAGGTCCTGGAAGTGACATGCATCAATCCTACATTCATCTGTGATCGCCCACAGATAATTAACCCCTTTGGCAAAATGGCACTGCTCTGAAGAGGCTCTGACTGAGTACTTGGGGCTTTTTGGCATGAAGAAGGAAATATGCAATGCCTGCACTGAGCTGAATGACCCCATGAGGCAGCGGCAGCTTTTCGAAAACAGGCTAAAGTCAAGGATGCTGGTGATGATGAGGCCATGTTCACAGACTAAAAATTCTGCACCGCCCTGGCATACGGGCTGCCCCCCACAGCTGGCTGGGGCCAGGGCATTGACCGAGTCACCATGTTGCTCACAGACTCCAGTGACACCAAGGAAGCACTTCTGTTTCCTGCTGTGAAATCTGAAGACAAGAAGGAAAATGTAGCAACTGCTAATACATTGGAAAGCACAAGAGCTGGCACTTCTGTCTGGAAAATGATAACTGCAAGTCACATAACTCAGGCACATGTGCACTCCTGCAAAAGATCAGGGGCTGCAAGGGAATTCTTGTATGTTGCAATCCATTTGACTGTTGCAGTTCAGTCACCAGAGAGAAAAAAGGAATTAAGGATTCCTCTTTTATTCCTGTTACCAAAGAAACCACTTACCTCTAAACAAAAAATAAATAAATAAAATAAAGATTGTATTTTATTGTGATTTCTTTTCTCATCCTAAATATTCATGTTTATATCTAACTTTGTATTATTTTCCTTAAAAAGGATGCTTCAAATTGTATAAGCTTCAGGGCCCACAAAGCCTAAGGCAGCCCCTGAACAGGAGGTAAAAACACAAGTTAAAAGACTGACTTTCTTTTCTCCTGTTAAAATTTGAGACTGTTTCTATTCTGTGCCTGGCAGAAATGGCTAATTGATGCCTTTTTCTTTCAAATGTGTTGCTGTTGAAGAAAATGAAATTAATAAAATTAAATCAAAAGGGGAGTCTAAGGCTCCTGTTTGAATTGAAAACTAATTACTGATCTTGAAACAGAACCACAAGAGACTGTGTGTGTGTGCGCGCGTGTGTGTGTGTGTGTGTATTATTTACTGCAAAGGGTAAATTTTAAGAATACAAATCATGCATAGATGTAGGTAGATAAATGAATATTTATGATTGCTTGTGGTTCTTTTTTGAAACTAATAATTAGTTTTAATTTCACATTCAAAATAATGGATGGCAATGTGTTTGAAATGTAGTTGGTCCATTCCTACCATACACACGGGAAGGACAGGCAATGCATTCTCTTGGTTTTGACCAGCCATGTTTGTTATTTTTGTCAGTTTGCTCGGTGTCTAGAAATGGGTGAGTGACTTTTAGGAAATATATTATAAAAAGAAACCTACATGTAGCAGCTAGAGAAACCAAACCATTAATCCTATTTTTCATTCTAGGAGACATAAGTCATTATCATTTACTTGATAAAAATACCTGAGCTTCAGAAAATAATATTTTCACACTGAACTGACACAATTTCAAGCCAAAACAAAGACTTTTAATAGCATTTAGATTATCATCAAATAGGCACCATCTGTTCCACATATTACAAAAATAGAAAGGGTTCTTTTGAAGCTCCAGGGATTAAACAACGGCCAGGTCGCTCCTTGAAGACGCCTTCGGAGGTTTTGTTTTTGCTCACTGCTGTGCTTCTAGGCAGAACCCGGCACACCACAGGCACTCAAGGAACACCATGTGGTTGTACAACAGCACCGAAACGCATTATAGTTTATGTGAATGCCATCCCCTAAAATTGTGTTGGGTTCAACCTATGTGGCCAAACTTGGTAGCCCCCAAAATTATTTGTTGAGTGAATGAATGACGTATGGTAAGGGTTTTCCATTTGTCACCCCAATCCCAGGCACTAAAGACAGGAAAAGGAATAAGACTGTCCCCCAATTTAAAGTACTCTCCAATTAGCAGGGAGAGACTGATCAATGACACTATAATAAAATGTTACACCTGCTAATAGAGATGTGAACATTTTTTATGGTGGTGATTAAATCTACCTCAGGAGGTTGAGGAATCTCCTCAGAGGCAGTGACATTTGAGTTGGGTAAGGGATTTTGTGAGGCAAAAAAGGTGAGGCAGGGCATTCTCAAAGAGAAAGCCTGAATCAAATCTTGTGGCTGTACACAGGTGGATACTGGGAACCCGTGTACAGTGAGTGGGACATGGTTCAGGTGTATTCAGTAACAGAAGTGACAGGAGATGGAGCCGAACTGTAAAGGGCCTGTGATCTTATTCATGTCTGAACTCCCCGGAGCATCAAAGACAGTGCCTAATATGGAATCAGTGCTCGGAAGCTTAGTAGGCTGGATGAACACATGCAAATCCTGAACAAGCCTATTCGGCCTGAATCAACACTGTTGCAATCAGTAAAAACCTTAAATATTCGGTTAATGTTAACGAATTGCCTTCCATAATTCTGAGATAATAATGTGTCCACCAATACTTTGAAATACAAACATCTTTGATTTGTATGTCAGTACTTGACTTTCTGGATGAGTTTGCAACTCCTAAATTAATAATAAATGCTCAATGAAACTACAGCAAAATTTATAATACCTCCCTTGTGAGAATTTGTATTGGATCTTTTCTTTGCTTATGTCTCAAAAAGGAACGTTCTCTCTGGTTTAAAAACCTTGTAACAACATAAAAAATAAGCTCTCAGACTCTTTTTGATATCTAAGTTACGTTGACCAGTTCATTAACACGTTACTAATTTTTAAGCAGCACATGTTAAAGTTGAAATCCAGTGAAAGACTTTGGTAATAAATTGTGAAGGTACAAGAAAGCAGAAATTTGGCTAAGAAAAAACTGAAAAAGAGATAAAAAATAAAATAGAAGAGGCAACTGCGAGGGGAAACACACTACTGGTAACTCTAGTCTGGGACGGGCTCTCCTTCCCTGTGGGGCCTGGGACTCCCGACCCCCAACCAGAGACACCACAGAGCACGGCACCAGCCACAAATATTCTAAGACAATAAGACTTGGCCTACCTGGAGTGCACTCTCCATTTGTGTGGGATGGAGGTGCCCTTCCTCCACCTAGGGCAGCCTGGGATGGGGAAGTACTTTCCTCCCATGGAGGTGAACCAGCAGGGACCTAGTGAGGACCCCAGCGGCATGAGAGAAACCAGATGACACAGCAAAGCCTCTGAACATCAGAGTGCCATTTGAACCACAGCCCACAAAAATAGGCCAGCATCCGCAGGATAATTCTAAACAGGGGAATTGCCTGATAGAATAAAAATTTGAAATAGGGTCCAGAGTCTAACATGATAGATAAAATGTCCTTGATATTTAAAAAAAATATCCACTGTCAAACCAAGAACCACAAATATTACAACATGAAGGTGAAAAACAGTCAACTGACATCGACACTGAAACAAATCTGATGCTGGAATTATCTGGCAAGGATATTAAGGAGACAATTGTAGAAATGATTCAACAACGATTAACAAACTCCTTTGAAACAAATGAACATATAGAAAATCTCAGAAAACAAATAAAAAATATTTTAAAAAGAACCCAAAAACTACCGTAACAGAAATTTTAAAAATTCTCTCTGGATGAGGAAAAGAGGGGTGGAGATAAGGTAGAAAAGGGTAAAAAGAGTCAAATATATGGTGACAAAAGGAGACTAGACTATAGGTGATGAGCACATGCTATAATATACAGATGATAATTCGAGAATTGTATACCTGAAACCTATATAATTTCATTAACCAATGTCACCCCAATAAATTTAATAAAATTAGAAAAGAATCCTCTGGATAGTCTCAACACTAAAGATCATAAAAGATACAATATAGGGAACTCGAGAACATATCAATAGATTTTATCTCTGAACAACAGAGAGAACAATAGGCTGAAAAAAAAAAGAATCAAGTCTCAAATAAATATCCCAACATTCATGTTATTGGAGTCTTAGAAGGAAAGGAGTGGGCTAAAAGAGTATTCAAACAAATAGTGGATGAAATTTTCCAAATTTCATTACAGATATAAAATCACAAATTGAAAAAAGCAGTAATAAATCTAAAGATATCTATACAAACACACATAGAAATCAAATTTTTGAAATCTACAGATGAAGAAAAAGCCTTGAAAATAGCCAAAGAGAAATGACATATTACCTATAAGAAACAGAAATTTCAAATAACAGTGGATTTATAATATGAAAACATGGAGGCCAAAAAAAGTGGCATAATATTTTTCAACTGCTAAAAGAAAAGACTATCAACTAGGAATTCAATGACCAAAATGATCATACAGGATCAAAGGTAAATAAAGACATTCTCAGATGAAGGAAAGCTATAATAATTCATCACTAGCAGAGCTACCCTTTTTAAAGTTTTTTAAATGAAAAGGAATAATAAAGAAGAAAACTTGGAGCAGCAGGATGGAAGAATAATGAGAGGAGCATAAATATAGGGATATATATGATAGTCTTTCCTTCCCATGAATTTTCTAAATCACATATGATGATTATAGGAAAAATTATAACAGCATTTGACACTCAAACTGGCAACAACCCAGATGCCCTTCAATGAGTGAACAATCCACCATGGCTGGTGTAGCTCAGTGGAATGAGCTCCGGCCTGAAAACCAGAAAGTTGCTGGTTTGATTCCCAGTCAGGGCACATGCCTGGGCTGTGGACCAGGTCCCTAGCTGGGGGTACAAGAGGCAACCACACATTGATGTTTCTCTCCCTTTCTTCCTCCTTCCATTCCCTTCTGTCTAAAAATAAATAAATAAAATCTTTTTTAAAAAATGAGTGTACAATTGAATAAACTGCTACATTCATACTTTGGAATCTGTTCAGCAATAAAAAGGAATAAACTATTGATACACACAACCACTTGGGTGAATTTTGAGAGAATTATACTGGATAAAAAAAAGTTAATACAAAAAGATTAGGATTAAATGAACCTATTTATATACATAATGATTCTATTTATATAACATTCTTAAAATGATTAAGTTATATAGATGAGGAACAGATTAGTGATTGCCAGTGATAAGCGGCAGAGATGGAATGGAGGCAGGTGGGTAGGTAGCTATATGGCTATAAATGGGCAATCTTTGTGGCCATGACACTGTCCTTGATCTTCACTGTGTCCATGTCTGTATCTTGGTTGTGGTATTGCCCTATAGTTTCCAGATGTTAGCATAGGGAAAATTAGGAAAAGGATACACAGGATCTCTCTGTATTATTTCTTATAACTGCATATGAATCTATAATGATCTCCAAATAAAAAAAATAATTAAACAATTATAGAAAGCAATAAACCCTTGTGAAGTGGTAGAAACAGAACTAAATAACCTCTTAGGATCTTTCAAGATTTTTGCAAATCAGACTCCTGGCCAAGATGGAGGTATAGGTAGATACAGTTTGCCTCCACACCAACCAAAAGAAGGACAACAACAAATTTAAAAAAAAAATCAGAACTGCCAGAAAATTGAACTGTATGGAAGTCCAACAACCAAGGACTTAAAGAAGAAACATTCATCCAGACAGACAGGACCACAAAGCAGCACGTGGGTTGCTCTGCCCTGGAGAATACCTAAGGCTCCACCCCTTACAACATAACAGGTGCACCAGAGACAAAAAAATAAGGCCCAAAAGAAAGAACAGATCAAAGCTCAAAAAACAGAACTAAGTGATGAAAAGATAGCCAACCTAACAGATGCAGAGTTCAAAACACTGGTTATCAGGATGCTCACAGAAATGGTTGAGTATGATCGCAAAATAGAGGGAAAGAGTGAAGGCTATGTCAAGTGAAATAAAGAAAAATACACAGGGAACCGACAGTGCAGGGAAGGAAACCGGGACTCAAATCAATGATTTGGAGCAGAAAGAAGAAAAACACATTCAACCAAAGAGAATGAAGAAACGAGAATTCAAAACAATGAGGAGAGGCTTAGGAACCTCCAGGACAACTTCAAAGGTGCCAACATCTGAATCATAGGGGTGCCAGAAAGAGAAAAGGGAGAACAAAAGTTGAAAACTTATTTGAAAAAATAGTTAAGGGGAACTTCCCCAGTCTGGCAAAGGAAATAGACTTCTAGGAAGTCCAGGAAGCTCAGAGAGTCCCAAAGAAGTTGGACCCAAGGAAGCACACACCAAGGCACATCATACTGACATTACCCAAGATTAAAAATAAGGAGAGAATCTTAAAAGCAGCAAGAGAAAAGGAGACAGTTACCTACAAAGGAGTTCCCATAAGACTCTCAGCTGATTTCTCCAAAGAAACCTTACAGGCAAGAAGGGGCTGGAAACAAGTATTCAATGTCATGAAAGACAAGGACCTACATCCAAAATTACTCTATCTGTCAAAGCTCTCATTTAGAATGGAAGGGCAGATAAAGTGCTTCCCAGATAAGGTCAAGTTAAAGGAGTTCATCATCACCAAGCTCTTATTATATGAAATGTTAAAGGGACTTATCTAAGGAAAAGAAGATGATCAAAAACATGAACAGTAAAATGACAACAAACTCACAACTATCAACAACTGAACCTAAGAAATAAAACCAAAAGCAAACTGAGCAAACAAGTAGAACAGGAACAGAATCACAGAAATGGAGACCACATGGAGGGTTATCAGTGGGGAACAGGAAGGGGGAAAGAGCAGGGGGAAAGGTACAGAAAATAAGCAGCATAAATGGTAGGTACAAAATAGAGAGGGGGAGGTTAAGAACAGTATAGGAAGTGGAGGAGCCAAAGAACTTATATGTACGACCCATGGACATGAACTAAGGGGGTGGAACGCTGGTGAGGGGGAAGGTGCAGGGCGGAGGGGAGTAAAGTAGAGAAAAAAATGGGACAATCGTAACAACATAATCAATAAAATATATTTTTTAAAAATTAAAAAAATTGCATATCATTGTCCCTGCTTTTGGTGATGCCTAAAGGGGTCATCTTCTATCTTCCCCTAGGAGTGATTTGTTGTCTCCTTTCCCTGTGTCACCTATAACACATGGTCTGCACTGGGCAGGGGCTGGCACAGCCAGTGAATAGCTCTGTGGTCTTGGGCCTCTCACTTTTTCTGGCTGGATCTCTATAATTCAGCTGTACAAAGAGGGCTTAGAAATCTCTATAGACCCTTCAGCTTCAAAATTCTAGAACTCCAAATTTATTATTTTGTATTTAGTTTCTACATCCAATGAAAGCGAAAAAGATGTCAAATTCTTCACCTTTTAACAGCCTTTCTGCATTAGCTCCATCTCTGCTAACTTGTGTTGGATTTGCACTCTGATCTTAGACCTTTCAACTACCAGGAAATACCAGGCCTTATTTTCAAATTGCCCCATCTGCCGGAAGGGTAATAGCATAGTTCTGAAAAGTAAGGCAAAATCAAACTATAGTCTTATTTAACATTAAGCCACCCCCTGAGACACACATGCCTTGTCACTACTTAGAACTTAAAAAAATTTTTTTAAAGGAGGGAGAGAAAAGGAAGAAATGGGAAGAAATAGATGACCTTCAACGCCTGAACTCATATCACCTCATGATATACTGATGAAAACCTACTCAGATATAGACACAATTTCATGCTTTATTGGTATAATGCTTCCAAACTTCTTACTGCCATATGGTCTTTATTATTTTCCCCAAGAGTCTCAATCTTTAAAAGATTATTTCTCAGCTAAAGAAATTGCATTGCTTAGATAATAATTCTTTCCTTCTCCATTTTGAATTAAACAAGAACACCTAGTTGCACGCTATTTCAGGTCAGCACTAGTGTTAACAAATAAAGCTGATGAAATTCATATCAAGAGAAATGCATTACTTTTATTCATCTCTGTAGTATTATCACAGGTAAATATAAAATTTCCATGGTTTTTGTTTTAAATAATAAAACAAATGTGAGAACCACAGGTTAAAGAGCACAGGGTCCTTCTAGAAATGTTATTTTGGCACAGGACTCTCACAATAATAATACCACAGCTTGCAAGCAGTCTAAGGGGCCCAGCTCAGAGACTTGGGCATGATATGCTTAATACAAGCACTTCTGGAGTGTTCAAAATAGTTTAGATATTAGTCCAAATCCCAGACTCACTATTTTATTTCTTGTGTCACCAGGGGGCTTCCTCTGTAAATCTTAATTTCCTAATCTAAAAAAACAGGAGCAGTTATATCTGTGTTTTATAACAGATGCTCAAAAATTATAGCTAAGTCTACTGTTAGATGGTCAACAATGTAAATAACGAATGAAATGGCAAAACAGGTATAGCTAGGTGGGGTTAGTGAGGCATATTTTAGAAAATTATTTTTACATGTATTCTCCATTCATTTCCAATGTTTTCTGTTTTTCCTTCCTAGAAGCAGGAGTAGAAGCTGGGGCATAAAGGGAAGGGCAGAAGCCAAAAACAGACAAGAGGGAACTGGTGAAAAAAGAGCGATCCACAGAAGTCTGGATTGCCATGACAATTTGAAATATTGCATTTTCTTATTCTTTTCTTTTTAGGTTAAAATTTTCAGTTTTTCACTGGCTTCTCATTATGGCACTTATTGGAAGTTGCCAGCCCAGTAAGTAGTCTATCACTTTTCCGTATTACCAGAACTCTGATTTTGTACAGGACAACAATGAACCCAATTAAAAACACGTCTTTCGCACCTCCTTGCAGACTGAACCAGAACTAAAGTCTTGAGATTTAATCCCAGTTGCGCAGTTAAAACATATAGACAAGTCTTTCCTGCAGTTCTCAGTTCTAGCCAATGAGATTTAAGCAAATACCTACTGGGGAGACCTAAGCAAAATGCTAATTTTCTTCCTGTTTCCAGGACAGTTTGAGCCGGTAGGCACACTTGCCCTTCACCACTCCTACACCTGTGTACTGCCTGAAATGCAGCCACAACGCCTAGAGATGGAGCAGCCGCCCATGGCTAAGGAAACAACTGCACATCAAGGGGCGAGCAGGGCTTGGATTACATGTGGCTGATATGCCCTGTCTGACATTTTTGTGTAGCCTGATTCCAAGTCCCCTTGTCATGTGGATGGCTCCTGTCCTAGTGACTTTATATATCTCAGAAGGACCCAGAACCAAGAACAATATTCTAAGCATGGTTCACTAGCCCAGAGGACTGAAAAATATCTCCAAACCTGTCTTGTAAAGCTCTTATTTATAATGTCATTGCTAATACATATCAGTTTCTCTACAGAATTCACACTTTACCGTTCACTGCTCACCTTTTTTTCTATGTGCAAGTTCAAATATATTCACCCTATTTTCTATACTATAGCCCCTTTTTTTTTCTATATTCAAGCACTTTAAGCCATACAAGTAGCTGCTAAATTAATTTTTTTTCTTATTTTGGCTACAACCTCCACAGCTACAAACACACAACAATGATCATCTGGGTCAAAGCTGCTTTTTGCTCTGAGGAAGAGAAATCTTGGGAGGATATTTTACACTTTCCTACAACTGAACAACTATATTAAACCTCAAGACTTCACTATCATTTTCGGTACCGCCCAATCGGTGGACCATAAGAATTTCTTACACCACCCCGTGAATGAGAGACTACTCTTTAGCTCTCCAACAGTTAACTGTTGACAAAACATATATATATATATATATATAGTTGAAAACATATATATATAGTTGTATATATACTGTTGAAAATATATATATATATTTTTAAACGAAATCTTGATTTTTAGGTAAATAAAGCTCCAACTGCCTTAACTGGGCAAAAATTAGAAAAACTGCCCATTTCAATTTGCTCCCATGTATTTAAGCATGGAAATGGGTACAGATATCTGCGGGGCAAGGCTCGGCCCAGGAAGCGGCAATGAGGGACCAGCATGACTGAGACAGAGAAGGCAGGAAGCCCAACAGTGGATGTGGGATTGCACTAGTTATTGCTCTTAGCTCTCTGAAGAGCCGGCCATCTCTCTGAAAGACGAAAGTGGAGCATTTACACAGTTCGGGCATTGATCCTAGAAGTAGGAACCCTCCCGATGCCCAGGCCATGTCTAGTTGTGGGCGGAGGCAGCCTCTGGAGGAAATAATGAGGCAAGAAAGAGAAAAGGGAAGGGAGGCCTGGCGGGAGGGCTGTGATTCACGGCGCACAGGCACTGTCTCTACAGCTGCAGCTGGAATCAGAGCCGATGCGGCAGGGCCGCCAACATGCTTTGCTTTCGTATTTTTCAAACATAGTCCAAATGCGTAAATTGCTTTCAGTGGTGATGGTGTCTGGGGATTATTGGTGGGAAATAATATCAAGAGTCCTAGGACATCTGAAGAAAATTTCATTAAGATTAATGAAATTCCATTTTATAGAATAATTTACAGTGCTATTGGAGCTGCTTTATATTCACAGAATGTATTAAAAACTTAAACAATCTTTGAGCTAATATATTAAAAATTGAAACCATCCAATCAGATTGAGGTCAATTTTCTCTTTCCCCGTAGGTGTTTCACACAAAGTTTCATTTCTACTTCTTATTTGTGTTATTGACTGACTCATCTTTTATGTTTTTGGTTTAAGGGTTTTCTGTGGCCAGCACTTCACTTTGAATCTTAGCCTTCCTGGGAATGAACTCTTGCCTTGTTCAGATCTACACAAGACTGTCAGAATGGGGTCACCTGACTTAGGTCTATTTGAAGATGTGTGGGAAGGTAAAAACTGAGAAGTCCTGCCAGAGAAAACTGGTCTTTACAAGAAGAAAAGTGCAACCCTGGCCCTGTCTTCAGCAAGTGCAGAGCCCCTGTCACTGACCACCCCAGAGCAGCACTGGCTGTGTCCCTTCCTAGTGAGTGCTTGTTCAGCCTCTGCAAATTCTGTGACTCACCCAGTGGCTGTCCACTCTTATGTCCTGCCACCGCTGCCCGTTTTGTCTCATCAAGATAGCCACAGCCTCTTTTTTCTTTCTTGCCAACAAAACAAGTTGGAGAGAAAAAGGAATAACAATCAAAAAAAAAAAAACATCCAGAAATCAGTCTTATGTGACTGAATCTAATTATCCTAAAAAAATAAAAGATAAAAGATAGCTTAGAGTTCCTAGAAATGCCAGTAGATTATGAAGTTCACTGAACTGGACAGCTGACCTATTGTTGTTGTGGTTACTACTTCTTCTTCTTCTTCTTCTTCTTCTTCTTCTTCTTCTTCTTCTTCTTCTTCTTCTTGTTATTATTATTATTATTATTATTATCATTACTACCACTATTCAGGTGGCCTAGCTGATTTCTTCTAGGATTTATATATCTAAATGTCTTCTGTCTGGAGCCCTTAAAAGCCTGTTATAATCCAATACATTAAAATTGTTGCTGCAATACAATTGATAACATTGGTTATAAAGATATAATAACCCAAGGCATAAATTCAAGTACATAATGATATTGGAAGCATTAAAAAACCTGTTTATTTGCATCTTGTGATACTTCAGCATGTAAATGTCAATTAAGTAAATTTATATAAACAGTTGAGAGATCCTCTTCTTTTTATCTGTGAGGAAAACCCACTTGAAAAGCAACTACTTCACACTCTGTTAAGTCACATATGCCTGTATAACCAACAACCCTCCAGGTCATGATCTCCCAGGGGAAAAAAAAATGTAACTAGAATCCAGCTTCCAATCATCGACAGTCAAAACTGGCTTCTTATCTGAGATCATGACATAGATACCACCCTAAGCTGTCCCGAGAGTCTCTTGGGGGCCCTGTAAACTTCAGAGGACACAAAAACCGCATCGTGCTCTTAAAACGTGAGGAGACAGTCTGATGCTACCCTCAGGTCTTGAGCAGAAACCAGGGATCTAAGTGTTTACAAGTGAACTAGGGGATTCTGCTGCAAATATTAATTTTTAAAACCTGTCTCTGAGGGCACTCTTTAAAAAAAGGGTGAGGGGGGATAGTATCACAAAAACTGCCCAGAATCTGGGGGGAGTATGTGTGTGTGTGTGTGTGTGTTTGTGTGTGTGTGTGTGAGAGAGAGAGAGAGAGAGATAGTCCACATTAACCCCTAAGAACAGTGACTCTAAGAATGAGGAAACAGTACCGGTCTCAGGTTGTTCTAGTCTCAAATTTGTCAACATACTAAAAAGGATTTCACATGTAATCTCTTTTTTATTTTAAAATAACAGGTTTTATTATGTCTGAAGTCACAAATAATCATTACATAATGAGAAAAGGTTGAATTTAGGGATTATATCCTTTGCTGAAAGGAATTTGCAAAAATACCATGTGGTATGAATTAAGCTTAAGAGTGTTCAAACACTTCACTATAGGTTTCACACAAGGAAAAGCACGCTGAAAACTAAAAATGGGCTGTTCTAGTCATAATTTTCTCATAGATTTTAAAAACGTTTCAATTACACATCATATAATAGACTGTACACACATCCCTTAGTTAGAATATTGCACATAATCTCTTAATCTTGGGAAGTTTCCTCATCTGCAAAAATGATTACCAACTTATATGTTACCTAACAGGGTGCTGTTTGGCTATAAATCTTCAGGAAGGACAAGCTGCTCTTTACAATGAGAGAGAGTAAGACGGACCCTTCTGTGCTGTGCAGAAGAGAGGCAGTGATGACAGCAGGAAGGAGACCGGGGTACAGGTATGACAGTGAAAGCCGTGTCCTGTGAGATGTCATCCTGTCCCAAGGATTCCCACACTGCACCGCCACACCCCCTCCCCAATCTTCAACAACACTCTGCAGATCCATCAGTGCTGGTGAAAAAGCTCTGCTGTGCAATCCGAAAGGGGAGACGAGCTTCTCGCTGCCATTCAAACTGTGTTTGCCATAAAATGAAAAGGAAGATGCAAATCTCAATGCAAGTACATTTTTCCCCAAGCCTCCCAGTTTCTCATGTTGGAAGAAGTCCTCTGTCCTCCTCAACATTCCTGAGGATTCCAGTTTGTGGCGGTGGAGTTGCCTCTGCTCACCTGCCACCTTTCTCTCTAAATTACTGATCTCCACTCATTTCATGTCTTGTAATTGCTGTCTTCTCTCTGTATAGCTGGGCCCGTGGATAAAATCCACCTACTTCAGTCTCCAAACACCCTTAATGTGGTTGTTGGGTATAGCAGAAGGCCTGTGAGATAGCTGGAGGTTTGTGGCCCTTCACAGGGTAGAAAACTTTACTGAAAAATTAGTCATTACCAGTAAAGCATGCGAAATATAGTCACTAATATTGTGATAACTATGTATGGTACCAGTTGGGGTACTGGCAACATTGAGAGGAACACTGTGTAAAGTGCGTGATTATCTAACCACTAAACTGTACACCTAAAGCTAATACATAATAAAATTTTTAGAAAGTTAGGCCTTATCATTGTATCACTGTGATGGAGTCCCGCATCTATAAATCCCAGAAACCAGCTGCAGTTAACTTACTATTATTAGCTCAAATATACTGAATACTTAAAACATGGTAGATACTATTCTAAGCCTTTCCAAGTATCATCTCCATCTAACCCTCAAAACAGTCCTAGGAAGTCAGAAGCATTATAATTGCCATTTTATAGACATAAACCCAAAGTGGAAAGTTTTACAACTTGGATTCAATCTCAAATATGTTTATACTTTTAATCCCTATACTATGCTGGTTCCCAATGGAACATACTAGAATTGTCAGGAGTTTACAAATCTGATGAGAAAGCTGGAGAACTGGACTAAGAAGCAGGGTCAAGAAATAAAAACCACAGGGGACATTGAGATTGGGTACTAGAGCCAGAATGAATCAACTTCAACGATTTCAGTAACTTTACTCAAATCATAATTCCAACTGGTCTAACTTGGGTTGTGTGCCTGCCCCTCCATCAAGTCAGACCAAGGCACCTGACGAACTGCCTCACATTCTGTACCCAATGAGAACAGCGATTTCCCCGGAAAAATCAGGTTGCCTTGGGGAATAGGAAAGGGAAGGACGCTGAGCAGTCAAAGAAACTGAGCATCACTACCACCGCTTGTAAGTTCCCTTGGTCACTCTTAACTCAGGAATTTTTCACACTACCTTGCTCCCTTCTGCTGACATTTGAGGCTAGGACGTGGCGGGGGGGAATGGGCTCATTTTCGCCCTCTAGACCCCCTCCTCACTCTTACCTTCTGAGTGCAACACCACTAATTTCCTTTCTCTGCTGCTTGTCAGAGGAAAATTGAATTTCCTATTACTTTACAGACTGATCTGATGGTCCTGCTCTCATTTCAGATAAGCCTAACTCTATGTAAATAAAGTCATTTAAAGTGTTTTTCCAGGACCAAAAAAGCCTTTAATAGATATACTCACTCTTAATAACACAAAGAACACAGCTTTGTTTTAAGGGGTTTTTTTTTCTCGTTCTTGTTAGCTAGTCCCAAATGAATACATTTGGCAGAGTTTCTTTCCCTACCAAGAATCTCTATAAGAAAGAGGGCTCGCAAGGAATTTTATCTTCTCTATTCCCAGAACAAGGTTTGTTTTAGCTTGCAAATGTATATCATCTTAAAGTAAGCAGTTTAGGGCCAAGATGGAGTCGCTTATGCTAAGCCGACATCAGCAAACCAAAATTTAAGTTTCTATGCTTGGCTCTTCCTGAAGGGGAAGGCTTGGTCAAGCCGTCAATGCTTGTACGCTCAGCAGGAGTTACCGAACCTGATTACAACACCTCTCTTTGCTACATATAAGAAAACTAACTTTGTTTTCACCAGCCTTTAAGTGCCCAGTATGATTTCCTTGCTCCTGCTGACTTTGGTCTATAAAATTCTCATGCCATGTACAGCTTTTTATAGCTAGTTACTTCCTATTATCTAGATTGATTGCATGCTGCCCGATTCATGAATCACTAAGTAAAAGCCAATGAGATCAGTAAATTATCTGTGGACAATTCTTTTTTAACAGTCATGAGTTCAAATTTCATGATCATATAGCCCAAAAACCTTGGTATAATATACTGATATTGATATCACTTTATCATAAATCATATCTATGTCTATATCATACCAAAGTTTATTGGCTATATGATGATGAAACTATATATGTATATAAATTTTAGGATATATTTTAAATGTGTTTATATCCTAAATTTTATACATATATAATTTCAAAGTCTTACCTTGTATATACTACAATTATGTATAATCACATTGATATTTGTACATGTATATTTCTTTAAATATTTCTGACTATTTTTTGCTCAAACCTCTCTCTAACTAATGTAGACATTCTAATGTAATTGCTTCTAGGTGAGTTCTATCAGTTTCTGGGCAGCCAATATGGGGGCTGCTCTCCTGCCTCTCTCTGAGGGCACTGAAGGACTCTCTGCAGGGTGTCACCCTGGACTCACATCACTGCAACCATTACTACACAGCAGCCCCATGCCACTGGGGCACAAGAAACAGCAATGAGTCTGAGAACCACCGCTATGGGATCCCGACCCTATCTTAGGGGCTCTGTTACCATCCCCCATGCTCTCAACTCTGCCCCTTCTCCCACGGTTAGGTGAGGACAGTGAGACGGTGCAGACTGAATTCTCTTTCCCAGCCCTTGGAATTTTTGCCCCATCTGCAGACAGAGGTATGGCAAGTAGAAAAAGCTTCTAACCACTGGCATGACTTTTCCAAGCTCCCTGTGTTCAAGGATTAAAGAGCATCTTTGTACTCTGATTCTTTTGTCGATAATCCCTAAATAGAGAAAAGTCACTGGATAAGTATAGAATATGAGAAAGAACATATCAAATAATAACGTTTGACATATTAAGCCACCTATGCTTTTAAATATGTACATATGCATATACATATTACATTATTACATGATCTAGAGACTGTGATTCTACATTAATAAATGAAGCAATAAATAATGAATTGGAATTTGAGTCTAATTAATAAATAGATATGCATAGAAAAATGACTGTTATCAGGAAATGAGTCTAAAGGTTAGCCATTATGTGATAATTTTTATATTCTTCTTCATGCTTCTTTAAAGTTCCTAAATTCTCTTCTCAGATTATATATTCCTTTATAACCATAAAATAAGTAAGTAAAAAATAGTAGTTTTAAACTTGATTTGTTGGACCTAGAGATAGACCACTTTGTTTACATAACATGGTATTTGACTGCACTTGTAATAAGAATTGGAAGAATAATTAAGTAATAAAAATGTAGGAATACATAAAGCAATTTCTTAAAAAACCATATTAGTTTCTGACATAGCAAATGAAAATATTTGGATTACAAGCACAGATTGTTTTTATATAATATTTTGAGGTATGCATGACACAGGCTTATACTGCAATTCTATTTGGGAATTCAGGTAAGTTAGTTAAATTAAGTATGATGGGTTTGTTCCATGTTTTATTTTTGCAGAGTGCTTCCTGAATTCGGTAAATATCTTGTTCCCATTAAAAAGAGCCTTCAGATTAGATATGACTTTATGAATTCCAATCCACTCTTCATCGTGAGCAGAAAGGGTGTTAAGGGCACCTTCCTACCCAGAATAGGAACTGGCTACAAATGGGGCGATGGAGACCAGGAGGAGCTGGGCATCCAGGGAGAGTCGTGCGGAGACAAGTGACAGGGGCTGGGTATCTTCCCTGTTATTGGAGTGCTTCTCCACCCACCTGCCTTTCATGACTTTGCTGATACTGCTTTTGGTAAAAATTTAAGAGAAAATAAAAGCTGTTACATTTAAATGAAAGATTGCCTGGTTGCCTGGTAGGTTGCAACAAAACAGCAATATGGTAGTTTTGAGTCATTTGGCAAGAGGTTGGGGTAAGCATTGGGTTGATTCCAGAGTGTACATCTTTGTGTTCAAAAGACTGATGAACTGCCAGGGACTGGTAGTCGATTGATTGGCTTTAGTCTGGGGCCTCCTAGACCTCTGACAGATGAAGGTTTATTCCAGACAAGGTCTCTGACAGGGCTCTGGGCTACAGGTACAAAAAGGGAGTCTTCCTTTCCAGGTTTTATTAATGATCTTGGTTCACAAAACCCATGATATTTTGGGTGGCAGAACACCAAGTGAAGTTCTTTTTTCCAGTATATACTACCGAGTCTCAGCCCGTTCTGTTCGGGCTCCTATAATGACATACCACAGAATGGGTGGCTTACCAAAAACAGAAATGCATTTCTTCTAGTTCCGGAAAGCTGGGCATCTGAGATCAGGGTGCAGGCAGATTCAGGGACTGGTGAGAGATGGCTTCCTCACTGATGGCTGTCTTCTGACTGTCACCTCACATGGGAAGAGGGACAATCCAGCTCTCCCACATTTTAAAAAATAAGGTCATTAATTCCATTCAGTGGTCTCAGCCCTTATGACTTAACCATCTCCCTAAGGCCCCGCCTCCTAATACCATCACCTTGGGGGCTTAGGATTTCAACATATGAATTTTGAGTGGACACAACATTCAGATTACATGGCAAATTAAAATAAGAAAGAGACCAACAGTAGCAGGGTCATCTTTAGCATCTGTTGGATAAAGAGGACAGGCAAACTGCCCTGGACATGAGTACAATATTATCAGCATTCAGCAGATAGTTACAACACAGAAGGGAAGATTTTGAGGTAAATGCTGGAATTACTGTATATATTTATCTAAAAACAACTCTAAATCCTGCCTGCTAAAACTTACCATGTTGATATAGTGAATTCAATTTGCTTAAAACCACTTCAGCACAGACAGTATGATATAGTGGTACATGAGTAAACTGCATAATTATGGATAGTTAGTTAACCTCTGAGGTGTTCTAAGCACAAATGCACACACCAAAGGTGGTTAACAGGCTTTTGAAATGCCTTCATCAAAATTCCTAACCCAACTAACATCAGGCTTCAAATATTAATACTGCTATCTTGGGTGTTCATTACCAAGTTTGTAAAACAGTATAAATTAGGGAATTAATATTTCATTGGTGAGTGGACTGTGTTTAAGGTATCTGAGCTGGTTTAAAATGCGGTATTGATACTTTCCCTGTTGCATGGAAGTGGCATGCAATGAATGGTAAAGTCCACCAGCTCTCCACCTTAGGAGTAACTCTGTGGGTCCAGAATTCCATCTGGTCTTGTGGCCACCCCTTAATGGAGTGTTCTGTTGCTTAAGCCAATTAAAAGTTCACTTGAGCCTTCTTAAAACATCATCACTTTACATTGGAGTGAACCTCTCAGCCAACGTGCTTAATGGAGTACTTAATGGAATATAGAACAGAAACTCCAAGATCTCTCAGAAAAGGTGGCTTTTTGCTCTGGAGCCTGTCATTAGCCCCACTGATAGTGAATGTTTGCACTGTGACACAATTTGGTCTAGACCTTGCTTTCATTGTAACATGTCATCTACTAGGAAAATTGAGGAAGAGGTATAGCCGTTACCTATCTCTACTTTGTAGAAGGCACCTATGTTTATAAATAAACAAAACACAAATCAAGATAATTGTGAACAGCCAAAACACACCATTTGGTTCATTTCAAAGCACAGAGCCTCCTCTCAAAAATACTGGCAGAATATTACCACCCATAATAAATTTTGGATTGTTCCCGAATTGTACATTTCCCCCATGATGACTGATTTTTACAAACATCTAAAAGCTACCCTTAGCAAATGCCTTACAAATTTGTAAACCCAAATTTAATTTAGCAGGGCTATGAACAATTAAACCAAAAATTATGCAAGATTTAACACTGAGTATGACCCCACACCTCAGCAAAGTTCATGTTCTCTTTAAAGCAAAGAATATGAATCACTTTTTGAAGACTTTTTACATCATTTTCCACTTACAGACAGATTAATATAACATGCATTTTTCTTTATATCAGATGCTGACTTGCAAGCTTAATTAAGTCCATGTTTAAAGCATTATTGAGTTTTCTCATTAGACTTTGTGCACAGAGACAAGGTGAATGACAATCTAGTTATTTTTCTAGGCAATAAGGTTGAAACACTATAAATAGAATCAAAGTCAATATAGAAACTATGGGAATAAAGGGAAGATGGAACTACACCCATGCTTATTTTTATTCCATTAGAGCTGCTTGAATTTTTGAATTTTATGTTTTAAAACTACTCAACTGCCTCAGTATGTTGTTATATGCTATTTTAAAAGAAGAAGGTAGAAGACTCAGCAAATGCTTGATGTTTCCATCTGGAGGCCTTCTTTACAGCTGGCCTGAGACAAACTATGGATTAAGGTTTGTTTGGGGGATGGCTTTTTAACTTCCCTTTACGTAGTCCATGACGGTGAAATGGTGGATATTGTCATCATTATTTTGGTTGATAGAGGCCTATTAGTTGAGATAAGTTAACTGGTATCTGTGAAATACTATAGTATTCCCCTCAACACAAGATCCTGGAGGCTATCTCTGGTAATTTTCTGAGTAATTTAAGTGAGTTTGAAGCTTTCAGGTTTACTAGCTGCAAATGGAAAGCAGTAACATCTGTCCATATCGACATCACATTTGAAAGATGCATTCAACAAACACTTAAAACACTTATTGGGGAACTATTGAGTTTGAGGCTCATTTTTAAGTGCTACAAGTATAAGCAGTTAAGATCTACTGGGCTTAGAATGAATCTTTAATGGAAAGTGCAAAGAAAAGAGAAGGATCTAATTAAAAAAGACAAATACAGCCATCTGTCAAAAAAGCAACACTGTTTTGGATGTATATTTCTCCGCTTCCCAAAAACTACCATGTCAGTCTTCCTTTTGGCTGCTCATGAGAACCGTCTGTGAAGTGCTTGTTACAATACTGGCAGTCATCTCTTCTCCTCATTCCAGAGTAGCCTCATCAGCATTTCCAAGGAGTAGGGGGCAGGCTTCTGTTTATGAAAAAGCTCTGCAAGTGACTACGGTATGTGGTGGGTATTAAGAACCACTGGCCCAGCCAAGCAGTTGGCGAAAAAACCTTACATTTCCCTTCTCCCCCACACATCGTCTGAGGCCTCACTACCAACTTCTATGTAAGCACGATGGAAGAGCTGCTTGCTAAACCATTCTGGTCACTTGGAAGATTGGGTATGTTCTCCAAATCTAAGTCTGATCATGGCAGTCAAGGAGAGCAGGAGAAACAAAGCATCCCCCAAATAACCAAAGCAATCTTGAAAGCAGAACAAAGCTGGAGGTATCCTGCTGCCTAATATCAAACTACGCTACAAGTCTGTAGTAATCAAACAGCATGGTACTGGCATAAAAACAGACACATAGGTCAATGGAAGAAGGCTGAAAGCCCAGAAATAAACCCACACATATACAGGGAAATGAGAGGGTCTCTTCAATAAATGGTGTTAGGAAAACTGGATAGATACATGCAAAGAAATAAAACTAGACAACATTTTTTTTTTTAATCTTCACCTGAGGATATGTTTATTGATTTGAAAGGGTAGGGGGTGGGGGGGACATCGACTGGTTGCCTCCCCAGGCTCTTTCTCTGATGCCAGACAATTCAGTCCCTCCCTGTGTGCCACTGGTGCCCTTTGAGCTGCTGCCCCAGTGCTGGAGTTCAGAGGGAGTGAGCCTGAGTATGTCCATGTGTGGACCCTTTAAGAGGAATGCATGGGGCCCTAGAAGCTCTCCATCTCACTCAACCCAATCTCCGCTGGTTTTTACAGCCGCAAATTATGGAGACTTCTCTTCCTGGCTCTGGAACCCTGGGTTAGGGGGTGCCTAGTGTGGGGCTGGGACCCCTTGCTCCTCAGGAGGGTTCTCTGCAGCCAAGATACCCCTCCTGATTTTTATTTGCCACGTGTGGGCATGGCACCGGCCTATTCCGAGTCTCTGCCCCTCCTACCAATCTCAACATGGCTTCTTCTTTAAATCCCTAGTTGTAGGACTTCCATTCAACCAGATTTCAGGTGGTTCTAAATGATGGCTGTTCTGTAGTTTAGTTGTAATTTTGACATGGTTGTGGGAGGATGCAAATGCTGCATTTTGATACTGTACTTTTTATGATTTACATTCAAATCCTTTAGAGCATTTCTTCCACAGTCTATTTCACCCTGGGAATTTTTTTTCAATTTACATTTCTTTTGAAACCCATTGACACTTTGTATTTTATTTACTATATTTTATTAAAAAGTGATTAAATTATTTATTCATGTTGTGTCTTTGGTGGGAAACACACCTGGCCTGTTTCCTAATTTCCCTTATCACAGGACATTTCCCATCGAAAAGCCTTCAGGTCACCCCCACCTCCTGCCCGCATCCCAGCACTTCACGGTCCTTTTGGTCTTCCATGGGATTAAAACTTCATGTGTTCTAAGTCCATTGGGTGCAGTTTAGAATATGACATAGGAGTATATGATTCCAAATGCACAATAAATGCTGCTTTTGTTATTAATTTTTTTCATGTGTTTATATTTCATCTTTTTCAGTAGATGGTAAACTCCTTGTCTGCTAACTCATGGTTCTGCAAATTCAAGAAGAGACTCTGTCCCTATAAATTTTACTTATCAAAAATCCTGAAGCTGAATTGTCTCTGCTCAGTGATGTTTAATTACCATTGGTTTTGCAAGTAAACAAGAAAAAAGGAATCATTTTCTGAAATCATAACTTAAAAGCACAAACCTTTCAGCTTTTTGCCACGCATTAAAAATTACTGCATGCATCCTATCATTTTCAAGAAGCGTGTTTATAAAAGTACAGCTGACTTATTCTGTACCCATTTAAAATAAAATAAAATCTCCCAATTATGTGCTATTTTTTGTAGTGCACTTTCACAAGTCATAGGAAAACTCAGCTTTAGAGAAATCTCTAAAACCCCTTACTGGAACGTTCTGAAAAGTGCTCTTTTAAAAAGATGATTGATTCCATTATGAACTCAGTGACTTCGTTCTTTGTGTGGTTAATCACAAACAAGACCGCATCACCCAAGGACTGCATAGATTTATAATGCTCCTTTTCCTTGGGGTTTTTGAAAGGTATTTTATTGTTTCATTTGGAACTTCTATCTGACTGTCTCCCTTGGGAGAAAAAATCACATAATAGAGTATGTCTGGAAAAGATTTTCTGAAACCAAATGAGTGGTTGACTCAAGCATTTTGTTTTATTTCCCACCCCCAGTTCAAAGCATTCACTTATTCATTAAGTACTCTAACCTACTAGGTTATAGGAACCTATAACATGGTATTCTATGTGCTATAATTCCAAGTGCCTTAAATCTCCAGCAAATTAAAATGGGGGACCAAAAAAGATTTAATAAACTACCGGTTATTCATGCAGATAGAGATAAAAATAAGCCAAATGACCAAAATGTAATTTCATGAAATGGTCTTGCCTTGGTGGCATGTTATTTAAGTTATAAGAAACAGAATCCACCCATGCTAGCCTTTGCCAAAAACAAAAATGCAGGAGAAGGAGATTTAATGGAAATACTTAAAAATATCTCACAATGCCGTGTGCAGGTAGGTGTCAGAGTTACCAAAAGCAAGCTCGGAAAATGAGCAGGAGGCTCCATCTGCGGCACGGCATGGCCTTTCCTCTTGGCTTATTTCATGGTGTCTGCACCATTTTTCCTGCTCCTTCTCCGCAGGTTGGCTTTTTATGGCTACCGTGCACATGCTGCTTTAGAACCACTCATGTCATTTTTCAATTCTGCTACTTAACAAAAAGGTTAGAACCTAATTCCTAACTCTCTGGAGAGAGTATCTGATTGGTCCACTTTGCTCCATGTGCCCTTAGGTGCCCTCAGGTTCATGACAATGGCCACTGCTCAGGACATGGCCAGAAGCTGGGCTTTCTCGCTCTCCCTGAGGCATAGGAGTGAACCCACTGAGAAGAAACAGGCAGGACAGGTAAACTGACCAACGTAAATGACTCTTGAAGTAAAGATGCCAGAAAGACGTGGTATGGACGAAGGTGATTATAAATGTAAAAAACACCTAGGAGCAGCCATAATAAAAACAACAATAATAAATAACAAAAGAGCATTATTTTATTAAGTCTAACTAGTCTTTACAATAATAAATGATTTTTAAATAAGAATAAGCCAATTTTTTTCCTATGTTAATTGACTCTAGAATTTATAAATCAAGTAAGCAAGTATATAATTGTGTTTATTTACATTTCAGCTCTGAATTAGAATGCTGGGTATAGAACAAGCGGTGTGCTACATGTGTGCATACTAAACAAAATGCATAAAATGGCCCCTGCTTCCCAAAAGCTTAGTTTTCATTGAGGAAGTAAGAGTTACCAACTATATATTATCTGTATCATATATTACCGATATTAGATGATTTCTAATACCATCTAAGCATGGACTATAAGATCTATATAAGAATAAGAAAGGATAATGATACTTCAGTTCCACTAATGGAAAGTCAGATAATTCAGACCAACACTCACTTAAATGATATCTAGCAAACAGAAACAATTTAAGAAAATCTTGTTGGTATCATATATTTAAGAAGATATTGAAGAATTACCAGGCCAAGATTCAGAGAAGATTGAAAAGCATTTGAAACTGCTTTCCCAGGGTCATCTGCTGATTCCTACAGAAGCTGCTCTGTCACCAAGCAGCACTTACAGAGCTTGGAGGACAGAAGATGAAATGCTGGCCACCATGAGTGAAGAATCTGGTACAAACCTGAACTTGGGTTGGGACCCAAAATGGTTTAATCATAGAAGTAAGGATGAATCAGAAGTAAGCTCTCCCCTACATAAACTATGCCCCAATGTCAAGTCATCAAGTTTGATAAAATTCTGAAACTGGATTAAGGTAATACCAGTTAGAGATTACAGCGCTCACAGGTGCAGAAGCCAACAAAAATATTTTTGAGAGGAAGAGATCATAACCTAGGTCTCAAATTATTTCTGAAAGCAATTTTTCAAATACAGTGTCCGAAATGCAGTCAATAATAAGCAGACCATGATAGTGTATGAATGATAACAAAAAGAGATGGGACAATATGCATATGATCCAGCAGAACCAATAGGCAGTTAATGAGGTCCACTGAGGCTAGACCACACAGTATGGTCTAATACTGATAGACACAGACTTTACATAGAGCTTAAACCCCCCAAAACCACCCTGAATTATGTACGGAGTGCCCAGGTTGGTCAGCGCACATTGTTTTCAATAGCTAAAAGTGAGAGCATAAATGATTACCTGGAAGTGTTTACCACTTTTAGAAGAGGTATTATACATATCTACGTTTAAGTTTAGAAAATGTTGTTTATCAAATCACTACAACAATATTGTTTTTCAACCATATTTTATGTGGCTCAAGAAAAAAATAGAAATTCTTAACGTTGCAATACACTTATCATAAAGTGCCATATCGTCCATTTTCAAAAACAAACAATGGTTATAACTGGGCTTATATTATTTTAACCTCTCAGAAACTTTATTTTAAAAATAAAATATTATAACTATTATAGTGAAAATACAAACAGAAAAATACAAACACATACTTGAACCTACAGCATTCTACCATCTTGCTGATTTATTTCTCCTTTTCTAAAATTGGTTTAATACAGTCGTTTTCAAAGGGACATGGGGAGTACAAAAAGTTGCAAAGAATACTGTGATTGTTTAATAGAAGTTTATAGATTCTGACACTAAGTCCTAAGTGATACAAGAAGCACAGCTTCCCAGGAACACTTCAATATCATTTTGGCCTAACCCAGGCTTTCAGATAAATTAATTCAAAAGTTTTCACCTAAACAGACATATAATTGGACTAATCATGTCAAAATTGATTGTATTTTTAATAAATACCCCAGGCAAATGAACTTCATTAAATACTAGATAAAAAGTAGGAAAAGCACCTATTATTTAAGAAATATTATTATATAAAAACTGAGGGAATAAATTGGTTAACAGTGCATAAAATGCACCATTTCAGTGAATGTTACATTTTTGTAAAAAGTATTAGGGTTTAAAATAATGAAAATTAACTCAGCTGTCTAAAGAAATGTTTATGGAAATAGTTAATATTTCTAAAGAATAACATAAAATGTGGTACTTGCTGAAGAGAACCAATAAAGACAATTACATTCTTGAACTATTGAGTTTTTATACCTCTCTTTATCATCCTGTGACTTCATAATCACTTTAAGAAAACTGGATTAGGCACTTCGAAACAGACGCAGACTTCCTTCTGCAGAGTTACCAATAGCAGGGACAATTTTAGAAATTGCAGAAAAGCTCTCATCAGCTACAATGTATCTTAATTTAAAATTCTAGCACTAACATATTGTAACCATGACAGCAAAGAAGCCCTTCCTCCACTTGTACAATAAAGAGATGGGATCACTTAGCATGATATCCATCGAAACAATTAAGTAATGAAACAGGACACATTTCTGTCGCTCCTACATCTGCCTGCTGTGCGAGTACACAGAGAGGGAAGCCATCGGTTAGAGCAGCATTGTCATCAGTTTGAGCAGCATTTTTCAATCTGAAAGCTTTTAGGAAAATTACAGGGCGCTGAACAATTACAGTTCACATTAGAATTCATTGGTGTCAAAAGGGGGAAAGATTTCTTGTCCTTTCACAACAGGAATTTGTCTTCCGTGAGAAAAGATAATCATCTCCCATGTTCACAAAACTAATGTTACAGCTAATTGAAAGAAATCATCCATAGAGGTGAAGGTACCCTGGGCTCTTGATTTAGTACTAAACTGAATTTGATTTTTATGAATGCCAGGCAGTTTTAACTGTATTGTCCACATCTGCCAAGTAATAACGTTGCTGGACCAAGGCTGATCCAAAGGTCTGTCCTAGAACCTAGACAGATATCTAACTCCTGTTAATATTGGTAGATGTTCTGATTCCAAATAAAGTATAATTTTTCATTATCCAAGCATTATTAAGGTGATCATATCAGACAGGACTGAATTCCCATCTTGCCCAGTCCAGGAAGAAATGTTTGACAATAGCAGCCTCTTCACATGGAACAACTAATCACAGTTCTTGCCATTGCTTCCTTCTGAATTTTAGCTCAGAGCTAACAGAAACCAACAAACATAACTGTTATCCAGAAAAAGAAGGAGAAAAGAACGTAATTGGGCCATTTAGGATCTTAACAATACCTAAATTAGTTGTTTGAATACAAGAGGCTTTAACAGTGCAAAATCATTTAAGAAAGACTTAAGGAAATCTGACCAACCTAGAGCACAAATTTGTGCCTAACAAACAGATTTAAGAAAGTTCAGTGCAACCTGTTTTTTGAAATAAATAAAAATACAGGTGTACCTGTCAAGCTATGCAACCAAAATTTTATAAAAGTGCTAAATGATAAATTTATAAACCAATAGGGGTTCTTGGGCCACAAAACATAATTGTTTACTACATTTGGTAAAGGAAGAGAAAGAAAGAAAAGTCAGGGTTGCAATTAAAACAGATTAAAAAAGCTGTACAAAATATATTTAAATAATTAACTTGAATTCTTTTTAATATTACACATATTGTTATCATTCTAAAGGTATCCTCAAAAAGAGTAAAAATGAAATGTCTATAGGAAGTCTAGATAAATTGCGCTATGGAGAATGCTCAAATTATAACTACAAAAGCTACCTTCAGATGTTTAACCTAATTAATTTTTTCTTAGATGCTAATATTTGTAAGGTGGAACTGTTATATGCAATCATAAATATTGCAGAAAGAGGAGGGTAGAACTGTCTTGTCAGTAAGCAGAATTTCATTACGATGAAGTAATTCAAGAGATTTACTTCAAATCCAAAGACACAAACAATAAAAGTAAAAGAAAGAAAAAAACATCTTATGCAAATACAAATGAAAAGAAAGCTGGGGTAGCAATATTCATGTCACACAAAATAGACTTTAAAACAAAGCTATAAAGAGAGACAAAGACGGACATTACATAATGATGAAAGGGGGAATCCAAGAAGAGGATATAACATTCATAAATATTAACACACCCAACACAGGGGCACCTAAATATATTAAGCAAATATTAGTGACATAAAGAGAGAAACTGATACTATATAAAAATAATAGGGGATTTTAATACCCCACTTATATCAATGAATAGATCACCCAGACAGAAAAATCAAAAAGGAAACATTGGCCTTAATTGACATATTATTCCAAATGGACTTAATAGATATTTACAGAACATTTTAACCCCCAAACTACAGGATACAAATGCTTTTCAAGGGCATATGGAACATTCTTCAGGATAGATAACATGCTAGGTCACAAAACAAATCTCAATAAATTTAAAATCATATACAGTAACTTTTCCAACTACAACAGTGTGAAACTAGAAATCAGTAACAAGAAACAAATTGGAAAAAACATAGACACATGGAGACTAAACAACATGCTATCACACAGTAATGGGTCAAAGAAGAAATCAAAGAGAAAACAAAAAAATTCCTTGAGACAAATGAAAATGGAAATGCAATTCTCCAAAATCTACAGGCTGCAGCAAAAGCAATTCTAAGAGGGAAGTTCATAGTGATATGACAACCTCAAGAAAAAGGAAAAAATTCCAAATACTCTAAATTTCTGCATAAAGGAACTAGAAAAACAAGAACAAAACCAAGAATTAGTAGAAGAAAGGAAATCATAAATATAACAGTGGAATAAACAATATAGAGACTAAAAAAATAGTCAATAGAAAATATCGATGACACTAAGAGCTCATTTGTCTTTGAAAAGACAAATAAAATTGACAAACTTTTAGCCAGACTCATCAAGAAAAAAAGAGAAAGGGGTCCAAATATATAAAATCTGAAATGAAAAAATGAGAAGTTACAACTTATACCACTGAAATACAAAGGATCATAAAAGAATGTTATGAACAATTATATACCAATAAAATTGAACAACCTAGAAGAAATGGATAAATTTCTAGAAAATAAACCTTCTAAGACTGAACCAGGAAAAAAACAGAAAATCTGAACAGGTTGATTACTAGTAACAAAATCGAATCAGTAATTTAAATTAAAAAAAAAAAACTCCCAACAAAAGCACAAAACTATATGATTATGCACATGAATTCTATCAGATATTTAAAGAATTAATAACTATTCTTTTCAAACTATTCTGAAAAATCCAAGAGGAAGGAATGCTTCCAAATTCATTCTATGAAGCCAGCATTACCCTAACACCAAACCAGACAAAGATATTACAAAAAAAGAAAATTACATGTCAATATCTCAGATGAACATAGATGTAAAAATTCTCAACAAAATATTATAAACCAGATTCAACAATATGTTAAAAGGATCATACATCATGAGCAAGTGGGATTTATTTCAGGGGTGCAAGGATGTTTGAACATCTACAAATCAATCAACATGATACACCACATTAATAAAATCATGGATAAAAATCATATGATCATCTTAATAGGTGCAGAAAAACATTTGACAAACTCAACATTCATTTATGACAAAAAAAAATCTGAAAGTGTTTGCTCTGAAATCAGGTACAAGACAAGAATACCCACTCTCATCACTTTTATTCAACATAGTACTGGAAATCCTAGCCACAACAATCAAAAAAGAAAAAATAAGTAAATAAATAAAAGGCATTCAGTTGGAAAGTAAAAAGTAAAACTGTCACTCTTTGCAGATGACATGATACCATACATAGAAAACCCTAAAGACCCCACCAAAAGATCCCATCAGAACAAATAAATGAATTCAATAAAGTTTCAGGATACAAAATATTCAGAAATTTGTTTCTGTATACTAATAACAAATTAGTAGAAGTAGAAATTTAAAAATCAAACCCACTTACAATTACATCAAAAAGAATAAAATACTGGGAAATAAATTTAACCAAGGAGGTGAAAAACCTGTACTCTGAAAACTATAAGACATTGATAAAAGAAATTGAAGATATACAAATAAATGGAAAGATATACTGTGCTTACGGATTGTAAGGACTAATGTTTAATCAATCCTTAATATTAAAATGTTTATACTACCCAACATAATTTATAGATTTAATGAAAATACCAATGGCATTTTTTAAAGAATGAGTAAATAATCCTAAAATTTATATGGACCCACAAAAGACTCTGAATTGCCAAAGCAGTCTTGAGAAAGAACAATGCTGAGTGTATTGTGCCCCCAGATTTTAAACTATACTGCAAAACTGCAGCAATCAAAAGAGTATGGTACTGGCACAAAAACAGGTACAAGATCAATGGAACAGAATAGAGAGCCCAGAAATACACTCACACTTATATGGCCAATTAATCTCCAAGAAGAGAGGCAAGAATATACAATGGGATAGAGACAGTCTCTTCAATAAACAGTATTGGGGAAACTGGATAGATGCATGCAAAGAAATGAATCTGGACCACTTTCTTACTCCACATACAAAGTAAAATCAAAATAGATTAAAGACTTAAATATAAGACCTGAAACCATAAAACTCCTAGAAAAAATATAGTCAGGGAAGCCTTTCTCACCAGTATTAGCAGTATATTTTTGGATCTATCTCCCTGGGCAAGGACAACAAAAGGGAAAAAGACAAATGGGACAACATCAAACTAAAATGCTTTGGCACAGCAAAGGAAACCATTAACGAAGTGAAAAGATAACCTAGGGAATGGGAGAATATATTTGCAAATGACATATCTGATAAAGTGTTAATATCCAAAATATATAAAGAATTCACACAACTCAATATCAAAAAACAAATAATTCAATTAAAAAATGAGCAAAGGACCTAAAGAGATATTTATTCAAAGAAGATATACAGATTGCCATCAGACATATAAAAAGATGATGAACATTGCTGATTATCAGAGAAATGCAAAGCACAACCACAATGAAATATCACTTCACACTGTTCAGAATGGCCGTTATCAAAAAGTAACAAGTAACAAGTGTTGGCAAGGATGTGGAGAAATTGAGTTTTCATGCACTCTTGGTGGGATTGCAAATTAGTGCAGCAACCATAGAAAACAGGATGGATCCTCCTCAAAAAATTAAAAATAGAACTATCATATGACACAGCAATTCCATTTCTACTCATTTATCCAAAAATAAAAAATAGAAAAACATTAATTTGAAAAGATTTTTGCACTCCTATGTTCCTATTTTTGCAGCATAATTTACAACAGCCAAGATACGGAAGCAACCTAGATACCCACCAATAGATGAATGGATAAAGGCAATTATACACACACACACACACACACACAATTATATAAGATGATATACACACATGCAATAAAATATTATTCAGCTACAAAAAGAATAAAATCTTGCCATTTGCAAAAACATGGATAGACCTAGAGGATATTATGCTAAGTAAAATAAATCACAGGTAGAAAGACAAATACCATATGATTTCACTTATATGTGGAATGTAAAAAAAAAAGGCAAAAACAACAAAAAAAGAGATTAAAATAGACTAAACAGACTCATAGATACAGAGAACAAAGTAAAGTGATGATTGCCACAGAGGTAGGGGGATGGGTGAAAAAGGTGAAGGGAAATAATTTATAGTTATAAAATAAATAAGCCATGGGGATGTAGTGTACAGCATAGGGAAGATAGTCAATAATATTTTAATAACTTTGTACAATGAGAGATGGTAACAAGATATCATGGTGATCACATCATAAGGTATATAAATGTAGAACCACTATTGTATACCTAAAATTAACACAATATTGCATGTCAACTATAGTTTAATAAAAATTAAAAGTAAATAAAATGATAAATTACAAACTGAGAAAAGCATTTGCAATATCTCTCACAAAAAATTGATTTCCTTAAAATATAAAGAACTCAAAAATTGAGAGCAAAAAGGTAAGTAATGGGAGTATAGGTTAGAGAAATGAACAAATATTGCACAAAAAAGACAAATATGCCTTTTGACCATATGAGAAGATACTAAAATTTGTTTATAATAAGAAAAATGCAAATTAAAACTGCACTGCACTGTGAATACACTGTGATTACCTCAGTATGTTAATCATGGTAGTCTTCAGAGAAAAAGATTCAGTGAAGAAGGAGGGAGAGATCTAGCCTTTAAGGGTTATCATAAAAACTATTAAACCACACAAGTACCTGTTATGTAATTGGCCAACTGGCTTTCTTTGTGACCTGGGGGAATTTCTCGAGTTTTCTCTGTCTTTCTCTGATGTTCCCCGTGGAAGGAAGGAAGGAAAGAAGGAAGGAAGGAAGGGATTAAATTAAGGAAGTTGGATTAGAGGTTCCCTAAGGACTCTCTCAGTTCTGACTTATTATGAGTTGATGATGCAATGACCCCAAACTTATAAATTTCCATCTAGCACAATCCTTGGAATAAGAGAGGAACAAGCATTACTTTCTGATGGAGTAATTTGTTTGTCATGTGGAAGTGAGGCTGTGTGATTTGCCATCTGGGGTGAACTCTTATGAGTTTGGTTGTTATATATAATCTTTTCTGTGCAGAAATGTCACTTATGTTCCTGATGTGTGATTACATTCTCTTGGCCTTTAAATTTGAGATCATTTGGTTTCTGTTGTGTTTTTCCAAACAGAAGATTCAAACCAGTCATCTTCTCACAGACTCACATACAGACAAAGTGCTTAACATAAGCACTTAATATTCTTGGTAAAACAGAAATATATTTAAAAAGAACAAACAAATTAATCTCTCCATGGTGGCATTCCATATCATCAACAATAATTTTGTTTTAAGATTAAAAGGTAAAAGACATTAAGGAATTTTTGATGCTAGTTTTACTCACAATTTGTTTTTTAATATTTTATTTATTTTTAGGGAGAGGGAGAGAAGCACTGATGTGTGGTTGCCTCTTGCACGCCCCCTACTGGGAACTTGGCCCCAACTCAGGCATATGCCCTGACTGGGAATTCACTTAAAATTTTTATAATTATATTAGTCGCTCAAATTTCGCCTCCAACTAATAATGGTTAAGATTACATATAAACATGGTACTGGGTCTTCCTAGTTACTTGAAGGCAAAGACATTTTTCCTTTAAAATACGAAATAGAGTTTTAAATAAACATAATCCAAAGAGATCCTGAGGAAATCAGCTGTGTAATATTCCATATAGCTCAATCTCTCTTTAAGATTGGGTTCAAATGTTTCCATGTTGATTTTCCTTTTCTTTTTTTATCCTCACCTGAGGACACTTGTTGTAATACTTTTTAGAGAGAGAGGAAGGGAGAGAGGAATGGAGAGAGAGAAACATCGATGCAAGAGAGAAGCACCAGTTGGTTGTCTCCCATAGGCTGCCTGACTAGGGATCAAGCTAGGCATGTGCCCTGACTGGGAATCGAACCCACAACTTCCTGTCACAGGACGATGCTCCAACCAATTAAGTCACACCAGCCAGGGCATCTATGTTGATTTTCAAATGACCAGATAGTCTGCACTCTGTGGAGAGTAGGCAGCAATCTAATTACAACGGGAGAGGGCCAAAACATAACCCACACTGGCCTAGGTGTGAGGGAGTGGCTCCAGACGTACGCACACAGGCTGAAGGAGTTCTTGAAGGGTGCTCCCCACTGCTGGGAGTCTCCATTCCTACCAATCACCCCAAACTCGATGGCTCCTCATGTCTCTAATATGATGCCACTCACCCCGGCATTCTACTTTCCAAGGAAGTCACTGGAAAGGCAGTTACATTCTAACTCCTCTCACCTCATTCCCCTTGGAATACTTCCTTCAATTTTACAAAGCAAACCTAACCATGGTTCATATTGCCTCGCTTTTAAGACTTACAATGTCACTAAGAAGGTACAGTTCGTGGATTAAGCATATTAAATATAATTATTTTGCAGGTCTCCTTAGATGAGGCAAACACTTTACTTAGGGAATATGCCAAGCACCCTTCTATTTTAGTTTTAATGTGTTATTCCATTAGTGCTTAAAATATGAAGATTTTGTGGGAAATTATTCTACTTTCACTGCTAACGTTCTCTGTGTTCAGTTGTATCAGAGGTTTTCCTTGCCCCAGGTATATAACATTTGTCTTGTGATCATAAAAATGATACATGCTTATTGTAGGACATTTGGAAAATACAGAAAAGACAAGAGAACAAAATTTTAAAAGTGCTTATAATTCTTCTGCCAAGCGATAATAAATTTTGACATTTTGGTATATTTCTTATTTTAATAGTCTATTATTTTATAAGGTTTCACATATATTCTTCAGAGCAATTATGGTTTCCAAAACCTCCCTCATCGGCTCTCAAGTTTATACCAGCAGACCAATACATTTTCCTTGGCTGAAGTGGACTAAGGAGTTGGGGCATCAAGAATGAGAGGAGAGAGAAAAATAGAGCTCAGAATCTCTTTTTCGGTTATGAACTTACTACAGTAAGGAATTAAAGAGCCCCCTTCAAAATCACTCTCAGAAGGTTCTGATCTCATGACCTCATTATGGCCTGGTTCTTCTGTTTAATCATGAGGATTCAACTATTAATGCCATTGTCAAAATTAGCAGTTGTTCTTTTATTTGGCATTTGGCTAATATGCCATCTTCTCTTTTATTTTGTAGTACCCGGGCTAACCTCTCATTACTTTTCCTAATTCTGAGGCCTCTGGCCATCCTCCCCTTGCCACTGCCAGCCCTGGGCAGCCCAGGACGAATGGAATAATGTGGATTGGAGCTTGTTAAAAGGATAATGGAATACAAAACATGCCCAAGATAGAGACTGATCTTAACTATGAAAAAATGTAAAGTTTTCTTAAAGTGTAACTCTGACATAGTTATACACACAGCATAATATAACCTATGAGATTCTGCTAAAACCATTTTGACAAACAGAACAATGTATGCTTTGTATAATTATACTTGTAAGTAAATAGAAGATATATCCATGGAATCCATGTTTTATGAGATCCATATTTTCAAGAAGAATTTAAAAAACAAGCTATATAAAGAATATCATGGTAAATTTTACTATATTAAGCAAACTTATTCTGACTGCTTTTATTTTTAAGAGTAATCCAGTGATTTGTCCTTGGTGAGCTTCCTATCATTTGAGAAATTTGAGTACTGGATAAATTTTCACCTGTCAATAGCCACGGACATCAGCAATTGCCAATTGGATCGCAACAAACATTTAAGAGTCTGTGAAAATATAGAAAAATGTGAACAATGCAGTAAGGTTTTATTTTAATAAATGTTTGGCATAAAAATGTCTTTTATTTTAAGAACTCAATTCAATAGTAAATGGTAGTAGTTATTTGGTTTTTTTTATCTTCTAATATAAATAAATGAAAGGTTGCCTACCCTTTGTCAGTCTCTCATTTTTTTCTTTTTTAATGAAAATTTACTGATCTATCAAATCCCAAAGTCTGGGAACTGCTGGACTGGCTGACTCCTATCATTTCTCTGAATTCTCAGAGTATACAGTTTTATTATATTAAATATAATAGGGATATAACTTTAATTATCCTATAAAACTCAACACTATTAAAGTAAATTTAACATTCCTTAAAAGTTGTTTGCTGAGTGGCCAACAGTACATGATAGGTGTTTGATACCACTAATAATCAGGGAAGTGCAAATTAAAGCTATAATAAGATATCACTTGTCAGAATAGCTTTTATCAAAACGGCAAGAGATAAGCATTGACGAGGGTGTAGAGAAAAGGGAACCCTTGTATACTTTTGGCAGGAATGTACACTGACTCAGCCATTATGGAAAACAGTATGGAGGTCCCTCAGAAAATTAAAAATAGAGCTATCATAGGACTCAGCAACCCTGCTTCTGGGTATATATCCAAAGGAAATGAAATCACTGTCTTGAGAGATACCTGCACTCGTACAGTCACTGCAGCATTTTTCACAATAGCCAGGATACAGAAACAACCTCAGTTTGAAGAATGGATAAAGAATATGTAACATACACACACACACAAGAATACTGTTCATCCAAGAGGAATAAGAAAATCTTTCCATTTGCAACAGCATGGATGAATGTGGAAGACGTTATGCTAAGTGAAATAGGACAGAGAAAGATGAATATTGTATAATCTCATTTGTATCTGGGGTCTTTGAAAAAAATCAAACTTACAGAAACAGAGAACAGGGTGGTAGTTACCTGGGGTTGGGAGATGGGGGAAATGGAGAGATGCTGGTGAGAGGGTACAACCCTTCAGTTATAAGATGACTAAGTTCTGGAGATCTAATGTGTAGCATATCTATAGTTAATAATACTGTTTGTATACTTGAAATTTGCTAAGACAGTAAATCTTTAGCATTCTCACCCTCCACATACACACAAAGGTAACTATGAGAGGTGAGAGATATGTTAACTAACAAAGGTAACTATGAGAGGTGATAGATATGTTAACTAACCTGATTGTGGTAATGATTTCACAAAATATATGTATATCAAACCATTACATTGTACACTTTACATACATGAGGGTCTGTCCAGAAAGTACCCAGCCATGAACTATGAAAAAGAGCCATTTATTGAAGAAGATACAAGGTACAAGAAACATTGTACACAGGACAATGATGCCTCACTCCCCATCAAAGTAGGCACCTTAGGACCTTACACAGTTCTCTTAGTCACCATCACCTGTCCTGTCATATTTTCCTGAATCTCATTGATGGTCTGAAATCTCTTCCCTTTCAAAGGTGATTTTAGTTTTGTGAAAAGCCAGAAGACACAGGGCACCAAACCTGGGCTGTAGTTGGGGCTGAGTCACCAGGGTGATTTGATGTTTCACCTAAAAACTCTACACAAAACTTGATGCATGAGAAGGCACGTTACCTCAATGAAGCTGCCTGTCACCAGTTGCTCATAGTTGCAGTCTTTTGAATCGTCCAGATAGTTTCCACAGAGAATTGCTCAAGCTTAATGTAAAATTTGATGTAGATTCATTGCTCCACTCACTCAGTCATTTTTAATGCAACAGCCACAGAGTATTCATGCTCACTCAACAGAGTTTACCATCCTCACTGACTGGTACAGTGAAGTCGTCACTATTCGTGCATGCGCATTCCAGGCCACTCTCCTTGGCTGCCAGGTTACATCGAGGTCACGTAAACCATTCTCATTACATTAACAATGTATAACATTATATTAGACTTTTTCCAAACAGACCTTGTATACTACTTTGTCAATTATACCTCAATAAAGCTGGAAAAAGAAAGTTGTTTGCTTTCATAGATAGTCAAAATGTTTACCCTGTAATCTGGTTTATCCTACTAATTTGTTTAAAAGACTAACTTGATTAAAATTGGCTTTATAACTAGTTTGTTTAACTTTTGGGGGCCACATCTCTGAAAAGTAATATTTCTATTTATATAGCAGACTGTGATATGTGTTTTATATTGCACATTATTTTATTTAATCTTTTTCTATAAGTGGGGCATTATTACCTTTTAGGAATCAGGGGTTTGGAGAGCTGAAATAATTTTTGAAGTTCATTGTAGTGTCCCTCCAGATGATGCTCATGGTTCTGTCACATGTAAGATTCTATTAATTTAAACATTTTTAAATCCATTCCATTTTGCTTAATTTTCCATAGTGGATTCAAATTATAATACTTACACAGGGGAATTATTTCAATGTGGAATAGAATACTCATTAAAAGTGTCTCTTGTTTCTGTTTATATATTATTTTCATTTGTTTTTGAGTACTCTTCACATTCAAAATTGGACTTTTCCTCGTGGCTCATTTATGTACAAAATATTTATAATAAAATATATTGAAGAACAATTAAGTTATAACAATGCATCTTCTGCTTCATAAACAATATGAACCTAAAAAACTCCTTTAATAGCTGTCAAATACCAAAATATTACAAATAACTACAATTGAGGCACGCACATGATTTACCCTATTAATTTTGGTGTATTTTTATAGTCTGATAATCTAAAGTAAGCTCTCAAGTTGGTGAAAAACATAGTTTTTATTTTCTTTATAAAATGACCCATTTTCAAATTGCATAATCATCTCCTCCATGAAAAGTGCTAGGGCTTCTGACCATCATGGATACTCTTTCCCACACCCACAACATCCATTTCTGCTACTTTCCACCCACAATACATCCTGGATGTACCCTTATCTTTCCATCTCCAGTGCTGCCACCCTGACCTAAGGATCCCTGTGGCTCACCTGCATTAATACACAGGTTTCTTAACTGGTCTCCCCTGTTTCCAGGCTGTACTTCACACTGACCCTAGAGTGATCTTATTGTAATGTGTGTGAGAGCCTGTCTTTTCTCTTTTTAAACATCTCCAATAGTTAGTTGCCCATTGTACCACCACCAAATCCAATACCCTTAAATGACCTCAAGTCTCCATGCTCTAGCCCCTCCTACTAGTCTAGCCTCTTTTGCTCTTCTCTCCTCTCCTTTCCCTCTGCAAGCCAGCCCATCAGACTTCTGGCTCCTCCACTGCACCACGCTGACTCCTGACTCAGCACCTTTTCCCACGCTGTTCCTTCTGTCTGGAAAAACCCTTCAGATCTTTATATTGGACTGGCTTTTTCTCATCACTTAGAACTCAACTTCCACAGAAAGGTCTTTTTTTTGCAACATCCCCACGCCATCACTCTATCAATCTATGTTTTATTTTCTTACATAGACTTTCCCTTATTGCTGTCTGAAACAGTCTCTTTTATTGATTTGTTTATTGGCTTATTAATGGTGTTGCCCACTAAATGAATGGAAGTTTCATGAAAGCAGGGCCTTGTTTGACTTATTCACCATTTTATCTTTCTTCAGTGTCTAGAAGAGTCAGAGTCTCATTATGACTTCAATGGGAAGATACTTTTGCCTTCCTTGGCCCTTTCCTCGATAAAACAATTTAAAATTATATTTTATGACTGCATTGCTATAAAGACAAATATAGTAATATCATATATTAAAACCTTTTAAAAAGATTTTATTTATTTTACTTTTAGACAGAGGGGAAGGGAGGGAGAAAGAGAGAGAGAGAAACATCAATGTGTGGTTGCCTCTCATGCGCCCCCTACTGGGGACCTGGCCCGCAACCCAGGCATGTGCCCTGGCTGGGGAATCGAACTGACGACCCTTTGGTTTCCAGGCGGACACTCAATCCGCTGAGCTACACCAGCCAAGGCTAAAACTTTTCTTTGACCTGAAAATTTTTTTTTCTTCTGATTTAAAATAAATTAAAACTTATTTCCGGGCCCTCAGCATTGCACCTCCTAATGAGGAAATCACCCTCAGAACAGTGCCTTAGATAAGACATGTGCTGGGTCATTGAGTGGATTATGAGTGGATGGCCTGGAATTTAGGATAGCTGGAACCTGTCTCTCTTCTACACAATTGATTAATAATCACTTGCGTTAATCATCATTGGAGTCCGGTATTTGTAATGCGAAAAGGTAAAATCAGATGTCTTTCCGTCTGATTTTTCAACTCCTTCTCTGAAGTTCAAGGACGATTATGGTTTGTGCCATATCACTTCCTCTTTTATTACGCACATTTACTATCTTCTATTGCTTTTGTGATTGTTCGAAGTGCTAGTCTTATCTCTGTAACTAGATTATAGATTCTTTCAGGGCTGGAATTTTATTGCATTTTTTTTCTTATAATGTTCCCAGACTCTATAACACATGATATATGATTAATATTTGCTCGTTATTTGTCTGTTGCACTTTTAGGTTATTACTACATAAAAAATATAGAAAAAGATAAACCTCAGTCAATATATGGTTAGACACTGGCTCAAGAGAGAAGTGGCTTGAAATAAGGCAGTGGGTGTTCTAAAAGCAGTGCTTCTCAGACTTTTTCATGTGGTGTCATGGCACAACAGGAAATGGCCCCGTTTGCACAGCAGGCACGGCTAAATGAATGAGGCTTCTTGCAGCCAGAGGCGACTGGCGGAGGGCTCTGGATGGCCCAGGCCCTACCACCCCACGTATGAGAACAGTATTTCTGCACAACAGAGTCACGTTTGTGTTGGGAAGGAAAAATAATTTTCCCTCTATCTTCCTAGGTTCTTGGCTGAAGACCTTCCCCATAATAAGAGACACACTAGCAAGAAAAAAACAAACATAAATTTCATAGCATGTATACCATCTGTATCCATGGGAGATATCCAGAAAAATTGAGAAAATCTCTATGCCCCAAGATACTGCCTTAAATACCATTTCCAGCTAAAGACAAAAGCTGTTGCCTGGCCAGTGTGGCTCAGTTGGTTGGAGCACTGTCCCATATCTGAAGGGTTGTGGGTTTGGCTCTCAGTCAGGGCACATACCTACGTTGCAGGTGCAATCCCATGGCCAGGTACGTTTGATCCCAGGTGCACGCATGATCCCTGGTGCACTCACGTACGGGAGGCACCCAATCAATATTTTTCTCTCACATCAGTGTTTCTCTCTCCGCCTTCTTCTCTCCCTTCCTCTCCCTCTAAAAACGGCAAGGAAGATAATATCCTTGAGTGAGTATTAAAAAGAAAGAAAAGATGTCGGAGGTGGGGGAAGCCATTTATGGGAGGTTACCAGGCAAAGCACAATAAGAGTAAGGATTTCACGCAGATTTCTTTCTCTCACTTTCTCCACCGATGAGAGTTTCCAGAGATTTTATCATACTCCTCTTCCGGGGGTGGGGGGTGGGGGGGTGGATACCCTTACAAATAGGGATTTCCCTTATAAATATAACTGTCTCTTATAAAAGAGTAACTTCTACCCAGTTTTCAGAGCTTTCCTTTTGTCTACTGTTTCTTAAAAATAATTAACCTAAAATAATCCTTGTCCCAAAGAGACAAATTCTGAGGTGGCAAATTCTGCTCCCCTTCAGTGGCCTACCTGCTGGAAAGCCTTCTCTGAGGTCTGCTCTGAGTGCTGACATGCAATTACTAACGGTCATGCAGTGAAGTACTGTTGTAGGTATGACTCCCATCAGCTGGCGAGAGCCAATTGCTAACCTTTTAGGAATTTTGCCAGACCATTGTTAAATACAGCCATTACTACGAATTAAAGTATATACTTATGAATAAGTAAATATTAAAATTAAGGTAATAATTTTTCAAAGCATCACATTTTACTATGGTATTTCTTATATTTTATTGTTAACTATATTTTTGAAGTGCTTTACGCAAACTGCATTTGTTTGAGGGAACCAGTGTAATGGTGTGTTGCTTCTCAGCACTTCCTGGCTCTGTGTTCAGTGACGTCACACCGGCAGTGTGACGTCTGCTGTGGCGGGAGTATTTACTCCACGGAAATTAGAAAATGCTACAAATCAGGGCTTTTTTTCCTCATAAAGAGCTGGATATTAAGTACCTATCACCACACTACTCCCTATTATTCCTCCTTCTAAAAATACACACACACAGAGCAGGTCCTAGTGTGAAGACATTCTGAGGGGCTGTGCACTTTGGTAGTTGACAGTGAATGTTGGTAGATGTACTGGAATCTATGAAACTGGAGGGATCCTCTGGGCAAATGAGGAAAGAGGAAGAAGGTGCCATTTCTTACTTTCCTTTCTCTCTCTAATCCCTAGACAAACATGCGACCAGCAAAGAGAGTCAAGTTGTCTGAAAAGAGTCTGAAGATAGGGTTCTACTCTGGATTCTTTCAGAGGCCTCAGGTTACTCATATTACCTCTCTAAAAATCAGTCTTTTTAACACAAAAAGAGAGATGATTTAACCACATGACATTTAAAGTCCCTTTCAAATCAGTATTTCTATTCTATTTCTTTCCATTATTCTTGAAAAAGCCAATAGTACAGGGTAATGTGGTGGGGATGCTCCAAAAAAGGCTTTTCTGGGGATGTCGATTCTGAATGATGAGAAAAAGCCAGCCTAATATATCTGCATATCTTAAGGAAGAGCTTTGGAGGCAGAAGGAGCAGCATGGGCAAAAGGGCCAAGAACAGCTGGTGAAAGTGGAAGTTGGACAGTTACACATGAAACATTTTTTAACAGAGTGCCAAAATTATGCAAAGACATATGCAAGGATGATCACTGTGGCACTGGTTTTCATACAGGACTTACAAACTGGAAACATTCAATATATATCTTAATAAGGATCTTGTTAAACTCTTACGACACACCCATGTGATGTAACGCTCTCCGCCCCTTGAAAAGAACAAGGCAGGCCCATACATGCTAATGGAAGCGTCTCCAGGGCATGTTATTAACTGGAAAAACAAGTTGCCAGAATAAGGGCATAACTAAGTGTGTGTTTGTGGTATGTGTGTGATGGTATACATGTGGAAGTTACTGGAAGCACACACGAAAACTGGTAACAGGAGTGATTTGGGGGAATGGAGTGAGAATGAAGGATGTGTAGAAAAAAGGTTTTTTTTTAACTTTTAATTTCTTCACTCTTTTGTACTGTACTTAATTTTTTAAACATATAAACCTGTATTACTTTTGTAGTGAAAATAAAATAAATTAAAATGGTCTTTAAAAGCTATTTAGCAGAGAGAGAGAGAGACAGAGAGAGAGACAGAGAGAGAGAGAGAAACAGCCCAGGATGGCAAGAGATAGTTAAAAAATTAAAATCCCCCAGGGGCATTTTATGCTCAGCATTTGCAGCAGAGGGTTCTTAAGACATATTAACATTTGTCCTGAATGCAGACAGGAAATGGGATAATAAAAATCATGTAAGTGACCTGGAGGAGACCACAGGTAAAGTGTTTAGAGAAAATGTCTTGATGTTTGTTTATACTCATTTTAATGCTTCAGTTTAATGCAGCCCTAGAATCCTCTGGGGAGCTTTAAAAATATGGCAAGACCCACTGAGAGATATTAATTTAACTGGCCCGGGGAGGGGCCAAGCAAAAGTACATTTTAAAATACTTCCAGGTAAATCTATGAAGCCAGGGTAGGAAACCACAGCACCTAATGCTGTTTATAACCCTCAGGATAACCAACGTGCAATTCTTGACCACCTACTACATGCCAGGTATTGGGCTAGTTGTGAGTCATATAAATATGATATGATTTTTGTAGAAAACCATGTAGGAAATGGCAAATGAGCTGAATAAACATTTTTCTAAGAAAGATATACAAATGATCAACAGATACATGAAAAGATGTTCACCATCACAAATTATCAGGTAAATGGAAATCAAAACCACGATGACATTAGCACCTCACTGCTCTTAGAATAGCTGCCATTAAAAAGACAAGAGGTAACAAGTGGTGACAAGCATGGGGAGAGAAGAGAAATTCTGTGCAGTGTTGGTGGTTCTGTAAATTGGTACAGGCTCTATGGAAAACAGTATGAAAGTTCCACAAAAAAATTAAAAACAGAACTACCCTATGACCCAGCAATTCCATTTCTGAGTATACATCCAAAAGAAATGAAATTCACGATGTCAGATATTTGCATCTTCACGTTCATTCGCAGCATTTTTCACAATAGTCAAGATACGGAAACAAACTCACTCATCCACTGTGTCAGTCAGTCAATGAACAGATACAGAAAATACACTATAAATATACAATGGAATATTATTCTGCCACAAGAAGGGAAGAAATCCTGCATTTTCAATGACATGAAAGGACCTTGAAGGCATTACACTAAGTAAAGTAAGTCAGGCAGAGAAAGACTAATGCTGTATGATCTCACTTATATGTGGAATCTAAGAAATCCAAACTCATAGAAGCAGAAGGTAGAATGATGGTTTCTGGGCCTGGGAGTGGAGAAAATGGAAGATGTTGGTCAACAAGTATAAACTGTAAGTGGTAAAATAAATAAATTCTGGGGATCTAATGCACAGCATGATGAGGATAGTTAACAGTGCTGCATTACATACTTGAAAGTCACCAAAAGAGTAAATCTTAGATGTTCTCACCACAAAAAAAGAAACGGTAACTATGTGACATGATGAAGGTGTTAGCTAATGTTATTGCGGTAATCGTTTTGCAATATAAGTGTATCAAATCTACACACTGTATGCTCTAAACTTACACAATGTCATACGTCAATTTTAGTTCAATACAGCTGGATAAATAAATGAGTCTGAAAAAAATTTAGGCCAAGTGACAAGAATATTTGGATTTAGTATATTTTAATCTTTCTGTAACCATGCCATTTGTGGATGACATGTGGAAAACGAATTTTAAAATAAAGAGTGGTATATAAAATAATATATTCTGTTGTTACTAGAAAGTAACTGAAACTGCCTTTTCCATGATAACAATTACCCCAAGACCTTGCCAAGTCCCTGAACCATTTCACCACAAATGTGGCCCATGGACGAGGGACATTATCATTATCTCTGGGAGCTGGTTTGAAATTTAGAATCTGCAGCTCCAGGCAAACTCACTAACCCAGAATCAACATCGAACATGCTTTCTGGGTGGTTCATAGGCATATTACAGTTTGAGAAGCACTGCGTTAGTTCTTAGAAGGTTAAAATCTTTTAGACCCCCCTTGGCCAACTCCTATTTAACTGACATTAACTACAGATTTGGTTCTTCTGAAATTGAAAGACTTGCTTTACAGAGAATCATAAATGGCTTACATCCCAACCACTTCTGTAGGGTTAGTACCTTTCACATTTTTTTTAGTTTTTAGCAGTTACAATATGCTGGGCACCATAGATAATTTATAAATATTACTTTCACAAGAACTTTAAAGATGTATGTATCATTGTTTTTCCCATTTATTGATGAGTCAATGGGGATTCAGAGAGATTCAGGCCTCACAGCTGATAAATGATACAACTAAACTTTAAATCCAGATCTGATTAAAAACTCAGTTATTTCACTATACTTCACTGGCTTTTAAATGTTTATGACAATTGTGATGCCATGGTAAGATATTTATTACATTTGAAAAACTCAATAAAAGGAAGATTGAAATAATCTCTAATTAATTCAAACTTATAGTCGTTGCAGAACTATGTACTAATAAAAGTAAAAGGGGAGAAAAGTTAGATCATAATCCATGAGTTGGCCCATCACATATTTTATTTTCAAAACACATGCACAAACACAGAGCTTTAGTTTAGTTTACATAGTAAACCTGATCTACCAGTATATTTAAAAAGAAAAAAGAAAAAAAGAAGTGCATCAAAAATTTTTAGGAGCTGAAAAGAAGCCAAGAGGAATATTTTGTTCAAATTACAATTAAACATTAATAAAAATAGGTTTATATAGAACAAGGGTGGACTTTTTCAACACAGAAAGTGTGCAAATGTATGTAGATGACCTTCTAAGTGGATCTTATCTTTCCTGAAAAAATGCCGAAGTAGAAACTCAGTCTGAAACAGAAAAATCTTTTCATCGTCTATCAAAGATGACTTTTAATCCATTCCTTATTTTAAAGATTGGTTAAACTTCAGATGAAATTCAATTAATAAATACATATTAGCACAACACATCTCCAAGGGCTGTCTTTCCCATCTCCCTTGTGTGTGATCTGTGTGAGTTCCCACCTTGGACTTTGGACTTGAACTCAGACAATTTCTGCTGGGAACAATTGTTCTTTTGGCCAGGTAAGATCAGTCTTCCCTTGTTGCTCCTAAAAGAAGCAATAGAAGGCTGTCCACTGACCATAGGAGTTTTGTATTTGCAGCATGATTGGACCTATCTGGATCCACATATGTCCAGCCATGCTGAAAATATTAAACTAGAGAACACTCATGAGTCTGAGCATGAAGAATATAAGGTAATGTTAGGTCTCTAGAGCCTATCTTAGACCGTGCTTCTTAGGTCATGGTGCCTGTTAAAGAGTTGATGGAATTTCACAGTTGGGTTCAACCAGTCACCATATCTTTTTAGTTCTGTGTGTGGCTGAGAAGGCAAATTAATTTGAAATTAAGAATAAGAAAAAGTGCAGAAATAATTAGATTTATCTAACAAAGGAGGTTTTAAAAAAAAAGGCTAAATGCACAATAACTCCCATCGACTAAGAAAACCATTATTCATCCTAAGTGTATAAGCTGTCAGAATGTCATCCAATGTTAACATTCCCATGCAAATAAATAGAGTAAACTTAAATTTCAGATATCTGAGAAATACCTGATTTTTAATTTAAAAATTAGGGTGAAATTAGCAAGTAACTGACATGGGTATGCTGGGGAAATATAATTAAAAACAAGATCTCCCAACCCAGAAAAACCTCTGTGGGGAGGCAGTAGAGAAAGAAAACATTTTATCACTGAATAAGCATTAAACTAGAATGTGATGTGCACCCTTAAGAGATTGCAAGAACAGAAAGGAATCTTGCCCTCTTATGTAGCCAAGCAAACACAACCCACCACATACCTGTTCTCAAGATAAACAATAGCTAGTCCTCAAGTAAGAGGACTTGATAGCACCATTTGTCACACATGGTCCATCCTAACTTTACCTGGTAATTAAATTTATCTGTTAATCGTATTAGCCTATTAGCATTACCCAGAGGAAGAACAAACATACATTTATGAGAGAAGGAAGTTTTGGAACTTGGAATAAGGAGTCCACCAAAGTTGGGCTCCTAAATTCCCCTCAGAAACTGGGAGTTATCTCCCTGAATGTTCACATTTCAAAGAGACTGACTCCCAGGTCCTAGAGAAAGACACTGCCAGGTCATAAAACTGATAAAAGGTCCATTTAGCCTTCAAAGGGATTTATATACATTTCAAAGAGAGGACAGGGTATGGACATACAATCACACATTTTCCAAAGCATTTTTAAAGTAAATGCTCTCAGAAAAAAAACAGGGAGGTCTCTTCCTTCATGTTTAATAAGACAAATTAAGCCTCTTACTTTTAAGTTGTATTTCTCCTCATAGGTGGCATAACAGACACAGAAAGTCAACTTTTCCCATCTTTTCCGTCTGCCCAAAGGAACAGAGAGACACCTGACTGGGACGATGAACAGTCTCTGTGAGGTCACGGCAAAGCACTGGTTTTGTCGACGGGTCAAACCACTGAAACGTTGTGGACCTCAATTTCCTCCTCAATAAAGGGAGGATATGGATGCTTATCTCACAGGATTGCTATAGAGATTAAGTGAAATATTAAAAATGACATACACTTGAAGCAGTTTATAAACCATAAAACCCTCTACCGGCAAGCATTTGTTCCTTACAGTGTGCTTTCAGAGAACTTAGAAAAACCTCCACTCAAGGCCCTCCCCTTATTTCCGGTTTGCAAAATCCTGCTACCAGAAACGAATTAAAGACTCTCCTGAACATGCAGATGCTCTCAAATAGCTAATACATAAGCATCATGTCCAAGTCAGTGAGCCTCTGCTAGCTCTCTCGTAAGCTCCAGAGAACAGGCTATCTTAGAGAGCAGTGTGGAGTTCAAAGCCACTAGAAACTGCTGGACTCTAGGTGGGGAGAGGAAGAGGAAGCTGTAACAGCACAAAGACTCCACCCCAATTCTCTTCAGAGCTAGTCTGGCCCCAAGGTCATGCAGAAAGAGGTGATGGAAGTTAACTGCCGATCATCCTGGCAGCAGATTACCCCCTCTTTTTAGAGGAAGACATAGGACGTGTATTTCAAACATTACCTGTGTTCAATTTCTCTCTATCCAAATTACAATGTGCTCTATTTCCACTGGTTCTAAAATCTGAAATTTGAGTTTATTAAGGAGGGGCACAATAAAAATATATATGAAAGGTACACCTACTCTTTCAGTCTAAGGGGAGCGAGGTTGTGAAAAAAGAAGGACTTGGTGTGATACTGGCATTTCCTCTGCTTTTAGCCTCTGCACCTTTTGCGGGACTCCAACAGTGCTACACTGGGACAGAGCATCTGGAGGTACCCAACCTCTGTGGTCCGTAGGAGCCTCGCTGCGGAGGGCCCACGGAAGAATTTGCCATTTCCAGTGGAAAACAAGTGGTGGTTACTAGCTATGATGGCCTTGTGCTTTGGATCTGGATTTGCCGCACCTTTCTTTATCGTTAAGACACCAACTGCTTAAGAAATAAGGATGTTTTAGCTAATTCATGAAACAGATATGAAGAGGACCATTCGAAGCGGTGTGGTGTCTTTGAAAAATGGATTGAACTGTTGAACTCAACATACTGTGTTTGCAAATAAACTTAGGGCATAAAAAGAACAAGGTAAATTTAACATTATCCAATGCTCGAGAAAGGACGTCACTGCTGTTTTATCAGGCTCGCGAGAACACATACGGTTTTCACAGATGTGTGACTTAATGAGATTCTGTTTACCAGAAGCACTGAAAAAACTTTTTGCAACGCAGTTTGAGTTTTCTTCTAAAATCCTGAATATCCTCTATAAAAGTTCATCCCCAGCCTGAAATCTAATAGCTCGAGATAGACAGTAAATTTAGAGCTAAGGGGTCCTGGCGTAGAGCTCTGTTCCAGACACCCTAGGAGGTCTGCCAACATGTAGAGAACTTGCTGTCATAACAAAATAGAGGCAACTACTCAACGACATTGTAATCCAATTTCTCTAGGTTTTATTACATAGGGGGCTGTCAGAACCCGGCTCTGCAACTGTGACTCATTGGGTCGTTCTGCCTTCCATGGAGTGTACTATATACACGTGTGTGCTCACACACACTAATTCCTAAGGTGGAAAAGAGAAAACTGTAAATGGTCCTGGTTGACAAGCTGCAAAGAGAAAGAGATGCCTGTGTTTGGAGCTTAAAATTATAACAAGTCGATAACAATAGCTGACATTTATACACACATAAGGAATCAGGAACATTAATTCTTTCCATTGTTATAGCGTCCCTATGAGGTAGTTACTGTTATAACCTCATTTTAAAGAGGAGGAAACTAAGTTCCGAGAGGTCGAGAACTTTCCTCAGGTTACACGGCCAGTAAGGGTAGAGGTGAACTCAAGCTCAAGCAGTCTGGCTCCAGAGCCAAGCGTTCTCTCCGCTCCCATGTATCTCTTTGCGGAGGTCTTGTAAGGAGACTTTTTGTGACAAACCTCGTGCTTACGTTCCAGTTCACTTCTTCATTTTCTTCTCTAAATAGTTCCAAACATTAGCCTTTCCTGTTCCACAATATTGGAAGATCTGCATTTCCCACTTTGCAGAGAGACCGGTTCACACAGGTAAATATAGACATACAATCAGAAAGTTACTTTATCCGCACAGTAGAATACAAGATAAATTTGATTTTTTTGTTACCTAACTAAAGTTATTAACTGACTATGATAGTTTTTGTAATTTTGTCTTAATGGGTATTAATAATGCCAAAATATCACCACATGGATTTAAACAAATTTACTAGCTTAACAAATTAGGTCCAAGACAATTCTCTCTCTCCGATCAAATTAGCTCAGTCCTAAATGATGCTAAGAACAAGTACTGATTAAAACTGTACTGACTGCACCATCAATAATATTGTGCATATTTTAAATGTTTTACATTAAATATACTTTAGAGTAAAACATGTATATTACAATTTATTCCACCCTGGGTCTAATCTAGTCCTGAGCTGATATAGGACTTATGTTTTAACAGTGCAAAGGGAAAAGAAACATATTTACCTATGAATTGAGATTTGCAAATCTCTACTTTGCCAAATTCAACACTCCTTATTAAAAATATTAAGTCAGGAATATAAGGGAAATCATTCTTCGAAAGAAAAAATATAACTCAACACTTTCAAATGATACTAGTTTCTTTCTGTACAATCTGAGACTATCAATTTTCCTATTTTCCATCACTTTGTCAGTGATGCTCCTGTTTCTATTTTCTTGGAGATTTCCTCAATTATATCTTCTATCGCAGTTTTAATTTCCAGGAACTTTTCTTCCTCTCTGACTGTTCCCTTTCTCATCTTATCTTGTTCCTCTTTCATAAATGCAATCTCTTATCTCTTTGGCAATATTTTCTCCCCCTAATGTTTTCTTATGCTGCTTGCATTTTTCTATTTCTTATGAATTTGTCTTTCCCTAATTCTTCCCACTTTGTTTTGGCCTGTGTTTTTCATGCTAGAGAGTTTGATCATACGTCTGGTGATTCTTGGTAAGTCCACCTATGTTTTAAAAGCATGATTGGAAGCCCCCTGGGTGGGGGCAGAATTTGTTGAATTGTGGGCTTTACTATAGGCCGACCAATCAAAAAACTGACCATTTCTCTGGGTCACCCACAAGTCAGACTCTGAACATCTTTCTCTTGAACTCATTTCTCACATCTTCTGTTTAAGAAGTATTAATCTGACTTCTGGAGATACTGATACTACCCAGAAGAGAGAGGCTAAGGCATTCCTCAATCTACAGGCAGACCTCCACTTAACCATGGGTTTTCTGGATGCGCCCCTCACCCCCAACTGTTCTCAGCTGTGCCAGGTGACCTTGAGACCGTATCCTGCCTGAGTCAACTTTTCCAGAGTAGAAGGGTTACCTGGTTGTACAGGGTGGGAAAGGATCTCTATGTACTTTCCATCTTCCAAAATTTTCTGGACATCTCTCATTTGCCATTTTCCCCTCTCCATTTTAATCATAGCTGGATTTAAGGAGGCGGTGGAGATAAATAAGTGCCATTGTCAATCTGCCATGTTTAACCAGCAGCCCGTGCTTAAATACTTGTCCAAGGAACCAATTTCTAGCTCCATTCTTGCAGCAGTTGCTCACTATGAATGGATGATAAGCTTTCAAATACCAGAAGCTCAACTCCACAGTATTGTGAAATGACTAAGAACAAAAGATTATACCAGCAGGCGTTAATTCTGAGAAGCCACTACCCCATTGCAAACTCTGGAAGCTCTCAACCTGAGCAGTAACGCCTGTTCGAGAGACCTGGGAAATCGGTCAAGAAAGAGAATTTCAAGGTCAGGTATTCATGAATTCTTGCACCTAAACAGCAATGGGCCTCTTTAAAGAAATATCCTTATTTTATCCCTATTTCATTAAATTACAGCTCCCTGCTCTAATGATTAGGAGCCAGACAGCAGCATCTTATGGAGAAGGAAAAAGAATCCAATGCTTTTCTTTACATCCATTATATTATCAGATTTGTTAGATAACACCCAAGACCCTATGCTTAGTCAATCTCTTTGGGGTAAAAACAAATATCTTAAAACTTTAAGGGCTTTAGAAGAGAGGTCCAGAGATAACCCTAATCCCAGGCAATCACGATTGGATGAGTGGGACAGCTTTAATTAAGGCAGGACACAGAAGAGAAAGTAGCTGAGATTACCAGGAGGCGCAAAACTTACAAAACAGACACACAGAAGCCAAGACATTCCCAGGGGTCCTTATCACCCTCTGTGACTGTGTTATTGGAATTGATGTGTGGCCTTCAGCTTCATAGAGGAAGAAATGGCAAGAAGATTTTCCCTAAATCTCTAGAGGTAAAGGGGAGAGGATTTGGATAATACGTAGTTTGCAATAAATCAGTATTTGTTTGCAGGACATCTGAAATCAAGTTCCATGGTTGATGAAATTCAGGCCGTGCAAAAAAGACTAATTGCTACAAACGAAAAAGAAAAAACCCTGAAAACTACTTGCATAATTCAATAAGACATTATATAAATAATACTCACTGCAGGGTTTCTTTAAGTATCACAATACTCTAGAGTAAATAAGAATTCAAAGCATAAACCTTGATGCAAACATGATTCCACAGTAATCAACTATTTCATGAGAGCGAATAGATTCTCCTGCAGTGCATTCTGCAGGGAGTTTGGAAAGAAAAAGAACACAGTCCTCTAGGCAACATGACAGATGGAGCCAAATGAAACACAACAGCAGCAACAAACCACAACGGAGAGAAACATAGAGTTTAAACAAGTAAATACTAATAAACACTACATATTAATTCTACATGTAAGACGAGATATTAAGGAAAGACATGGCTTCTGGAATAATAAAATGTGTGTATTTTAGGTACCCCCCCTTCATTATTAAAAGGCCTGAAATTGATAGCATTCCTCCTTTGTATCCCAATCCCTTATTGGGTGATCAATCTAGACACTATTCCTTAGGCATAATTCAATCTCAACCATGACATTTTGGCCTCCTGAATCATTTTTCTTTTTTCCCTGTTGCTAACAGTGAGGTGAGCCTAGCTAGCACTCAGTCCGCTACGGGACTGCTCCGTGAGCCGCAGGAAGCGTTGGAAGCAGCCTCGGCTGTGTGGGCAATTGCAGTAACCACAGAGGCCAATTTTAAATGGATTATTGGCAGGATATATAAAGATTATCCTGTCAAAAATCAGCGGAAGTTACACTCATGTTATTTACCCATGGATAAAGGTCATCTTTTTATATCTCCTTGGCTCGTGCTTTCAATGTTAACATAACCTGGAAAAACCTAATGTGGTACTTAATCAAGATGGGAAGTAGACTATATTTATCCTCTGAAATCTACTATTCCTTTAGACACACTCAGTGGTACTGTTATTGCTCTTTTGATTTATTTTCAGAGTAGCAGACAGAAGCAGAATTATAGTTCTGACTTTCATAGCAGCTCATCTTGCTAACAAATGAAACATCTCTTCTTTCACTTTCTTGCAAACCAAGGGCATGGGGGAGGATTCTGCCCAGTTTATGTGGAAATGATAGCTTAAATCAGGGTCTCCCTTGAGCAGCCCCTGAGCCAAGTGGTTTATTAAGGATGTGTGACCCAAAGAAACCAGTGAGGCTTCGAAGGGGCAGGACTGGGAAGGCAGCCGAGGCAGGCAAGGGAGGAAGCCCTTGGGAGGAAGCCCTGGGCCCAGCCCCGGCTTGGGAGGAGCTGAAAGCAGAAATTACACCTCACAGTTTCTCCACCTGGAGGCCACAGAAGCCTGAGCTTTTGTTCTCTCCCACATCCCTCAGTCGTTGGTTACAGGATGCCCAGAAGGAAGGAGAAAGTACTTTTCCAGGCTCCTTCAGCTCTTAATTCTCCATGGGCAATTCTCTGGAGGTCCCAGGAATTAGTTACTAGTGACAAACCGGGAAGCTGGAGGGTGGAGCCAAAGGCATCTAAGCAGGGCTCCACTGTGTCCTCTAGAAAGGGTATTCATGTTGTGTCACTTAAACCTGGATCAGAAAGTTTCCCTTCTCCCTCCACCACTGCCTGTGACCCGTATCCTATGTGTAATCTCCTTTGGAGGACCCCTGCTTTTGAGGTCAGCTGCTTGACCGTCTCTAAACTCCGAGTTGATCTCCCACACTGAACCATCTCTGGGCCTATAGCATGTACAGCATACATCATTTTTTATCATCAGCCCATGTTAAAGGACACCAGCAGAGCATTCCCTAATCCAAGGGTGAAGGACTAGTTGTGTGACCCGAGGATGAAAGTTCTTCAGGTGTTTTGCTAAAGGAAGGACTGAGAGGGAAGAAGAAGATTGAGTTTGTTGAGGTATGTCCACGGTCTGCAAACCGGCCTCGGGCCCGGCGCACCAAGCCTGTATACGGCTGCGTTTGGAGAGCACCCAGGCCGACTCATGAAACTCTCGCTTCTCTGCATGACTCCCAGGGCCTTAGCTTAGGGGCTGTGCTGGCTCAGGCGCAGGAGACAAGATAGGGCAGAAGGTGGGGTGAGTGCACCTTCCTCACACCCAGGAACCACAGCTCCATCCTGACGGGAAAAGATGAAGGGATGTTGTCTCCTGGGACACAGTTGGACCTTTTATGTCCTTATGGCATTCTTCTTTTTTTTTAAATAATGAGTCAAATTATAAAAACCAAATTATGCACTTTTTTACTTATACTAAGGAGAAAGATCATTCCAGACTGTCTTATTTCCCATATGCAAATGCTTAAGGGAGGGAGGGTAATGGCTATTGTTACACGATGTGTTTTCAAAATCTAGGAAAAACTGACAGATGAAGACAACACTTGGGAATAATGAATTATTTATTACAGCTTTGCTTGAACTCTGCAATCTGATAAGAGAGAAAGTTCCGATATTTATTCTATTAATTATGAATGGCGAACCTTCTCTCTTTCTGCTAAGGGTATCACCAATCGGCCCAAGTCTGCTTGGTTCTTTCCACTGCATAGTAATGGGCAGGGAAGCTGTCCTCTGAGTTTGGCTTATGCAGCTCACAAGGCTACCTGTGAGCTTCCAGCGGCCCAGAGTTCCCCATGCTCCAAGACCTGCTGAAATGCATTTGCTTGAACACCTCTCAGGGCTTTCCTATTGAAATTAATCTTCCCCTCCGATGATTCTCCAGCATTTCTGCGATCTCCCTTTGTACTCTGATCTGCCTAGTTAGCTGTTTTCCTATCTTGCAAAATAGATTTTAAGTTTTCATTTATTTTGTCATTTCTATTGAGCCTAAGAGAAAGGCTCTACATATAGATTTCAATACATGGTGTTGACTTGAATTTCCTTACTTAGAAGAATGTTTTGGGTTCCTACAATGTGCCTCCATTGTACTAGACACTGGGGAAATGTACATAAATATATGAAAATAAAAGTTATTGAACTTTAAGCTAATGTGTAAAGAAAACCACCTTTAAAGAATTACAACAGATTTACTAAAGACTGTAAAAGAGATGAGCACAAATCACCAAGAGCATATACCACAGCTGCCTGGGAGAGGGCAGGAGTTGTCGTCTCCATTAAAAAATAAGGAACACGAACCCTGGCTGGGCGGCTCCACTGGTTGGCGCACTGTCCCGTGCACTAAAAGGTTGCAGGTTTGATCCCCAGTCGGGGTGTGTACAAGAGGCAGCCAATCAACATTTGCCTCTCACATCGATGTTTCTCTCTCTTTCTATTTCCCTTCCTCTCTCTCTAAAATCGATAAACCTCCTTGGGTGAGGATTTAAAAAACAAAGATAAGGAAGATGAGGTTGATGGATGTCATTTTGTAGCCATGAAATCTGTGTGGAGGTCCCACCTTCGACAAGGGTCAGAGGGCTTGCTCCTGGGCAGGAAGATACAACATGGACAAAGACTTATGCAGTTTGTCCATCAAGGGTTTAAGAAAACGGAAACCAAGTCTCTGGATGTAGCCAAGTTTAACTTTGAATGTGGGCAGAACCGTCAGTCTTGAAAGATCCCATGAAACAAATTCAGGCACCAAAATACATAAAATTCCACCAATATTGATTGCTCTTCCTTTTAATATGGTTCTCTTTAAAAAGGCAAATGCTCTTAATATCTTAACTTGTTAACCTAGTCCCCATTCAGGTATTCAAAGATGTTTTTCTTCCTATGGAAGAGCCCTGATCTTGGTGAAAACGCTGGGTAGAAATTTCAATGTTTCAAGATGTGTGAGCAATAAAAAGATTGAAAAACAATGAGTGTTGTGGGCCCAGAGATAACAAAATACAGGTCCTAAAGCAAATGCTGGAGTTTTCTGGAAAACAGACAGACATGTGATAATTTTGGAAACTCTACAGTGAAGAAAATCGAAGAAAATTATACTGAAAGATGCAAAGTAACACAAACACTAAGATGTTCCACTTACATTAGCTTGGAGAGAAGTGGAGAGTGGAAGAGAAACAAAAACGACTAGGAAAGGACAAATCTGTTCACCATCCCTGAGTAGTTTTTTATGAATTTGCCTTCAGTTAGTGAAGTCCTGTTATTTCTTTTGAGAATTGCCACAGAGCTCATAGCATCAAAGGACCAGTGTTATCCTCCCATAATCCCTTCCATGGCATTTCATTCTACAAACCCTAAGAGGCCTCCTCCTCACACTGAAATAGCAGGCTGTGCTCCTGCCCCACTCTGGGGGCAGTCTGAGAGAGAAGGGAAAGCCGTTCCACACTACAGCCTCACGCCAGCACTGATGTATCCCAACCTCCTGCTGAGCCCAAAGAATTAGTCACCGTGGACTCTTCATTACGACACAGCTAATGAGTAAATAAAATCAAGGAGGAAAAAGATAATTTGGTTAAATATGCACTAGGGATGGAAAAACAGACAGGGACATTAATTCTACTTACAGCAGAGTTGGGCTTCATCAAGTCACAGCATGACTAGTTCCAAGCGGCTGTTAAGTGTAACCATCAAAGGTTTCACTATAAAGCTCTTCAGCTTGATAAGACACTGAGAGAACCAATCCACAGGGGTGTGTAGGTAGCATCAGCACCAGTTCTTGATAAATTTTACACTAGATGGAAGTCCTTTGTAGGTTTCTCTACAGGTCTCTATTTAAATGGAATTCAACCTTGACAGTCAGCAAAGGAAGGGTGACCCACTGCCCACTTCAAAGTTTCACTGGGTCTCCTGCAGGGGTGCCCTCCCGGTTGGTTTGAGCTCAAAGGCCGCTTTCGCAGGGCAGGATGTTCAGCGAGAAAAGAGCCATATGGCACGCACAGATTGGCCTGCTCAGCAGCAGCGAGTTCAGCGCTTTACGACCTGACGTGTCACTGAAGGCATTCTAGTCAGGGAAGTACATTTGGAGTTTCTTTAAAAAATATAAGACTGATAAACATTTGAGAATACTAGACCAAGTCAACATGTGTGAACCTTTCAAATCCATCTGTGAATGTGTTGCTCTAGACACAAGCTGTCTTGGTGCTGGGCTGGGCCTACGAAGAGCTAGCAGCCATCTGGGAAAAGGCAAAATGGGAGTGTTGGCATCTGTCCACAAACAGCACTATGTCTCAATCCTCCATCCTCTCCTCAAAGCTCTGATCTCACTTCCATCTTCCTTAATCTCAGAAGACAGCCTTGCCTCTGACTTCACTGAGAAAACAGAAGACATTAAATAGCCCTTAACTGCCTATCAAAAAAGAAGAATCCCTTTAAATTTACCTGCATCTGCATCTAACATCCCCTTCTTTCCTCTTTCATATTGGCAAAAAATGTCCTTCTCTCAAAGGCTAGCCCCTCCCTCTGTTCCCCGGATCCCCCCTCCTAAACAGCGTATCTAACGGCTTCCCCATCTCTACTTACTTCCAGGCAAATCCATCCAGTCCCATGACTTCAGCAAATGTGTGTCTCCATGCATGACTCTTCTGGAGCCCTAGATTACTTAGCTCCACTTGGACGACCCCCTCTCAACAAGAGCTAAACACGTGAGCTCCCTACCTGAGAGCTATTTTCCCTTTGTAAAATACACAGCCCTCCACTCAGCTGCTCGAGTCAGCAACCCAGAGAATGTCACACTTTCCTGGCTCTTGCCTCTATGTCCACCAAATTAATAAGTTCCAAAGTCTGTCTCAGATCTACTCTCTTCAATGCCATGATCATCCAGTAGATCTATCCACAATCATTGCTTACCTGGACTACTGCAATGGCTTCCTAACATCTCCTCCGTTCGGTTTTGCTACTCTTCCCCTGCCTATCCGTTCTTCATAGAGCAGCTTATCTGCTTATTGGTTCTTCTTGAAAAAAAAATACCATTCCATTATGCCTCACCTCGAACCTGCTCAGTGGTGTTTCACTGCCCAAGTTTTGGCATAATGCACATGGTTCTGGAGCTCGCCCCATGTACCACTCCTGACTGTCTGCTTGACTCCCTGCCAATTCCCTCAGTGGCCTTCCCTCTGGTCCTTGAGCAGGCCTGGCTTCTTCTCACATCAAGCACTCAAGAGAAGGCATCATCCTCACTGTTAGCCTAAGTCCTATTCATCCTTAAAGGGAATCCTTTAAAAAAAACACTCCCCAGTTTTCATTTCTTTACCCTTCGCCTTCTAAGATCCGACTCTACTTTCTAATTTTTATTCCTTGTGTCATCAAAATTACATTGTAATTTTTGTTTATAGTGTTTATCTAGTACATTGTTTGGCAAAAAGTAGATGCTCAATAAATATTTGAAGGAAGAATGATGAATGAATGGATGGATGGATGGATGGATGGATGGATGGAAAAGCATTATGTCCCTAAGTACTGCTTTTGCAGTCAACAAGTTGGAATACATTAAAAAAAAACAAAACTCAAATAGCAATTTGATATTATGGTTAAAGTTTTAAAAATTACCATTCTTCTTAAGAATCTTTCCTTTTATTAAGCACCAAACCAAATTCCACCAGGAATCAGTGGTGTGAACATCAAAGTAAAATCTTTGTTTCCTGCTAAGGACAATGAGATTGGGGCTTCCGACGATACGAGATACCAAACAATGCCTGATATCACTCTGGGGAGCTGGCTTTTTCCTCTTTTGATCAGCTTTTTGATCAATCAAACATGGAGACAGTCTCAATCACATATTTTTCTGCCTTAAACACTAGAAAGAGCATTGGTGGATTTCTCTAATTCTTCATAGTAATGTATCTCACAGTGTGCATCCCAGAACACCTGCATTGAAATAACAAGGACACCTTATTATACAGGCACACCTCTGAGATGCGTCAGGCTCAGTTCCGCACCCGCACAACATAGCAAGTATCGCAATAAAGCAAGTTGTATTCTTTTTTTCCTGATGGAGGGCCTTGCCTTCAATTTGTAACTATGCAGCCTCTATAAAGCGCAACAAAGTGAAGCACAATAAAATAAGATATGCCTGTGTAAAAGAAAGACACACATCCCACCCACAACCCACAGCTGTCTGTGGGAAGAGTACCAAATGTTAACAAATTTTCAGGTGATCCTTCTGCCCTTGTAAATTGGAAAGCAAGTGACCAAAGGTTGTCATTCTCTGCAGAAGGGGATATAAAAGTATCAACTGGGCAGTTTCGCAGTTCAATTTCTTTTGTCCCACCATAGAGCTACAAAATGTAACTAAATTTAGGCTTTATGTTGGGTTTTTCAGAAAGAGAAATATGTCGTTTTCCTCCTGTCCTGAGTAGACCTAATCCCATTAATGACAGTGTTGAGAGGACAGCCTGTGAGAGGCTGGGGCATGGGGTTGGACCATACCTGGAAGAGGAGATCCAGTCTCAGGGCAGGAAGGACGTGCAGTCCAGCAGGTCGGAAACAGAACCTGTCAGGAAGGGGCAAAAGTACACTGAGCAATAGAAAGTGATACGGGAGAGTTTAGGGCCTCAGTAGATAGTAAAGCCCAGCGACTGGAAACGGCAAGCAGGAACTATTAGGAGATGGAGATCCATGAACCGGCAGGAAATCACATGGAAGGGCGTGGCGTCTCGTCTTTAATAGAGAATCAGCCACAGGCCCTTGATCTCCAGGGGTCCTTGAAAGTAAAAGCTCTGCCTAACAAGATAACTACGTGATGTTTACAGAGTAGTGGGCTAATCAGCATACGTAAAACAGGTGGGTTCATCAGTGAAGTTTTGGATTAGCTACTACCAGGTGTTTTATTTACAGCTTAAGTTAAAAACATGTACTTACCTCTAATACAGTTCATGGATTGTGCAAGTATATACAATTAATTATAACAAAAATGTTTACAAGACTCATATTTATAACAAACCTTATAGTTAAAGGTTACATTCCTGTGAGATTTAACATCAATGAAGCAACATTAAAGAGAAGAAACAGTTCGCGACAACAAGAAACAGGCCATGAAGAGGCTTAAACCTGAATAAGACCCTGCCCGCCCCTCCCCTAAGATGTTCTTTGTTGATGTGCTTTAGAAGTCGCTGCTTTAGCGTCACATCCGTCTGTTCCTTATTTTACTAAAAGTGACAAGAACCAGATTCCCTTCCTCCAAAGATCTCTAATCAAATACTATTGTGAATATAGTTGTTTGTTTCTAACCAAGCTCGAACCTCAGCTTGATGCTTGGAGTCCTGTTTCTACGTCAGTCAGTATCATGAGTTTAAGGAGACTTACGAGAGCAAGACACGGCCCCGGATTTAGAAAGACCAAATAATTCTACAAGCTCGCTAGGCCAGAGGCCGAGCACAGGGGCAAGACATGGAATGCAGTCACCGTACCAAGGATATAAAAGGTGAAAGCACAACCCAAGGAAAAGGCAAAGGTCCATTCATCAGAGCTACAACCAAAGGTCACACTGGGGCTATAAAAAAAGTTCAGTTCTGAGCCCGGGTTGTTAAGCTAAAACTTAACAGAGTCCCTCCCACCTAATGTCAGACTACTCCTAGAAATTCAGACAGGGACTGATCTTCACAGAGTCAGGTAGACTTGAGTACTTTTGCAGTTCTGTGTAATATTGTAATCAAAGGAAATAGAAAGCCTTATGTAATAAACTCAGTATGCAGGTCATACACACAAACAAACGCAGGCACACAACTCAGGTCATTAAGACCAGTTGAGATGGGGGCCCACCACACCTTGTTCCTTTAAGCCGGTGCGGGCCATCCATTAGCCACATACCCAAAGCCCTGAAAGGCAAGCGCTGGATGCTCATTGCAGCTGCCTAGGTCCCCCGATTTTCATTCGAATTTCTGCCTCATTTCTGATACCTGTTCAGTCTTCTTTCTAGCTTTCAACACTGAACCTGACCTCTGGACTTTGTTGACCTGACTCCCTGAATTGGACCTGCCACTCTGCCCTGTCTCACAGCTTCTTCAGGTAAAACATTATGCCCTTTGAAATGTAACTGGTCAGGTAGGCCACTTCTAGCCTTCCACAAAGGAAGTTCAGAAATAAGAGGGAAGAGCTATGCCAAGAAGAATGGACACAAAATAAGGGGCCCAAGTGGAATCCAAGACCAAGCAGGAGCGAAGAGCCAGAGAGACAACAACTTCAGGTATCCAGAGCAGTAACTTTCAACCTTTTTCACTTCATGGCACACATGAACTAATTACTAAAATTTTGCAGCACACTAAAATGTATATTTTTTGCTGATCTGACAAAGAAAAAAAGGTATAATTTTTATTCATTCACACTAGATGGTTTTTTTGTGTTGGCTGTTGTCGTTTTTTTAACTTGACACCCTAAGGAAAAAGAGGTCAGTGCCCCTGACTAAATAGCCAGGTGTTGCACGTTTAAAAATTCTTGCAGCCCACCAATGGAAAATCGCTGACCTAGAGTCTAGGAGACTATGGATCTGGAACAGGGCTGCCAGTGGAGCCTCGGCGCCAATGTCCTGGGAAAATGTGGACCAAGAATCATTCTGTCAGTTGGAAGAATAGGTATGAAAAAACGATGTGAATAAAAACATGGAACTGGTGCTTTTTGTGCATCAACCATATGGCATACATCTATTCCCCACGGAATTTGCTTTCGGGAACCCATCCGTCTCTCATTCTGAATCTTCTGATATGGGTACAGTTGGCCTCGCCCCAACTTCCATGGATGAACCCAGATCGTTTTAATCCAATTACCATCTCTCATCTTCCTAGTTGCACAGATTGCTTTATGAATGTGTGTTTAAAAAAATCAAAGTGATGAGAGTCAAGTTTCTATATGTGGGGGCTTCTGAGAAAGAGGCCCAGTGTAGAAGAAACCCTCTTTTCAACCCCGGGTCCCCCCGGAACCATGAAGTGCAGAGGTGTGAGGTCGAAAGCTGCCGAGGCCTCCCCTCCCCCTCCGCAGCCTCTCCCCCTCCCCCAGTAAAGTGACAGCCCGAAAGAGCAACGGGGCAATCCCTGGGAGCTGAAGGGGGAACACAGCAGACAGTCATAGAGAAAGTAGACTCCTGGTGACATCACCTGAATCTCTGATTCAGAAGTGCCCAAAGGCAACATCACCTCTCAACTTTTTAGCGATGTAAGCCGATGCAGCTTTTTGCTTAAGCCACTTTGAGTTGCGTTTTTCTACCTTTTGTAAATGAAGAGTTTTTATTTGATACAACCAGACTCTGCTTATTTATTGTCAATGATTTCCTGTGTGTCAGACACTCTGATAAACACTGTGGGTTTTGTGACAGGTGAAACAGGCTTGGCCCCAGCCCTCATGGATTCGTCTCACGTAGTGAAGGAGACAGTACCCAAAGAAACACCCCAGTAAACATTTAAGTATAACTTGTGGTAAGTCCTAGGAAAGTAAAGAACTGAGTAACATTACTAGGAATAATGTCTAGATGAGAATCAATGTGATTAGGGAGAGACAAGTGACACTTTAGCCTGGAGAAGACAGTGGGTTGACCAGGTGAAGAGTAAGAAAGAGCGCACCAGGCAGAGGCATGTTTCCCCCTCTCCAACCTTCCTAACCCCATTAGTTAGAGCAATGAACTTCTCACAGAGCTAGTAGCACCCGATCTAATTAGCAAAAGTTAACGTATCAGGCTAGCAAGCTCTGCTATCTCCCGTTCCTAACCTCACCCCCGACCAGCATGCCTGCATTAGAGCTGCCCCAGTAGCTGGTGTATTCATACTGATTACCACCATACCAGTAACAGGTTCTACAATTTTGAAGTTATGTCTCAGGTTCATAAGTTTGATGGTCAATAGCTGGTTTCCTCATTTGTGCATGGTTTTCCTGCAGATAACACCACAAACGTAGGAGGAGGCAATAACCCAGGAGAATGGAAGTGGTATCTGAACCGTTCAGTCGAATCCAACTCTCTGCTGCACTGGGTTGAACACCAGCTATTGTCCTAGGCCATTTCTGTAGTAGCTGCCAAAACATGAAAAGATTCTATAGTCTCCTCTTCCTCATTTTAACAACTATTTTTTTACAGGGTGTCCCTTGAATTCAGTGAACACAGCCTGTGCTCCCTCCTTCCAATATGATAGATGACTTTCTGGCCTCTGCCCCTCAATGGATAACATATGTGAAAACCCCAAGGTTAAAAAAAAACTTGGCTTTCAAGGATCTGGAAAGGTCAGTGTGTCAGTGGGCAATGAGACTAGAGAGGTTGGCCAGTGCGATACTGTCCAGTCTTAGAGGCCACATTAAGCATCCTGCACATTATCCTCTGCCAATAGGAACCCATTCAATAAAGGGTGTTAAAGGGGGAATGAGATAAACTTGTCTTTTAAAAATCACACAGAGTTTTTCTGCTAAATCAAAAACCAATCAGGGCATTGGTTTCCTGTGAGCTCGTCTGAGAGATGATAAATAGGTTCCACGAACCAAAGAGAGGGGTACAGGCCCAGAAATGGGAAGATATTTCTTGCAGTTCTAAAAAGTTGAAAAGTGAAGAGTGTACTTTATTTTACAGAGAAAAAGTGTTTCTGTCTTGGAGCTTTGCATGGAACACTGCTACGAAAGACCCAATGTTCCGATGTAGGTTTACAACTAGTATAGGCATCAGTCTTTCACTCCTGATACTTGTCATGTGACAAATAAAAGTAGAGAATAAGATCGAGTGTGCCAATCAGAACTTGCCACTTGTATCTCGAAGAAAATGTCAGGAATATGTCACTTTCATGGGTAGGACAGGTCTGGGCTTTAGGAAGTTAAATTTAATCCAAGCATCATTTTCTAAATGTCACTTCTCATTGTCTAGTCCATTTTACTGCTACAGGCACACATCATTTTTAATAATGAGCAACATGCAGGGTAAAGAACAATTATAGTCCAGAGGTCATACACATCAAAGGAATTACACAGATAAAATCCCCGAAGCAAGTCCACAAATCCATAAGATATAAAATTTAATTTCCTTAAAATGTCACCAATTCATCATCTCCAATTTCTCAGCTAAGTAAGAGCAGCTCCAAAGGGTGCAATGCGCATCCCGGGCACCAGCTCACCCAGCAAGTGATGCTGAGACCTTTTCCCTCCAAATCTAGGTTTCCCTGTTGCGTAAAGCTCTAGGTTCCAGGTAAATGTCTTAGTAACAAGCCAACAATTCCCCTCAAACAAAACCTTGTTTGAAGTGCAACAGACTTTGCTGCTTCAAAGTCTTAAACCAATTTTGTTTAATTTCTGTGACATAACATAGAAGGTGGCAAAGTCTAATTGAGGCACTTTTTTTACTGACTAACAGCTCTATTCAAGGGGCCTAATGTACCTAGCCATAGTCCTTTAGCTTCACGTACTTCCATTACTGTGCTCCCAGAATAACACCGTGATGGTCCCCAGAACCATTAAAATGCCTCCTTTTGAAGAAGGTTACTGAAATCCATTACTATAATGTGTTTTTCCCTACTACCCTTCTGGTATAGCTTGCTGTCCCCTTAGGCCAGAATTTAAGATTACTACATTAAAAATTCTGACTTAATTAATGAATTAATCTTCCTTTTTCAAGGAAAATTGTTAAAGCCATGTTTTTTAATGAATTTTACAATAATGTTTTATAATAATATAACCAATTTACATACGTTAGGTTTTAGAAGTGTGTTCCTATTTCCTAAAACAAGGGTAGCTAAAAGTCCATCCAGTTCTAGAGCCAATTGTTGCTGATATTTTTTCCACTGGTTGAGCCTAACAGAATGCCAACGAGAATCTGCTAACAAGAGTCACATCAGCTAAAGAAAAACATATCTCTATTTTGTGTCCTAGCAGTTACTTCCTTGTTTTAGAGACATGGACCTCATTATTACTTTACTTGATGTAAACTACAGAGCACAGGCTACCTTGGAGATATTGGGTGTGTGGTTCCAGACCACATATAAAGCAAGTACCACAATACAGCGAATTGTGATCTTTTTGCTGGTGGAGGAAGGGTCTTGCCTTCAATCTCCAAAACATAGGGTCCAGCACAAATAACATCCCTTTTTTTATTACAAAATATGTTATTACAAAACCATAAGCATGTAATTCTGTAACATAACAATATCACACTCAAGCACACCATGTGATATTTTAGGTGAACTGTTCAAATTAATATGAAATTATTACACCCATGTTATTATCCTACCAACCACACTCAAGCAGGCGTCACTTCTGCCGGACCCTGTATGTAACATCCGTGAAGCACAATAGAGTGAGGTATGCTTGTGCATTCCAGGATCTGTGTTTCTTACACATGTTCCTAATGTTTCTTTTACCTCACTCACATTCTGCCTCCTGCATAAGAGATCACCTCTAGGAACACCAGGGTCTCTTCCAGTCACTGTATTTTGGGATGAATGCTAAAAAATTCCTGTAACATTAGGATTTCTAATTGTTTTTCTCAAAATACCCAATAATCATCAACTTAAACATAAATTGTACTCATAAATCAACTTCAACTGCTTTCTAAGTTTGGCCAAGAATGTTCAAAAGTGTCAGAAGTATTTGGCTTTGTTTTTATTTTAGCTTTTTATTTAAATGACAATGTGAATCAGGATACTGAGTCCCTTGTAGAAGAAAGAGGGGGACAAAATAGTGGAGAGGCACACGGGGGGTTTAAAACATAATAGTAATGTATTATTCTTTAACAGGGTACCAGGTACAAGGATGCTCATAGTATCATTAACCTTTATAAAGATTATTTTTGTATTTACTTCATATTTTATAAAACCAGTTTTGAAAACAAAGCAAACTACAGGAAAAGAGTCTCCTTCCAATTTCCACACTTAAATTATTACAACCTAATTGAAGCAAATCTGCAACATTTAACAAGATTACTGATACTTTCAGGAAAACCCTACAGGAATAATATTGCCTCTCAAAAGACTTTTGTCCAAAGTTGCAATAAGACACTATTTGAACAATACCATGAAATAATACTATCAACATTAGAAGGAAAAACTATTATGCTTTATCTAAAAAAATGTAGCTTTAAAAAGAGTCAGGCACTGTCTACTTCATACAGCAAACATCTCTCAATTGCACACCTTCTGGGTAGTGTAGCTTGTATTTATACTACTGTAAACACAGAGACAAATACAGTCTCTGCCTTCAGGGAGTTTACAGTGGAACAGGGAAGACAGATGTGTAAACAGCTGACCTAATGCAAGATAACATTAAATAAGTGACAAGCAGGAGGGGAAACAGCACACAGTGGAGTGGAGTTGAAGAAGTGGCGTGAGGCCTCCCTTGGCAAACAGCCTTTTGACTAATTCACACTGGTCTAGGGTCAGCCCCTCACCCTCACAGCTCCAGAACTGGGTTTTACCGATGCCCCAGAGTTGATCAGATTCAGAGACGATGACTCACACTCACCAACTCCCAAAAGGCTAAAGAGTATAAATCCAATTGCCAATTTATAAATTTACAATAAGAATTATAGCTGCTGGGGAGAGCAGATGCCCATCATGCCCGACCAGCACACATCTTGCCCTTGCAGACAAGCTAAATGGGACACAAGAAGTCAGAAAAAGGGCAGCGAGGAATATGGTTATAATGTTTTTAGCAAGTGTCATTTTGATAACTCAATGAGCCCAGCTGCCCAAAGGGAACGTGCTTCAGGAACAACCACACATTCCCACAATTCTAACCTGACACCCGCTCCTCCAGGCGAGACCAGGATGAGCGTGGTCAGAGTCTGCCTCCCCGTTCCTCCTGCATGCTTCCATGGCTGACCACATGCTCTTCGGCTGTGCTCTTCGGTTTGTTAAAAAGCTTTATCCATGCTAGAAGTAAGTCTTCTAGTGGGCTACATCCTTTTAAAAGAACATGTTCAAAGGATATAATTAGGAATTTTTTCTCAATGAGGAGCTAAAACTTACTAAAAAAACATACAACCAAATTATGCTAAATAGCAATTAGAAAATGAATGTGTCAGTTGGATTTTTCTCATTGTTTTGGGTTTAGTGACTAAACCTTAGTTTCTAGATCAAAGCTGTCCAGTGGCTGTATCTATAAATGCAATCCACACATGTAATTTAAAATTTTCTAGTAGCCACATTGAAAATGCAAAAAGAAACTGGGAAAGTTAATTTTAGCTGTAAATTTTATTTAATCTCATGTATCCAAAATATTATATTCTACATGCAATCAACATATAAGTCTGTTAATGAGATATCTGATCTTTTTTCACATAAAGTTTTGTAAATCTGGCATGCGTTCTGTGCTCAGCGGCCGCATGTGGCTTGTGGCTGCCCTATTGGGTAGCACAGCCTTACTCCTATCAGCTGCAAGGCGTTCCATGTTGTCAGATGGAGTTGGCTTTGGGAGAGACCTAAGATTGCTCATGGCTACAGAGAATAACTGGGGGTTACAATGTGTAATATGAATCCGTTCTCCCTTGTAGGAAGAGAGAGAAGAAGAGCACGTTAGATTAGCTTAGAGCAGCTAGCGGTTCTCTGGCAGCTAGCTAGTTAGGAAAGCCAGGTCTCTACAAATACTTTTTTCCTTTGGAAGGGGTTTTTTGTTTTGGTTTTTTAATCCTCACCTGAGGATGTGTTTTTATTGCTTTTAGAGAGAGAGGAAGGGAGAGTGTGTGTGTGAGAGAGAGAAAAACATCAATGTGAGAGAGAAACATCCATCGGTTCCCTTCTGTCCACACTCAAACTGGGTATCGAACCCATGACCTTTTGGTGTAAGGGACCATGCTCCAACCAACAGAGCCCCTTGGTCAGAGCCCTTTGGGAGTTTTAAAAACACAAAAAAAACTTTCTTCTTGGTCTGGGTTTCCATAGCTCTACTTAGGACATTCAGGTTTAAAGGTAACCTTTGCATGTTGAATTAGCCTCAAACTATTATTTAAAAAAATCTCCACTGCAGAAAGATCCATTCTTCTATTATCATCCGGACTCCCAGCTCTAATTAGAGATGAGAGAGAAAAGCTTAGCTCACCAATTCCACACATATTATAGTTATTTTAGACAATCTGATACATGTATCTCTTCATAATCCCCATGGAGTAGCTCCATTCCTTGTCAGCTGCAAAGAAAACTACATTCACAGGTAGTTCTACCTTCTAAGGAGAGAAGAGTTAGGGTAGACGGTGAATCGCCTTGTTTTTCTACCTGAATCATGATCATTTCTCCTGTTAATATGGTCTTTGTTGATTTTATTATTTTATTACTAGTCTGGCAGTAAGAATTAAAGAAGGGTAGAAGTGGGGAAGTCTACCTTGCCCCACAGGAGGTAGAAAGGAGGAGGATGCTCTGGCTTTCTGTACGTGATGATGGGGGAGGGGTGCTTTATCCTAGACTGGGAAGAGTTTTATGCTAAAGGAGCATTAGAGTAAACAGGATTTTACCATCTTAAGGATGAATTATCCTGCCTTATCTCCAGAAGGTGCACATGAGAAATGTGTGTTCTTCCTATTTGTAAATAAAAAAGTTTCACAGCAAAAGCTTTTCTAAAAGAAAGGGGTCCTGGAAATAAAGTCCGCACCACCCGCAGCATCACTAGATGGAGAAGACAACAACCCCTGGAGACACAGAGCTCTAATACACCTTATGTTTTGGGGAAGAAAGATGTAAATTTTTTGAAAGAGTTTATATTGGCTACAGATAAGGGAGGCAGGAAATGCGAAGCAAGGGGCAGTTTTAGGACAGGGGCACAGTCCCACTAGGAAAGAAATATCTGCTACTTTTGATTGGTTGTGGTCCGCAGTCTGGAAACTTCACGTAGAAGCAGGATGGGGTGGCATCTGGTGGTCAGCTGCTTCTTTTTAGACGGTCACCAGGAAGTTGATTCCAAGTTCCAACATACATTCAGGAGTGTGAGCAGTCTTCTTGTCAGCTGACCCACAGCTACTGACTGGTTAATTAATCTTGTTTCTTACCCTCACTCTCTGGCTTGCTATAATTTCATTTAGGACATCTCTGAGTTTTTCTCACGTCACTATTAACAGATTTGATTCTAGTTCTTGCAACGTAAAACCTTGCTCTTATTGGGCTAAGAATATTCAACTCTTTCCTGCCCTGAATCATATAACACGCTTGTCCATTTTTCTTTTAATCCATGTTTCTGAGGACTTTTAATCACTAGGTTTCTCCCCGTACATTGGTCTGAAAAACTTAGGGATTTTTCAGCTCACTCTGCCACACTTCCAGGAAAAAAAAAATCCCTTTTTTAACATGAGATAATTTTAGCATAGGTCTGTTTTCTGTAATTTAAAGAGGCCTGATTAGAATAATCCACATTAAAATTTACTTGTTTTCTTCCTTCTAGGAAATATCCATTGCAACCAAATCATTAACTTTCAAAGCCACATAATGACATAGAATAAAATAAGATCTTTTGAAATTTTTACAGGTACTGAGTCGTGACCAAATTTAAAAAAAAAAGTAATAGCTGGTTTACCCAGAATTATTGTGGAATTAGTTAATTTCCCAGCAGGTACCCTAAGCACTAAAACCTTGCTATTTAAACCTAAAATCTATATCAAAATCCGTATCGAGGTATAGTCCAATAATGTTCCAAAAGGCTGGAAAAGTGGGTGGGTTGGATGTTTCTGCAGCCTTGAGTCTGACTTTGGGTTCCCGTGTCCTGGTCTCCTGCCTAGATATCAGTCAACCCATCTTACACTTCTCAGAGGTCTTTTAAAAATGCATCCTTTCATATAGCCTCTAACTTGGGCCACATGGAACAGCCTCACCTCCAAACTAGCTAAACTTTTGTCAGTTAACAGAACTAGTCGTTGAAATTGAGGGACTCACCTGTGAATACATAGCATGAGCTCAGGGGGCAAGAATTTTTGTGGTATCAGAACTTTGTGGCATCTATTTTGGCCTGTAAGGATTTTTACTCTGTTTTTATTTTCTTCTAGAGAGTGAAAACTGCTACATGGCAGATATTAAATAAAAAAGAAGTTGCTATTATTACTCAGCAAAATGGTCTTTCTCATTTTTTACCCTATTCTAAGAGGTTAAGTCTGTCACAATTGTAAACTGCCGAAAATCCTCTGGGGATGCACATGGGGTATGTATATTAATGAGAGTTAGTCATTCACATTTCTGAATGCTGTATCCTAATAAACAAAAAGGAAGTTGTTACACACAATTCTCAAGAAGTGATTTGTTCTAGTTAATTTACTTTAATTTATATAATACACTAGGCATTTTCTAACCATAATATTTAAATAGAGCAGACTGGGGAGAACAACCTTTGATGACTGAAGATGGTTTATTGGAAACAGCTGTTTTCATGACGCAGCCCAGTTGCCATAGATGAAAGAGGCTTAGGAGGTGGGGTAGGATGCATCTTAGCATTTTATCTCCGGGAGGCTATAAAGAATGTAAAAATAAGTCCCCTCCAATGGCTGATTTATTAATTATATCTTTTTCATAGGGGGAATTGCTCGTTGTGGCTTTTGTTTCCTGTTAGTTGCTCAGGCAAATCAAGGCTTTACTGCAACAGAAAACAAACCTCTACATTCTCTAGGTGTCGTGAAAGGCAGAGTGAACCCTCATGCTAGATACAAACTAAAGTTAGACAAAGCCTGCTTTTATGCATTAATTTGAGAGAGAATAGGAGTTTAGGGAGGAGGGGAAGTTAGTCACACTGCCAATAAATTGTCTATTATCTACATAGTGGGGTTGACAATCTAATTATATCAGCGTTTCCAGATTTTTTTCACCTAAAGAATCAAAGTTAAGAAAAAAATTTAAGTAAAAATAGCTTCCTTTCTAATTTTACAAAGGTAAAATGTGATTATTATAAAAGAATCACAGAAAATAAAATGGTAGAAAGGAAAAGTAAAACCACCTACCTTTCATAAATAACTGACAACATTAATATTAGCAACTGTTAACATTTAACATAAATAGATGTACTTTAAAATTTTATGCTTTCTTATAAATGTCACTTAATTCTATAATATAGAGAACAATTACATTTCAATGAATGAGGACACACATCTCAGGGGATTCATTGTGACTGGACAGAAATCAAGACAGATCTCTAATTTCTTATCTATTGACATTCTAGGCCGTTCCAACATTTCATCTTATAAATAACTCTATTGCAAATAATCTATATCTATTGATCGCATCTTGAATTATTCCTTAGGGAAGATATATACAGGGAAAATAACTAGGTAAAAGTTTATATCCATTTACATTTTTTTCAGTACGTTTTTTACCACCTGTTTCTGAAGTGTAGAATTTGCAAATGCCTATTAGGCATTTTATTATTCCCAGTGCTCCCTACAATCCATCACACTCTGGCTCCCACATTTAGGGCTTAACGCTACAATGATGCTTCTACTTTCTTCCTACCATGTTTCTGTGCTGACTCCTCATGTCTTCCTACTGGACTGAAACAGACTGTATCTAAAATATGGTCCTTAAATATTGTGTCTCTACTTGGACTTTACTTCCAGCACTGATACAGTTTTCTTCCCTGCATGTGCTTTTTTTTCATCTTTTTTTGGTCAGATTAGGGTGATGCTTAATGCTGTCATCCTTTCTGGAAGTCTTGCGTAATGTGGTCTGACTTGTTCAACCATAAATAAATGTGAATTTAAAACTGGAGGAAAAACGTGTCTGAATTTTAAAGTTAACATAACATATTATAACTTTACACAGAAGGGACTTGGCTTGTAAATATTTATTGCTATGAAAGTGAAAGAAGAAAGTCAACTTTTCCCATGTCAAATGAAAAGAAAAAAAAACCACTTCATAATAACTGAATTTTTTTATTGTTATATGCTAGCTTTTTACCTACCATAAAAACAACTGGCTCGGTAATATTTTATCTTAAGTATATGTGCATTTAACAACACTAACAGTTGTGTTGATTTATTTGTTATTTGTTATTTTATAGCACCAACTATTCTATCCCAAAATATTGATTTCCAAAGTTCGATGCTGCGATTGATGAACAAAGAGAATGGCAGAACATGTCAGAATGTTTTTTTATGTTCTTAATATCACAGCATTTGGTTTACTTAACAACAGATCATTAAAAGAAATCCTTTTTTAGTTAAATTTAGGGTGCGGGTAGAAGAGGGCATGACAAATTGTATTTTCCAAAAATGGTTGCAATGATATTTTCAGCCTCACAGGCTCTTGTCTAACCTTGCTACCCCCTCACCAAGAAGTAGAGCCTATTTCTCATCAGTCTGAACCTGACTGAGCCTTCGTGATTGCCTCAGAAAATAGAGTGTTGTGATGGAAAGAGACTTGACTTGTGGTAGTGAATACACAATAAAGGGTACAGATGATGTGTTGTAGAACTGTACACCTCAAACCTGTATAATTTTGTTAACCTGTGTCTACCCAATAAATTCAATAAAAAGAAAAATATAGAATGTTGTGGGAATGACATGTATAACTTCTAAGGCTAGGGTAGGAAAGGTGATAGAGCTTCTGCCTGGCCTTTTCTCTTGAGACTCTCCTCCTTGGAAACTAGCCGCCACATTGTGAGGAAGCCCAAGTTACAAAAAGAAGCCACATGAAGGTGAAGTCCCAGCCTACAGCCAGCATCAGCCACCAGATGCGCGAGTGATAAACTTCGGATGATTCCAGCCCCTAGCCAATGACTCTCCCTCAGCCTTTGCATTGTCTAGCTGAGGCCGCAGGCACTGTGGAGCAGAAGCACACTTGCTATGCCCTGCCCAAATTCCTGATCCACAGAATCCATGAGCCTAACAAATGGTTATGTCACACTAAATTTTAAGATACTTTGTTATGCAACAGTAGATCATTGGAACAGAGGGACGGAGAAGGAGAAAACCAAATCTTTGCGTGGTAACCAAGAATGAATTTTGCTATCAATACTCAAGATTCCATGATAGTCACATTTTTTCTCCATATTACAGACTAGCTCGAAAATTTCCATTGTCAGATGAGAAGGAGGTACAATATCTCTCCTATGGGATTCCCCCTCCCTTGGTTTTCTAAACAGCCTTGTTTGTCTAGGACTGTCTGACTTCCATACCTAAGAAGAATGCTGGTATCGCATTCATCCCCTACTGACTTTACTTCCTTGGCTTCTCATTGCTAAGCAGTACTGTGGTCCAAATTGACAGGTATACTCTATGTGAGGTTTCAATGGCCCAGCTCCCAAACACAGCTTTTGAGAAGGAACTAATGCACATGTAAGTCCACTCCCTCAGGGCCACATTTGAATGGGGATCCCCATATAATTTCCAGAATGGCACAGTCCTTTGTACCACCATTCCAACACGTGAGGAGGATATCCACTCCTCCTCTGACTCATGTGTTACAAAAGGGGGAAGAAGGGGCTCTTCCAAAGGTAAACAGGCCACAAGTGTTTGACTACTAAATAAAAGCACTTGGCTAAGGAAAGTCATTTTGTTGTTATATATTCTTTCTAAGGCATACACTTAGATTAACTTATACTACCAATATGGTATATAAATTGCTCACTTTGAGTGAATTGTACTCCTGACTTTTGGCAAAACGCCTAGAAAAAACAAGAAGAAAGGTTCTCAAAAAAGTTAACAGAGTAACATAACCATGGTGTCATCTAGTCATGGTGTACAATTCTATGACCAGAACATAGAAGGTAGAGTGCTCACCAAGGATGGGTCTCTCATCTCTTATTATGTCTCCCATTAACTATATATGTATGTAGTTATACACACACACACACACACACACACACACACACACACACACACACACATATATATATATTTAGAGAGAGAGAGAGAGAGAGGTTAACTACTGTTTCAGTTAATATAATTGGTTATCAACTAGAAAACCAAAAAGTAAACAGTCCAGTCACTCTTTTGAAGATGATGCCTAAGTAACCCTATAACCTAATAACCCTGACCCATTCTATCATAAGTCAGTGATCATTAAGCTCCATGTACGTGTTAGTGCTGGAAGTGGCATGTGACAGAGACAGCTTAGGTCACAAAGGAACCTGCATTAAAAATAGAAGGAAGAGCTACGTTTTTCCATTGCAAATCAGTTTAATTATCAGTAAATTATAATTATCATTAAATAAGATCATACCACAGATTCCAACATCAAAAAGAAAGATAATCCATGGCCTTTCTTCAACATTTTCCTTTTTCATTTGGAATTTGGGATAATATCAGAAATGTACACAAAAATAAGGACATAGGCAAGAATACGGCCAAAAAAGAATTGGTCTTCTTCAAATAATGAGATACCAGGAGTAACCAAAAAAATATTTTTCTTTCAATTCTATTTAGCCCTAACGCCCAATAAATGAATTCTTTAACAAATGTAAACCCCTGCACAGCCCTGGCTCTATTTGGCCATCTGTTCCCAGACAACAGCCAGTAGAACCTCTTCTAGTGTTTAAAAGTCAACCTGAGATAAAGGAGTTGTGGACTGTCTTACAGTATGCCTCCCATCTCCATTTTATCACACCATATCAAACACGCTGGTAAATCTTTAGAAACAACTTACAAGTGATTACTTGAATATTACATTTCATACATAGTTGTGTTTCTACCTTTTTTCTATATGTAAAAGTGTCATGCTCTTTACCATTTAACGAAATGGGTCATTGTTTGTTTTTTAGTTTACGTTTTCAGTCCAGTAAATATCTTGAGTACAGGCTGCATGTCAGAAGTGATGTTAGTGGTAGAGTAGAAAGACAAATCAGGCTGGTAACCTTCATAAAATACAACTGAGCAATAAAAATGAATTGCTAGGAAAAAACATCATGCTCTTGGATGTCACAGCAATGTCAAATTGCTATAAACGTTTCTAAAAACACTTGGCTATCTAGCAGCTTTATTGAGATTAATTCCCAGCAGTCCTGGTTGGAGACTGATTCTGGGCATCTTAACTCTCCCCAGAACTTCCGGTCTTCCCTGAATACGGGCTGAGCATGCTCCAAAGAGCAGAGAAGCCTTCAGGCTGAGCTGCTCCTGCTCACTTTTAGAAGTCAAAAGCTCAGGATGCGCAGGAAAGGTGAGTGCTCAGAGGATATGTCAGGGCTCTAACAGCATCTGCTACATCTACTGACCACACCAGAAAAAACTCTTAGAGGGTACTGTTTAGAATTCATACTGAAATCATACAATATTCACAAAAAGATGTTAATATCGATCATGACTCCCCACATATTAAGAGAGTGCAGCCATGTATGGTTAAAACCTAAAATAAATTTTAAAACTGATGTATAGAATAGCTTAAAGCTCTCCCACTGAATGCATCTCCCCCTTTACAGAATCTAACAAAGTAACATTATACACAGATTTCAATTTCAATATGTTTTACTTGCTAATCAACACTCTAGAGAAGGCACTAATTAACAATGGCAAATGTGCAATTCCTATCAAGATACCAATGGTGTATTTCACAGGACTAGAACAAGTATTCCAAAAATGTATGTGGAACCACAAAAGACCCCGAATAGCAACAGCAATCTTGAGAAAGGAGAACAAAGTTGGAGAAATCACACTATCTGATATCAAACTATACTGCAAGGCCATAGTAATCAGAGAGTATGGTACTGGCATAAAAACAGACACATAGATCAATGGAACAGAATAGAGAGTCCAGAAATAAACTCACAACTTTATAGTCAATTACTATTTGACAAAGGAGGTAAAAACACACAATGGAGTTAAGATAGTATATTCAATAAATGGTGTTGGGAATATTAGACAGGTACATGAAATAAAATAAAACTAGACCACTTTCTTACACCATACACAAGAAGAAACTCAAAATGGATTAAAGACTTAAATGTTAGACTTGAAATCATAAAATTCCTAGAAGAAAACATAGGCAGTAAAATTCGCAGACATTTCTCATAGCAATGTTTTTTCCTGATATATCTCCTAAGGCAAGAGAAACAAAAGAAAAAATAAACAAATGGGACTACATCAAACTAAAAAGTTATTGCACATAAAAGGAAATCATCAACAAAATGGAAAGATAACCCATTTGGGATGGAATGGAAGAACATCTTCACTAACACATCTGATAAGTGGTTAATATCCAAAATTTAGGAAGAACTTACACAACATAAAAAAAAAACCAATAAAAAAATGAGCAAAGGACCTGAATAGACACTTCTCCAAAAAGACATGAAAAGCTGCTCAACATCACTAATTATCAGAGAAATGCAAATTAAAACCACAATGAGATCTCACCTCACACTTACCAGAATGGCTACCACCAATACATCAACAAACAACCAGTGCTGACTAGGATGTGGAGAAAAGGGAACCCTTTTGCACTGTTGGTGGAAATGCAGACTGGTGCAGCCACTGTGGAAAACAGTATGGAGTTCCCTCAAAAAATTAAAAATGGAACTGCCTTATAACTCAGCAATTCCACTTCTGGGAATGAATGTATCTGAAGAAACACAAAACACTAATTCAAAAGAATATATGCATCCCTATGCTCATTGCAGCATTATTTACAATAGTCAAGATTTTGAAGTAACTCAAGTGCCCATCAGTAGATGGGTGGATAAATAAATCTGTGGTACATTTACACAATGGAATACTACTTGGGCATGAAAAAGAAGAAAATCTTACCCTTTGCAACAGCATGGACAGACCTGGAGAGCATTATACTAAGTGAAATAAGCCAGTAAAAGAGAGACAAATTACATACGGTTTCACTTACATGTGGAATCTAATGAACACAATGAACTAACAAGTAAAATAGAGACACACTCAAATATAGAGAGCAGCCGACAGCTGTCCGTCGGGGGTTTGGGGACAGGTGGGGGAGTGTGGAAAGATTGAGCAAAAAAGAAAAAAGAGAGAATAAACCGATGGACATGAACAACGGTGTGATGATTGCTGGAGGGGAAAGGGTGTTGGTAGGAGGTGGAGGAGGATAAAGGGGGGCTAAACGATGATGGACAGAGACTTGACTTGGGGTGGGGAATACGCAATACAGTGTACAGATGTTGTGGTATAGAATTGTACACCTGAAACCTCTATCGTGCCAATAAATTTAACAAAAAAGAGGAGGGATTAAAGATAGCTGACACCTACAAAAACTACAAACCACAAATCTACCTCTAAGAAATGGAGTTAGCTGCTCTTCCTTGGACACAAAACACTGGGAAAGAATTTCTCTAATTTTTCTTTTAAATGAAATAAAAACTGGAGGTTGTCATTCCCTTGCCTACTCCAATTTCTGTTGTGTTTCATTGGTTGCATTCAAATAAAGAGTAATTGAGAAACCTGATATTAAACTTTTTGTGCAAAAATATTTGCACAATTGCCCAGTAATTTTCTTAAGCTCAATTTCTAGATGTTGGATTGCTTAGTCAAAGAATATGGAGACTTAAGCATTTTTATATGTACTGTATTATCAAACTGTCCTTCAGAATAGCTGTACCAATTTTTGGCATGTGAGTACACAATTATCCACACCCTTCTCATGAATGGATTCTTATTCTTATAAGCTTAGCCCATTGGAAAGGCAATTAATTCTCGTTTGCTTCATTCATTCATTTATTCATTCATTCATTCATGTTACATTTCCAATGGGTTGGGTCATCTGTATTTCTTTCTCTTTTTTTTGGTAAATGAATCATAATAAGTGTATTCAGTCTTGTGCTCTTACATGTTAAAAATAGTTTTCACAATTTATTTGCCTTTTAATTTAGTTGATGTGGTTTATTAACGTACATAATGGTTAGACTGACTTAGGGCTTGTCATGAATATTCAGTTATATTAATATATAGAGAGGATACCCTAAATTTAAGTCCATAAACCTGTAAATCTTTAACCTCATAAAATCCTTAGCTTATATACTTAAAAGAGCCATTTTCATTCTAAGCGCTAATCAGTTTTCACCTATATTTTTCTTGATGTTTTATATTTTTATCCTTTATATTTACACCTTTAGTCCAACTGACATTTAGTTTAGAGTAATATGTGAGGTAGCAGTACAGCTTAATATTTTCCCAAATCAGATATTTTAAAGGTATTAAATGAAATTAAAGATGTTCTTGTGAGCTGACCACACCATCATAATGCCTCCCAGTGATTTCTGGGAACACAGCAGATACTCTTTACCCCTTTACCCTTCCTCTTGTCAGGTACCCTGCGGCATTTAACATTTTTACCATATTATTTTTAGTAACCACTCTCTTTTTGGTTTTCCTATTTCACACTCCAGTTTTTTTCTTCTATTTATCTGGCTATTCCTTCTTGGTTTCCTTTATTACATTCTCTTAGAATGTTTGTAATATCTCACTCCTGAGATGTTTGCCCAATGTGTTGGTAGATATGTTTACAACGAAAGTCCCTTCCAACTCCAAAAATGTTTTCTTTGCAATTGTTTTTGTCCTAAATGATGCTGAATTGTATCAAATAATACTTTATCTTCAATGGAGATGGCCATATCCTTTTTCTGCTTTAACTATTAATGTGGGAAAACACATGAACAGATATTCTAATATTAATCGCCTTTGTCTTCCTTGATCATGATGCATTTTTAAGTACATGGCTAGTTTCTATGCGTTAATATTTGAATTAAGACTTTTGCAATTATGATCATAAGTGAGATTGACCAACAATATTATTTTCTTGTAACTTTTGCTGCAACATTTAGCCTCATAAAATTAGTTGGGGAATTACTCCACTATTTTTATTCTTCATATAATTGCAGAAGATAAGAACTATCTATTCCTTGAATATTTATATAAATCATCTATAAAATGATTTAGATTTTTTTGCTTTGGTAGTATATTTTTTAACTCCTAATTTAATTTCTTTAATAATTATAGGTCTAATACCTGTTTTATTTTTTAGGTTTAGTTTGGTTGTGAATTTTGCTCAGAAAAGAATTTTGTCTCAATTTTCAAATTCATGTGCTAAAACTTCACACAGAATTCTTTTATTATTTCTCAGTCTCTGTTGTATTTGTGATTATCTTGTTCATTTATAAAAATGTTCACTTGAATTTATTTAGTGTTGATTAATTTTACCTGTTTTGATGATTATTTATTCTTCTAATTAATAAAGTTTTGGCTATGTTATCTCTTGACTTTTTTGTTGTTCTCTATTTCCTTTTTGTTGTCATTACCTTCATTAAATCTTTATTTTTGCTATTATTTTTTTCAGACATTAATATAACTACATCAAACTTTTTCTGGTTATTGTACCTAGTTAATCCATTCTCATCAAAAACAAAAAAACAAAAAAAAACTCGTCTCACATTTTGGGATTTCTCTACAGTTTTTTGTTTTTCTGTTTACATGATTTTCTTTTACTTTTTTTTACCTTTCCAAAATTCTTCTAGGTTGATCAAATCTTTATCTCTCCTATCATCTACTACTGGTTAATATAGACTCTATTTTTGATTTTTAATGATTACTCTTAAAACTTCTTATGTTTAATCACAGAATCTGTATTTTATCAATATATTTATTCTCGATAAAAAACATATTTTTTAAAAAATACATGGACCTCAGAGCTTTAACTTAGATCATCTCCTTGTCCATTATATTATAATTGTTTAGTGCTTAGTTCTACCTTGTTTGATATTCCTATAATTATCCATTATTATTACTGCTATTTTATTCAGCCAAAGCTTGTTTTCCTCACTGGCATACCAACTGATTTTCTTAACATCCCTTCTTGCATTTTAATCTTTCATTCACGGATTTTATTTTCTTCTTCAGTTTTGCCTCAGTAAATGTATGCAATTGTTAAACTCTTTTTTTTTTAATTTGGCCTGGAAATACATTTGTTTTGCCTATATTCTATAATAATATTTTAGCTTTGTATAAAATTTTAGCTTGACATTTATTTTTCTAATTACTATTTTTGTGATTAATCTACAGTGGTAAAACATTAAAAATATTTCCTTTAAAATCAGTTGCTGCACATCTTTCATTTAACATTTTTCAAGTTTAGTGTTATATGAAAAAGAAATAAAAGATTTCAGAATTGGCAAAAAAGAGCCCCAATTTTATTACTCAGAAATGATATGATTATTTATATAGAATACCAAAGAGAATTTATAGGGAAAATATGTTAGATAAAAATTAAAAGTTCTGAGCAGATTATGCACCCAAATGTAAAAGTTAAACTAAATACTTCTAAAAGATAACATTGGATCATATATTAATGACCTCAGGACAGAGATAACTTTCTAGAATAAACCATAATGAGCACAAACCATAAAGGAAAAGTGTTTAGATTGCAGTAAAATTTTAAACTCCTTTACAAGAAACATAAACAAAGTGAAAAGATAAGTCACATACTGAAAGATTTTTGTAATCTTATAATTGATAAATTATATACATATAACTTTATACATAATGTAAATGGAATATATATTATATAAAGAATATCTACAAAGCAATAAGCAAAATGTCAGCAACCCAAGAGCAAATGAGCAAAGACTACAAACTAGCGATTCACAGAAGATGAAGCCAAATCACCACTAAATGTGTTGTGGTCAGTTACAAATAACTGGTGACAATCCTTCCCTCCCCTGTACTAGTTTTATGCCTTCGTGCCTATGCTGTAGTCTCATAGGGGTAGAGTTTTTACTACTTTGTGGATGTCGGACTCAGCAAAGTACTTTAGGAAAGGTGCAGAAGTGTTACAAGCAGGCGCTTGAAATGTCCTAGAGTGTTGGGGCTTGAATACTCTGCTACTGCCTTTGCTGCAAGAAGAGAATCACTAGGTGGCTCACTGGTCCAAGGAAGATAAGAGACACAGGAAACAGATCCACAGACTTGCATCCTGAAGCAGAACCACACCGGCTGGCCTGCAAACCCATAAAAACAAATGATTGCCTCTAAGTTTTCAGGTGGTTGGTTACCCAGTATTATTGTAGCAATAGCTAACATACATTTGAAAAGACAATCAACTTTATTATTAATAAAGGAAATACTGATGAAGCCACAGTGATGAACCACGTTTCTTTTAAACCATTGGACTGGCCTTACATAACACCGCTCTACAACACTGTGGAGAATAATTTGACAATAATGTGTGATACTAAAGTATCACAACTTCTAAGTATGTAGCCAAGAAATTCTTGCACTTGTGCACAACGAGACATAGACAAAGAATGTTTATTACAGCACTGTTTGTAATGCCAATCTTTAAAAAAATCTAAATATTCATCAACGGGAAAATTAATAAATACATTGCAAAGTGCTCACAATATGCAAAGCAGTAAAAATAAATGAGCCATAGCTATGTACTTAAGCATTAAAGAAATCTCAATAACAAAGTTGAGTAATAAAAAGCAAGTTTCTGAAGGATACATAAAATACAATTTTACTCCCATACTGTTCTAAACCATGTAAAACAACACCATACATTGTACAGATAGATACTATTTATGCACCTTCACATAACAAAAGCAAACATGGAAAGTAGTAACAGAGACAGAATCATGAATAGGAGAGCATTTTGATGGTTGCCAGATGGGAGGGGGTTGTGGGGAATGGGTGAAGAGGTGAGGGGAGTAAGTACAAGTGGGTAGTTACAGAATAGCCATGGGGATGTAAAGGACAGTATGGAGTAACCAAAGAACTTACACAGACGACCCACAGACATGAACAATGGTGTGGGGATGGCCTGAGGGAGTAGGGGGTGCCGGGTGGAGGGGCGGAAAGGGGGTAAAGCGGAACTGTGATAGCATAATCAATAAAATATAATAAAAAAGGGAAGTATTATCAGTTAAGATTATACAAGGAGCTTTACTGAATTTTCTATTTCTTCAAAAAAAAATAAAGGGGCCATGCATAAGAAAATGGTAAGGTCAACGAAGCTGGATGGTAGATACACCAGCTGTTAGTCATGTTATTTTCTGGACTTTTCTCTATGACTTAACATTTTAATATTTAAAAAAAAAAGAGACTTGAATTATGAGGTAAAAGGCCTTTTTTTGATACCACCCTGCCATTAACTGTCTATGTGACCCTTGGTTAAAACTAAGGGCTCTCAGGGCCTTTGTTTTCTCATCTGCAAAATAAATGTGTTGAACTAAGAGACCTTTAAATTTCCTTGCACCATTATAATTGCAGATCATATTAATTTTTTAAACCTTGAATTAACTGCCTATTTTGATCCATTACTCTGGGCAGAATTCAGAATATCCACTTGTACATGCAAACCCTTTAATAGGGCCCTGTGACCTCAGACAATTAGCTCAACTCAAGGAACACAAAATAAACCGTGGGGGGAACAGTGCCTCATTCCAACATCACAAATTCTCAGAATGTAAGAACCTTCTACAAAATCTTCATAACTAGAAAACTGTTTATATTACTCTAAAAGTTAAAGATCCACAAAAACTGAACAAAAAATATAGAGTCATCATCCTACACAAAAGAATGAGAGCAATATCCTTATAAAAGGCTTATAGAAAACTGCATATATTAACAGGACCCAGCCAACAGCTCAGTTTTCTATTCTGCCTTGACACAATTGATGGACAACTGTGACAATTCAAAAAATGTAACAAGTAGGGGCTCGCAAAGTACAGAACTAAATTGGTGTTATTTATCTCTAGTAGACGCAAAGAAAAGGCTTACTGTTGATAAAAAAGACATATTAAATCTAAAGATTAAATGAGTTTCACTAACAGATTCATGAATTTAGCAGCAATAAAGTATCATTCCTTATTCCCCCCAGGTGCATTTTGTGTTCTTAACTCCTTTGTTTCAAGTTATTGGGAGAAAACCGAGTTCCTTGTCTACAGAATGCATTATGTCTGAATGTTCCTATAGACAGCTTATAAAGGCTATTTATACTAATCTCTTGGCTTTTCGGACCTTCTGACATATAGGACTCCTGTTCTAAAATGTGTTTTATGCTCCTAATCTCCTGCAAATTAGTCTCTAAAGCCAAGGAAATTGGGTTCTTTGGAATTAACTTTTAATGGTTTCCTGGAGACAATAATCTACAAATACCTACACATGGACACTTGATAAAACCAGCACAGCCATGTAATAAAATTTTTCCATGGTTAATAAATGTTTTAAGAGGTGACAGACTTAAAACAATATTTGGTAAGTGCATAATTAATTCTCATCTTGATCACAGGACTGAAAACCTTAAGAGTGTTTGATGCGTGGCCCTCTCCCTGTACATTTAAAAATTTAAGCACTGGTTAGTGTGGCTCAGTGGATTGAGTGCCAGCCTGCAAACCAAAGGGTTGCTGGTTCGATTCCCAGTCAGGACACATGCCTGGGCTGTAGGCCAGGTCCCCAGTGGGGGGCATATGAGAGGCAACCACACACTGATCTTTCTCTCCCTCTCTTTCTCCCTCCTTCCCTCTCAGTTAATTAATTAATTAATTAATTAATTAATTAAATAGAACAGAATAGAATAGAATAGAATTTAAGACCTTTCTGCTTTGAGAGTAGATCTTATCCACGATGCTCAGCTTGGAACTTATAAGAGGAAGCCCTGTGGTGAGGACCACTATACTCTGCCCTTCATGCCAGGCCCGTCCTATTCCATTAAACATTTACTCAGTGGGCAGTGAGAATATACAGAATCATATCACACCTGACAAAAGTGTTAAGGAGAAAAATAGTGAACAGCTGACATGCCCAACTTCCTCCAGTTGGAATCAGTCATTTATAATTGTCTGCCCAGCCTTCTGTGTATTCAAAGTGAAACAATTATGGAGCAACAGTTAAATTAAGTATGGGCTGTACACTTGGCTGCCTGGGCTTAGATCCTACCTTCACTACTTACTAGCTCTGTAGTTGATCTTGGATAACTCACCTAACCACTCGAAGTCTCGGTTTCTTCAAATGTTACCTCAACAGCTCCTAACCTTAAGTTCTCACTGCACAACTGTTGTTATCAATTGCTTCCACAGCTGAAGACACATTTAAAGTACATTCATATCTATTCTTTTTACCTTTATAATTATACTCTAAAATTGATCATACCTATTGTTTCCATTGGTGTCCCATGGATGACCTAGGCCCTGTCCTCGAAATCCTGACTCCTGTCCCAGGCCCAGCCCCTCACACTTCCCAAGGGGAAGGGTCAGAGGACAGGGTTTCCATTACCCACCAACACCTTCTGGCTGTGAGTTTTAGGGAAGAGACATTCCTAAGGTGAAGTCAAGCTTTTCTCTGAAGGTGAAATATAAACACTCTGCTTTGCTTCCTCTATAAAATCCTGGCAAGTACTTTTTTAATTAAATAAATTTTAATCACCATAACAAACACATATAAAATTCACCATAGTGACAATTCTTAAGTGTGAAGTTCAGCAGTGTTAAGTATACTTATATTCTTGTGCAACAGAGTGCCACAATTTTTTCATCTTGCAGAACTGAAATTTTAAACCCACTAAACAACAGCTCTCCTTTCGCCCTCCCCAAACCTTAGTAACCCCCATTCTACTTTTTATTTCTGTGAATTTGACTACTTTCCTTACCTCATAAGTGGAATCATATATTTGTCCTTTTGTGACTCAATTCCCTTATTCAAACTGTCAAGAGCTTTAGTAGTTACCAGCTTTTTAATTGCTACATAAGATTATTCAGAATTGAAATCAATCAACTTGAAATACCAAGGGCATCATTAAGGCATGATCATCATTAAGGCATGATCAATGACAATACATAATTTGAAGTTTATCCATAAAAAAAACATATGCACACAATTCAGTCTTTTTGTTGGGTTTGGATGGCACAGACATAACCCACAGTACACATCTGAGACTAAACTATTTCTCGGCCCTTGGCAAATTCGATACTACTCTCCTATACTTTGTATAAGAGGGAATGCGGGGAGGATGGTGCTCAAACAGGAGAATGAATAGATGAATGGGCACCTGATATCGACATTATATAATTAAAGGAGAAACACACACCTTATACCTCTCTTCTCAGCTCCTTTCCCCATGGTACTTATCTCAATGCCTATCTTCACAAATATCTGTCAGATGAAAAGGCAAAGATCAAGATCATGAGAAGAAGAAAAACAGACAAAAAAATGTGATGGTAGTAGCAGAAATAATAGTAGCAGAAGACAAGGGGACAAGGCAGTAGTAGATTACAGAGGGGCACATGACCAACATTTTACGATAAAACGAAGCAAAGCAGGCTTCAACGTACATAAGTCCCTCACACCTTTGGTTATAGGCAAGGGTAGGCATTGATTTAGGGCAAGTTCTGAGGTGATCAAATATATTCTTTAAATGTCTGCTTTCTTTTCAGCAGCACTTCTGCAATTCAGCTCTATTTGCATGCCTGCCCTCCCATGTCTTGGACCTTATATGCCACCACCCCCACTCCTCAAAGCTTTTTAAAACTTGCCACCCTCTGTCGTATCTCTCAGCACAGTGGAGGATTGCAAACCCACCACCACAGCCATGGCTGTGACCTCTCTAATGCATGAGCTGGTTCTTAATAAAGGAATGTCTTAGCTCCATATTTGTCACCCAAACATGTTATCCCCTTCTAATGCGTAACTACTTGCTGAGCATCTGAATAATGTTACGCAAGAGATGAGGTTAATGGTTTTGAAAGGTAAAAGGGTACATCTTTCCTCCTGTTGCCACCTTCCCCTCTTGCCGGATATTGAACCTGCACTTCCCCTAGGTACTCTTATGCTTCCTGAAAAAGGTAAGACACAGCTCAAAAAAGGGAGCTCTACTCAGTCTGTTGGAAGTGAGGATAAGAAACTCAGGAGAGAGACCAAAGATAAAAATACAAACCTGGGAGTCATTCACCTGGAGACAGTTGCTGAGAGTCTGGGAGGAGAAAAGCATGCCTTTCACTCACGGGTCAATAAAAGATGAACAACGGGGTGGGTGTTGGTTCACAGGACTGAAGGATGCACCCGTGGATGGTTCACAGTTCAGGTCAGTGCAAATTCTATCAAAGAAAGAAATAAAACAACATATGACTGGTGCCTTCCTTAGAATGGATCGTAACATATTGCTAAATTTCCTCAACCAGAGCTTTGCCAGAAATAAAAGCTGAGTCTGAGTGAATGTCACGGACTTCTGGCTGAAGGGGGCACTGCCAAGCTGTCTGGCTTGTGGGTGGATGTAGAGAAGGCCGTTAGCCCTGGTCAGCCTTACGCTAACTTGGGGCCCAGACTCCTGCCGTCCATGCCGCATCGTGTTGTTGTCATCCTGCCTGGTTTACTCAGTCAATGGTTGGCCTGGTACCCTGTGTACACAAGGTGCTAAATGTGATGAATCTGAAGCATTTCTGGTCTTTGCAACCAACTAGTGAATTTTAAAAGTACAATTTGAAAGGTAAATAAGGTGGTGGTTTAAGCAATCTTCATAGTTTTATTCTCAAACACAGTTTCCATGGAGGTAAGACAAACGACAGTAATAGAATGTGCTAGAAAGAGGTCTTTTATACCTCTTATGCCTTTGTGCATATTCCTTGGCCACTGGAATATTTGATAGCTTGACATGATCATAAGACAAAGTAGTTAAAGTAAACAATGATAGTTCTGCTCCATTGGGCTTTTTAAAGAACATTTTAATTCCCTTCAACCCTCATCATACATGTATCTCTATACACAATATGTCAAACTGTACTTATGCATGTGCTTATTCATCACAGTATTCAGTGCTTAAATATAAATATTAATGAAATAATACAAAAACAATTTTATTGATTAAAAGTTATCTTCCCTTCAGAGGATATATTGTCATCATTATGCCTAGATAAATAACTACCACCAACTACTGAAATCACAAAATAGAACTTTAAATTTTAAAAACATGTCTATATTGTAACCAACTGTGAATGAAGTTACTAGCACATTTGTGGCCTTGCTTTTCCATTCCATTTGATTTTAGGGTTTTCTTTTAACAATTTCCTATCAACTCCTGCTACACGAAGGCAGCTGTGCTCCCAAATGTGTTTAACTTCAAAATTATGTTGCAATTCTAAAAAAAAAAAAAAGTAAATAAGATATGGGTAAAAGGTTAAAAAAAAACCCAAAACTGAATGACATGAAGATGTCACTTGATTACATACTTGCATGAGGATACTACTGAGCATTCTGAGACCATATCAAGCCCCAGAGAACAAACTACATTACATATAAGGAGGCCAATAGAATTATCTTTCATGACTCATAACTAGGAAGACATTGAATCAGTAAAAATAACTAGAAAACTAAGCGAAGATACAAATGCTATTAAGATACTGACATTCTCACTATTGTTTATAATTTAACAACTGTATATATCTATATAAGAGCAATTGTGTATATCTATATAGTATTTACACAATCAATTTCAGTGAAAATTAATTAATATAAAGCATAAAAAGTAAACATTAATTCAAATTCTTAGTCTTATTAACTAGCATTGTGATCCGGAGCAAGCTATTTAATTTCTATTTGATCACCTATAAAATGAAGATAATAAAGTCTACCTCACATTATAGTTATGAAGATTAGAAACATTACATGAAAAGCACCTGTATCATTAATATTCTTAGTTGTTAAAAAAAGAGAGAGAAATGAACTCTACTAGTTTAAGCATGCAAATAATTTACGAAATTTTTTAATAATGACACAAGCCACAGGAGGACCAGACCAACGAGCACAGAGGCTACTGGCCCAAACCAGAGCCCCAACAGAGACTGCAGAACAGCTGGAGACAGCACCTGGAGGCAGTGCCATTGTTACCTCTGAGCACGGACACAGTGGCTCGTGCTGACGACAGCAGCATCTCTGATCACAGAATGTACCACCAGGACCCCTGCCACTGCTGCCTCTGGAAACTGGATGCATCCCCTGTCGGCCAAACCAGAATAGATTTTGTATGGCACCTTCTTCTAGCAGAGTCAGCTTTGAACACTGGTGTGGGTTTACCCAATGGGAGGGGCCTGGGTCACATATTTGTTTAAGGCTACAGTGAAGTTGGAGAAATGGGCTCCTGGTTTCCACAGTGAAAGGCCTACTCATTCAATGAAAATTCCCCTAAACTTAAAAAGAATTTTAAAATGACAAGCCAAATAGAATGAAAAATATCCATTTCAATCCACTGCTTTGACATCTCAACTTCCTCATACACTCCTCTTCCTCATACATATTTTCAAGCCCATGCATCGTTTATTGTATCAAACTCTAAGCCCAGGATCTCCAGGGTAGGTTTATTCCTCCCCCACTTCACAATCGCGTCTGGAACAACATGTAACCCATGGATCACAAAAACCGCCATTAGCATATGCTATATATAAAATTATAGGGGACAAAGAGAGGATAAAATGAGGAAAATATGTATGTTTAAGTACATATATTTTTATATCAGTCCTTTTTTTCAAGTCACAAAGCTATCGTTAATTTTTTATTACTTTTCTTTTACAGTGTGTGTTGCCTGTTTTTATCCTTAAACCAGCAACACAGCTGGTATCTTCACCTGATGAGATGGCAGCAACATTTATTCAATAATTAGCAGAATCCTTTTATTGGTTTACCGACCTGTGTAGTGAGGTCTGTCATTGTACAAAAGATCAAAGTTTATTCCTGAGGGATCTGATTCTGTTGCAGTTCTGCCTGAATGAAGCTGCTTGAGACTTCCACCAACATTCGCCACTGTGCATGGAAGTATTGGGTTGGCCGAAAGGTTTGTTTGGTTTTCCATTAGTGGCTCTAGTAGCACTTAGTTGTCTGTAACTACATTACTGGATATGTTTATCCCAACCTGTATTCTGTAACTGGGAATTAACCAAGAGGTGGGCTTATGAACTCATTGACCCCACTGTGAGATGAGCCTGAGCCAAAACTTCAATAATCGGTAGACATGTATAGGCCTCCACTCTGACAGTCAACCACAATGGTAGAGAACAGCCACTACAAAGCCTTTCAAGGATCCTGGTTTCCCTCCTATTTGAAAATGGATATACTTTCAAAGCCTTGGTGAAGGGTGTAGTCTCTGTGCCAACCTGGGAGTGAGAGTAAAGGGATAGCTAAGCGGTTTGCATATAATAAATCCCATCTCCCTAAGCTTTTATATACCTTTCTCTATAGTCCACCGAGGATGTTCTGGCATTTCATCTTCATTTAATGTATGAAACTGTTGAGTCCAGATTTCAGTCAAACAACCAAGTAAGTTGTTAAAACCAGAACCTCTGGTTGGCACATTCACATCAATAAATTCAGTCTAACCCAACATATTAGTCTTTCCACCCTGGTCTAACACACCAAGGATTCATTTCCAAACATATTCTCTATGTTTCGGCCAATACAAACTGGCACAGCCTTGAAATTTTTCGTGTTTATGGTGCTTCTCTCAGGCCATCTTTTGAAGCTGCCTCCTTGGAACCTGTTTACATTTGAGTCCTGTCTAGAATCAGCGAGGGCGAGTTGAGCAGGATCAACATTTCTGTAAGACCTCAGGAGCGCTTATTACAGGCTCTTCAGGTAAGGGAAAACTAACTTCCTCCAACAAGGGAAGAAGGATGCTGCTACTGCGAAGGGAGGCTCAGAAGAATTTCAAAGAAGTCCAAATGTCCCTCTCTCAAGCTTCAAGTCCCACTTCTTCTCAGTTAACATTTCAACCTTCAATAGGGAATTTTCACTATCTTATGAGCCTGTGAACTCTATTTGTGCTATAATTCAGCCACCTGCAGGATCTAGACCAGGTAGTACATGAAATAAACATTTCTTTCAAGGCATGAAAGCTTTCTGGGTCTTTACCTAAGCTTTAACTCCATCATTTTCTTTGTCTAAGTTGTCTAGTAAAAAACAAAACAAAAAAAAAAACCCCTCCACCATAATTCTTACATTCTTTATTCCAACTGTCATTTTTTATTGTAGTAACTACCTGTCACCCTAGTCTTCTAGCAACACTTAACTCCAGGTGACCACGGATTGATCATACAAGTGTCTATCTGGCCACTGCATGCCATGAACAACCAGGCCCCGATTTATTGCTGACAATGGGGTCATTAAAGCCTTTAAATCTACTCAGATCAAAGAACGATTTTCAGATTCCCATGAAATTGTTTGTCAGTGAGGCTGAGCCACAGCGAGTATTACTAGAATAACAGTTTTAAAGTAGGAGTAATGTATTACAGGGATACAGGGAGTGCTAGGAAAATAAAGTCCTGGAAGGAAGAATTTAAAGGGTGAGAGAAACAGTCACTAGTCACTTCAGCCTGAAGTACTGGCCTGGGAGGAAAGGCCAAAGATAAGGAAGGGGGAGGGAGGCAAGTCTCAGGAGCCTTATGCACACAGACCCTAAAGGAATTGCAAGGCGGGAAGTATGGAGGGTCTGTGGCAGCCTCAGACACTGGGTGTCAGAGCTGAGGAGACAACTGCAATGCCCCGCAGCTGCGATTTGTGCAGAGCCCAATGGCAGCGGCATCGTCAGTGGGAACCGGAGCTGCAGCATCTCACCACCTCACAGCCGTCCAGTAATAATGGCTTCCACCTCATCTCCTCATCCAAAACTTTTCCACGTGGTTCTCCTCGGTAAACTTCAACCCAGAATTTAGAAGGGATCGATGGTAGTGGTGCCAAGCTGACAATAGCCAATCCAGGTACAGCAAGAAACTACCCGGTGTCAGCAGTGGCCCTGGGAGATTTATAACCTCAAGTCAAGTCTCCCAAGGATTGTTGTCTGAATTTACACTTCTCGTGGTGGCTAAAAATCTTCTACATGGAAATCGATTTAATGCAATCTTGAGGTGGTAACGGTCACAGAAACTGATCGAAGTAGACATAAATCCTCTCCATGCTCAAGCCGTAATTCTTCATGACCCATCTACCTCCTGTACTGACCAAACCAGGGAGATAAATGGAGATGCTATGAGCGTCACTATCCCTCTGTCTTTCAAGTCTTAATGGCAGCGACAACTTCCGAAATCCTCCGTAGGCATGGGCTTTGCCTTCACGGCTTCTGTTTCTGTAGGAAAGCGGACCCTGAGTGATTTCCACTTGGCCCCGAATATTCTCCTTACTCCAAAGACCACAGTGCCAATCTGAGAATTCTGCCTGCTACTGAAAGTGTAACTCAGAATCTCCCAAGCTTTCTTGGGGTGCATTGTCCTGTTGTCTCAGTCATTTTGACACAGCGTCTTTGGATCAAAAGAAATACCTAACAGTTTCATTAAGTCATTAAGGTTAAACAACTTAATAAACATTTGTATCCTAACAAAGCAGCGGCTGCTTGAAAAAATAGTATATGCCATTGAAACAAAAAATATTCTTTTCTTATTCTTGAATAGATAAAAAACATTTACTAATGGATAATATGCATCTATAGAGCACTGCATACCTTCTCAAATCTTGAAAGAAGATGAGAAAAAGACACTCATTCATTTTCTGTTCTACATTAATTTTTCACATAGCATTTGCTTTTTATCACAGGAACTGCCAAAAATCCAGGTTTGCAAAGATATTATATTGTTGAAATATATGAAAGGTTAACTACCTTGAGCTAATAGTTCTTGTGATCTCTAACAGATGTTAAACATCAGTGGCACTGTGTTTCCCTCAAAAATTTAAACTATCCTGTCACACCCCTGTGACTCGGGATACTTATTTTACACACAGTTTGGGAATGATGGATATAAGTAGCACATAGAATAGGCTAGTCTCAGGAGTGTAAACACAAATCAATTTTCTTTCCCTGACTCTGACATTTACTTACGTGGAGAAATTTTCTCCTATTGCTGGAGTGTCTGCTCTGATTCAGACACCTTTCTAAACATGTTACGAATATTAACTGATTTAATCTTCATAACCCAAGGTAGCAGCTACTATTGTCACTCCCAAATTACAGATGATGAAACTGAGGCACAGAGAGGTTAGGTAACTGGCCCAAGATCAACAGATCTAGTAAGTGGTCAGTTGGGATTCAATCCCAGGTAGTCATTCATTTCCAAAGTCTAACACTTTTAACCACCACATCATGCTGCCCCTTTAATGGGAAGTCACTATGCCTACCCTCATCAGGCAGAGACAGCAACGATGACATCAACACCGGGCGACAGGTGTTACCAATGACACTTCTGCCACCACTTCCTCAGAAAACTGCGGAGGCAGCAATCCCCAGTGCCTGTAGACAGATTTTGTTTGGCACCATTTTCTTTTATCACTAGCTTCTGACTGATAGGTCAGCCTAAGTCAAAGGGTCAAGTCCTTGCACTCTAACAAAACAGAAGACCGATAAGAGATTTATATTTTTATAGTGGAAGGTAGATCTCACTGGAGTTGGAATTCGGCAAATGTGAGAGGAGCACAAGTGTCTAGGAAGAATAGCAAATGCCTTTTATATAGCACATAGCACTGTGTCTTGCACATATGTATGAATACAGTGCGAAATATTAGCAGTAACAATGATTGACAGTAATTATATTAAACAGGGAATGCGTGTTCTTACATGATGTCTAGATCTTACTGTGATGGATCTACATTTATTTATGCTGTACATTTATCATAAAATGAGTCTTCCATCCATAATTTTCACTAACACATAGGCATATGTGCTAGGTTGTTTCTTTCATTAATATTTACCAAGACTACACTGTTATAGACTTAAAAAAAGATATAAAATACTTCAACCTACATGATTTTGAAAAAGAAGAAAGGTTCTCCTCCCACTGGTAATTCCCTCTCCTCCGCACTTTTCAAAATGTTGGTCTAAATATAGGTTTAGATGACTTCTCAAGGAATAACATATTATATTCCAACATATTGTAGACATGTTCATATTCTCCTCAAATCCATATTAATAAGAACTGGACCAAATGAATATTATTAAACATAGAAAGCGATTATAAGCTTTAACATATCCTTCCAACTGGTGACTCAAGTATTAAAGAAAATCCATACTTCATGAGAAATAACAGAAGAACTAAAATATTGAGTGTGTTTGTGTGTGAATATATGCACACTAACTCGAGAGAGACTAAAAATCATAAAAATGGGAAAATGCATGTTTTATTATAAGGTTTCATGAAGCACATCACTGAATCAGACCAAAAGTCCCACCAACTTGGTATTCTGTCTCAGCAGAACAATAGTTCTGCTGAGACAGCGTGAGGGGCAGCATGATGTGGTGGTTAAGCATGTTCCTTCTATGACATGGTCCATTTGCCAGACCTCCTTGAATTTTACAGATCTTACATTAAAAGGCAGGTAAAATATCATCTACAGGAAAATCTTTTTGCATCTATTCAAATACCACCAATTAATATAAAAATCAAAGGATTATCGAGACATTAAAAAATGACTCCTAGGAAACAACCCTTGAATACCTTGAAAACGTCCTGATCACGACTATGGCAGCCTACTTCCTGCAGGATGGAGGATGGAGCAGCCTAAAGAATTTCAAAAGAGTTTATAAAGAGGCAAGAGCTGCATTCACTTGCTTTTCTCCCAGAAGTAGCAGCTCTCTCCATAGTTCCTTTGCACTCAGAGTCACATGCTTGTGTAGAAATGATGACCTCGGCAGAACTGGGTTGTCCCAATATTCTTTCCTCAACCTCTTCCTCACCACTCTCTTCCACCTCCCCCGTTCCTGCTCCTCCCGACTGCATCCCACGTCATACCCCACGCCCTCCCTCCACAGGGCCACCCTGAATCCTGAGTTGCCTACTCCTTTGCTAGTTCTTCCAGCAACACTCCTCCCTTACCCCATCTCCACCATTAAATTTTTCTGTCTTCAGAAATGTGCCCTTAGGAGTTTACTCTCTGTGCTTCTAGAAGAGTTAAGTTCTGAGGCATTAATGAGGAATTAATTGTCAGTGGTGAATAATGCTCTGGTAAATTACTCCTCTAGGATAGCCACGTCCTAAAAGGGGATGCCTGAATCTCCACATGTTCTTCCCTGAGTCCCCTGGGTGAGCTCTCTTCATCTCTTGTCTCCATTTTATCATTTATATGTGACATTTTCCAAAGTGTATGAGCAGATTAATCTCCACGCTTGGATTATAAGATACAAGAGGTCAGCCACAACATATCTGATCCCCAAAACTTCCAGTGTTGACTCTGCTGAACTATATCAACCCTATGAATAAAACCAAATGAAGGAAGCAGGTTTTTCTAAGCACCTCAGGAGAAGCTGCACAGAGCACCTGCTTTGCTAGCATTGCAGAAAACCCAGTGTGGGTTTAGGCAGCGTGCGGAATCGACAGTGGAGCTCCCTAGCCTCTCTCTTTCCTCCACTAAAAGTTCTCACATCTATATGAAGCTTCTTGGGTCTATCCAGCAGGTAGGCTAGTCAATGTTGGGTGACATGGGGGAAAGCGGTGAAGGAAGGATGTGCAGGAAGTAGTAAGGTCATACAGAAGAGAAGATGTCAGGAAAATGACAGAGCAAAATGGAAAAACAAGGGCTATGAAAATACCAAATCATTCCCCACTACTCCTGTGTTGTTCAGCAAGACCATGTCCAAGAGGCTACTGAGGGACGGTTTCCTGGTTGTGAAAAATAATGCAGTAAGAAATTACTCCCACAGAGCTGGTCAGTCACTCCACGTGGGAAAACAAAATTCACAAGATTCTAACAGCATGGCAAACTGTATCATATGAATATGCAGAAGGAACTGCCGAAACAAGACGGCATGTTGATTAAATCTCAGAAAATCCCACTATTAAGAGAGATATGTTTCTTTTCATTCAGATAACTGTCTTTGGAGAAAATGTTCCCATTTTAAAATTAAAGCTCTCAGATCCAGTGGCAAGATATAGGTAGTTAACTGGACAAATAAGAAAGAAGAGAATGAAGGGGAGGGAGAGTAGGAGAAGAAAAGAGGAGAGGAGGAAGGAAAGAAATGAGAGAACCTTTAATCATTTGAAATATATTTAAAACATTTCTAGAAACATAGCCACATGTCTGCCACATTAATAATTATTTTGAACTGACTTAATTCTTCCTAGAAAATGCTGCATACTTTGAAAGTATAATCTGCACCTGTATTGAAGGCAGACCTACTGCTTTGAAAAAGCTGAAAAGGTAGCCAGCTTTCCTACTTGGCTCTTAAGTGTATCAAGGAAACATGGAAAATATATCACTCTGCCCATAAACAAACTAACATTCCAGAAAACTTGGAAATAGGAGGTGTAAAGAAAAATGTTCGGAAAGCTCTGTGGTCCAAAGGCAATAAATACAACTTGACATTCTAAAGAAACAATCTGTCTAGAGGTGCAGGAAGAGCCAATTATCAGGGAATTTATTTGTTCATCCTTTTGTTCACCCACCCATTCATCCATGCATTCTATTCACTCATTCAACAAGTATTTGTTGAAAGCTTTTTTCATGTCAGGTCATGGAAATACAGTATGAATAAAGCAAACAGTCTCGTAGTGTACATCTTTCATTGGATAGTAGAGTTTTGCTTTTGCTCCAGGAAATATTATGTAGAAGTAATATACTTTGGTCTTGCCATTAAATGACAAAGTCTAGCAGACACTTGATGAACCCTTCAGGAATTTTAATTGGACTTGGTATGATCAGGGATAAAATACTAATAAATTGATGTTATAACAGAGTGTGTGGCCATAAATTATAACTGGCCTCCCTCACAGATATTTCAGAAAATATCCTTTAGCTGAAAAGAAAAAGAGAGAAACAATTTTAGAAAACAAAATTTCTTAAACTGATACATAGGACATTCATTTCTGATTCCGTCTCAAGGAGATCATTCACACAAATGTCAATGGTAACAAAAAGTTACCATGCTTTGTCCTTTGGTTCTAAGGATTTTCCATTTTAAATGCTGAGTTTCAAAATAAGTGGAAACCTGACAAACTGAAAAATCTTAAATAAAAGCAAGAATACATTCTACAAATATTCAGGTTGTCATAACACCCTTTCCATAGTGTGTTCCAGCCACACTGCCTCTTCCCACCAATTTTAAACCTCACTTAACTCGCAGTTTCACTGAGAATGTACTGTCATAAAACTCAGTGTATTTCACCCTTAGATCATATCTGTCTACTACGTGAAGCTTATGATCTAAGGCTAGCAAGTGCTCATTGGTGCATCTTTAATCTGAAATTCTGGCAGTGAACACAAATGTGGTATCTCTGTAAACATCCTCCTTCCTAGTGTTAGTTGGTTTCTAGTCATCTATCCATGCATACTTTTTCTAAATTTTTATTTAATGATTTTAGAGATAGAGGAAGAAAGAGAGAGAGAGACAGAGACAGAGAACTGATTTGTTGTTCCACTTATTTATACATTCATTGGTTGATTCTTATATGTGCCCTGACCAGGGATTAAACCCACAACCTTGGTGTGCTGGGACAACACTCTAACCAACTGACCTACCCAGCCAGAGCCACGATCGTACTTGTCATAGTCCCAAACATGGTGCTTTGTCATCACTTACATAGGTTTCCTTTATTCTTACCTTTCCATCCTGTCCCGTGTTCCTCCCAGCATTTGAAATGACCTATCTCCTCTCCACACATCCAATTTCTTCCTTCAAGTTCTAACTGAATACTACTGTCCATGCACCCAAAGTCTGGGGCCTGATCTAAGGTTAACAATGATTCTTCTAGTGCCTGTGAATTCCTTTAGCATTTGTATTTGTACTCTACACTTGGGTGTTTGGCCAACTATCGACAGCCCCTATTCTTTGAAGAAAAAGAATTATTTCTATCAATTAACAAAATATTATAGAATAGAAATACTTGACCCAACACTTATACTTAGGCTGTAAGAAAGAAAGTAAAAAAGTTCTCATATTTGCAATGGATGTCTGACTTTTCTCCACCATCCCCTTTTTAAAACAGCTGACTCCAGAACACAACAGGAAATACTAAACCTTAAAGGTAAAAGGGTCCTCTGTCCATCCTTGTTCCAAGTATGATCTAACTTACTCACTGAATTATTCAAACTAAGCTTGCCCTAGGAAATTTTGAATGCCTTCATTTATTTTATCTTCCTCAATTTCTTTCTTCAGTAAAAAAAATTTTCTTTAAAAAAATTTTTTTTAAATCCTCACCCAAGGATATATTTATTGATTTTAGAGAGAGAGGGCGGGGGAGAGAGAGAGAGAAAGAGAAACATCCGTGTGATAGAGAAACATAGATCAGTTGCCTCCCACGTGTGCCCCAACTGGGGATCGATCCCTCAGCATTTTGGTTCAGGGGACGAAGGCCCCAACCAAACAAGGTGCTCAGTCAGGGTGAAAATATTTTTCTTAAGAGAGTAAGCAATAAGGGAATAAACTTCTAGAATAAACTTCTTCCCACCCCACCAAAAAAAAGAATGAGAAAGGAAACGTTATCTTACTGATGGTTCTGAATTGGAAAATACGTATATAGTCATAATAATGAAGACTTTTTTTAACTCCTAAAACAATGCAACGACAGAACACAAAAGACCAGATGATGGCTACAAAACAGCATACATATTACCAATCTCGACAGTATAAAATTAAAAGTGAGGATGACAGAAGTTAAGAGTTGAAAGTGGTGTGGAAGAGAGCTGAGAGATGATTAGGAAAGCCAGTTTCTTACCATGCTAAAAATATAAAAAACGCTATCTATAGTGGATGGGCCCAGGAATCCAGGTAGTGTCTAGTAGCCAATAATGAAAAAACAAAGCCATCCAAACTGGGACCATGAGAGGAGGGGAGGTAGGTGATTGTAAAGTGACATAAATCCTTATCTACCATAGCAGGAAGTTAATGGAAAATATCAGGAATTGACCAAACAAAGAGTTCACGAGGCCTATTGTTTTGAGAGATATCAGGAGCCCAGGAACAGATGGAAGGGCTGAGTATAGTGGCAGAAAGAAATGGGGGTGGGGCCTGCTACCTGCAGCTAGGATGACTGCATTTATGACTTTGACAAACAAATATTAAAAGTTAGTATTGTAAAAGAACTGTTACAGAAAATACTGTCTCGTTATATTCCTTTAAGTCCCTCTGACGCTTTGTGTGTGTGTGTGTGTGTAAGTACATGTGCATTGGGTTAGTCGGCTTTTTAATGTTTATATGGGCTTGGAAAGATGGTGGGTGTTTAGGCATAAGAAGAGAAGCTTGTCACTTTTTAAATTATGATACGAAAATAACCAGGAAAAGGTCCCTCTGACTGTAGATAGGCAGAAGGGACAAGCAAGAGCCCCAAGGGCCACTATACCTAGAGGTGTTGCCCGGAGGACCAACGGTAGCTGAGATCCCAACTGGGCCAGAGTGAAGGGCGTCAGGAGGAGGAGGCAGGGGAGGGGGGTTATTCCTCAGACAAGGTCAGTGAGAGCTGATGACAACGGTAGGTACCTTTGCATGGACGCGACATCAGAAGCAGTCTCTCCTAATGGGAGACCGGGGAACCTGGAATCAGTATAAATATCTGCTTTTGTATCAGGTGGAATGAAGAACTGAACTACAGATAAAGCTGGGTTAAAGAAAATTGCGTTTCTGACACAGTCCCATGAGGCTGGTTGGCTGCGGAGGCAGGGCCTGGGGCCAGACAGTGTAGCTGCAGACTAGTGCCCTTCACTGGGCACCATGCCACTTCCCGGGGAGGTCAGAGGGTTATCTGCTTGGAGATCATTAACATGGATGGCAGAAAGAGGTAAGTACCTGGAAACAAGTGGAGAAATATTTTGGGAATTTTAAGGAAGGTTTTGTGGGTTACTTAGATTGTGGGGCCGGGTAGATTTGTCTAGAAGAGATCCTGGTTGAGCTTGGCCTTGAAGAAAGGGTAGGATTTAAAGCTATTCTAGTTTTATTTTATATGCGTAGTATAAGGACAGATGTCTCATTGATGTGTACTTATGTATCCCATTATTGGGATTAAATAGAGAAAACCTTAAATTTAAGTACAAGTAAGAACTCCTAGTTGTTATTAGATAACACATGTTTTTTCAAAGAAATTACAGTCACATCTCAGCTCCAGACCACCACAATTAAGCAAGTATAATAAAGGGAGTTGTAAGCTTTTTGCTGTTGGAAGGTCTTGCCTTCAGTTTGTAAAAAATGCAACACCTGTGAAACACAATAAAGTGAACTGCAATAAAACAAGGAATGCCTGTACTAAGATACTCCTTACCAGAAATATGTACAACTGGAAAACTGGAAATGTTCACAGACTACATGCACTGGGAGTTTTTGTCATTGGCAGCAAATCTGGCAACACATTAATGACTCTTTGAAACTTCTATAGGCAAAACAACAAGCTGAAAGTTTCTTTTAACTTCAAAGAATTCTTAAAATAAAATTCATGTTTTATGTTTTTGTATCTGTTGTAATATTTCTGTTTGTTGAAGCAGTCTAAAAAGAGAAAAGAAATTAGTATTTCTTTTTATTTGGGAGAGAAGAGTTGTTTTTATTCTACTGTTGAAACAAATATAAACATACTACTTCTACATTCTTTTTGGTATACTGTCTTCCAATTCACAAAAGAGAGAAATGGGAAAGTTAATAGATGTGAGAGAGTACAAGATTTTGTATAACTACTTCTGGGCTATCTCTACTTGAAGTCCATGGGCAAGTTTAACTAATCTAACAAAATTATGGGCTAGTGAAGCCATTTTGTTGTTGGCTCTCAGCCTTGGCCTGTGGTCTTGCTTAGCATATCTAAAAGTGATGTTTTCTCCGAGGGTGAAGCAAAGCTGAGTTTATCCGATACTAAAATCACTTGGTAAAAGTGGAAACTAACCGAACTATCATGTCTTTTATCTTTCCAATTTCATTCTTTTAAACATTTTATTTACTTATTCTTAGAGAGAGGGTAAGAGAGTGAGAAAGAGATGGAGAGAAACATCAATGTGAGAAACATTGATCTGTTGCCTCTTGCACACGCCCTGACCACCTGGAGACCAGGCCGCAACCCGGAGATGTACCACGACCGGGAATTGAACAGGCAGCCTTTCACTTTGCGGTACGAGGCCCAGCCAACTGAACCACATCAGTCGGGACTCGACCTCATTCTTTATTTGGCTAAATTTAACTTTTTGAAGATCTTTGTTAACAGATTGGAGTAGTAGATGCAGCTGTGATTTTGCATGGTTAGTGATTTCATTTGAGAGTATTTTGAGCCCCTATAATGTGTGAGACACTAGGGATATAGCAAGTGGACAGACATTGCCCTTCCCTTGATGTGGTTCAGATTTTAGTGGGGAAACACTAAACAGAGAACAAACAAAAAAAATCAGTGCTCAGTACTTCTCGGGAAATAAAAAGTGTGATGGTTCAGTGGTTAAGAAAGTTGTGGGGGTGTTTTGTTTTGTTTTGTTTTTTGCTTTTTTGGTTTTTTTAGGATATTTTTGCTGGCCCATGAAAGATCAAAAGCAGGTTGTCATGTAGAATTAGATGAGGAATGTTCTAGAAGGTATAAAGCGGTCAGTGAGCCATGAAATAGTGGCACAAGATATGGCTTAAAAGGTTGAGAGGAGTAGATGGTGTGGAGCCTTAGGTCATGATGTGGCATTGGGTACGATTTTAAGCACGATTTTAAGCATTACAGAAGACACTGAAGGACCACTGTGGCAGACTCATTAGTGTCCTGCCCCCCTTATGCCTCCTAGCCTCGTCTTGGGCTTCCTTCTCTTCCCTGTGGTTGCTTTCCCTTCTAACTCTTACCTGCTGTCAGGCTAACGGAGCAACTTGTCCATACGCACAGAGAGAGCCAGGAGGATGTGCCTGAGAATGCCTGCCTCGTCCGTTCCCCAGCTCTTGACCATCAACCGTGAAGTGAGGGGCCACTGAAGCCCAGCTCCCTTGCTTCAGGTCTGACTAGGACTTCGCTGCATTGCAGTGTGACTTCTACTCAGGAGACCCCCTGTGAGATCAGGCAGAACCTACAATCTTCAGGATTTTGCCTGAGATCTCACCATTTTTGACTCCTTCCCCTTTCCTGCCTATTCCCCCCATCTTTTATAGGTCCCTCCTGGGAACATTTTCCTAAGAACGCCCCGTACGTATGAATCCTGGTGTCAGGGTCTGCTTTTGAGGAATTCAGCCTTAGACAGTCGCTCTGCTGTTGTTTAGAGCTTGGATTGTGTAACGAGCATTTAAATCCCACTTCAGCCTCTTCTCAGCTGTGTGTCTTTGGATGAATTTCTTAACCTCTCCGTAACTCAGTTTCTTCCATACAATCATTCAATACAGTCATTCAGTGATTATTAACTGATTGCCTACTGCATTCCAGGCATTGTTTTAATACTAGGAATTCAAGTGAACAAAACAGAAAAACCCTGGTTCTGATGGAGCTTACACTCTTGAATTGGGGTAGGGGCAATAAGAACCCTAGTAAAGACAGAGCCCACAGACAAAAAACAATAGTATCTAAGAATATGAAAACTATTAGAGAAAACAGAGCAGAATAAAGGGAGCAGGGAATACTGTGGGGACAGAGATGGGTGTTGCAATTTTCAAAATGATCTCTTTGAGAAGATGTCATTGGAGCATGTGGAAATAGCCATTACAAGGACCAGGGGCAAGGTGGGGGTGCTGCTGGGACAGAAGGACAGCGAGAGCACCAGGATGGCTGGAGGGGAGCAGGGAAGGAAAGAGTAGTTGGAAGGCAAGTCTGAGAGAGAATGGAGGATCCTGGAGGATCTTGCAGGCCATCGTAAAGACCTGGGCTTTTACTCAGAGAGGCTGGGCACCACTGCGAGTATTTGAACAGAGCAGGGACGTAGTCTGACATAGGGCGTGGAAAAAGTCACTCTGACTGCTGTGTTATGAATAGATTGGGGTTGTGTGGGGCAAGGGAGATAGGCATTAAAAGTAGGACCTGCATTAAAGGGTTGAGAGGATTAAATAAGCTAAGATATGTAAGTCTCCAAACAGTCTCAGGTGTTATTTTTCCTTAATGCTATTTTCAATAGCAAATAGTGGCTTTCTTGAAAACTTCCTCTGCCTAATGTCACTCTAGCAGGGATCTGAACATTTACTCATTGTTTTCCAGAAAAAATTACTGATTAACTTGGAGCCTGGCAAAAAGAAGGGACTCTCCCCTGATCCTTGGCTCAAAGCTACATTCGGTAGAGTGGGTTAGTTTACCTGACCCTGACAGCAGGTAGTTGTTCTATTTCGAGATTGCTGGGAAGAAAGAGCGATTTAGAATCTCGTTAAAAAGGAAAGGAGAGGTGCACGTGGGCAAACTTTGCTTACTTCAATACCATGTTCATGGGTAGGAAAAATTAACAACATTAAAATGTCCATACTACCCAAAGCAATCTACAGATTCGACACAATTTTTATTAAAATATCAATGACATATCTCACAGGTCTAGAACAAATATTCCAAAAATTTATCTGGAACTACAAAAGACCCCAAATAGCCTCAGCAATTTTGGGAAAGAAGAAAAAAGTTAAAGGTAGCACACTACCTGATATCAAATTTTACTACAAGGCTACTGTAATCAAAACAACGTGATATTGGCACAAGAACAGTCATATAGGTCAATGGAACAGAATAGAGAGCACAGAAATAAATCCATGCCTTTATGGTCAATTAATATTTTAAAAAGAAGGCAAGAACATACAATGGGGAAAGACAGTCTCTTCAGTAAATGGTGTTGGGAAAATTGGGCAGATACATGCAAAAAAAATGAAACTAGATCACCAAATTACATCATACAGGAGAATAAAGTTAAAATTGATTAAAGACTTAAACATAAGACATGAAACCATAAAAATCCTAGGAGAAAACATAGGCAGTAAAAATTCAGACAATTCTCATAGCAATGTTTTTGCCAATATTTCTCCTTGGGCAAAGGAAATAAAGGAAAAAATAAACAAATGGAACTACATCAAACTAAAAAGTTTCTGCACAGCAAAAGAAACCATCAACAAAATGAAAAGGGAACCCCCTGAATGGGACAACATGTTTGCCAATGATACATCTGATAAGGAGTCAATTTCCAAAATATATAAAGAAGTTATACAACTCAACACCAAGAAGACAAATAACCCAATTAAGAAAGGGGCAAAGGACCTGAATAGATACTTCTCCAAAGAGGACATACTTCTCCAAAGAGGACGGGTAAGAGACATGAAAAATTGTTCAGCACCACTAATCATCAGAGAGTTGCAAATCAAAGCCACAGTGAGTCATCACCGCACACCCATCAGAATGGTTATCATCAATAAATCAACAAATAAGTGTTGATTTGGATGTGGAGAAAAGGGAACCCTAGTGCACTGTTGATGGGAATGCAGACTGGTGCTGCCACTGTGGAAATGAGTACAGAGTTCACACAAAATATTACAAATTAAACTGTCTTTCAACCCAGCAATCCCACTCCTGGGAATGTATCCAAAGAAACATGAAACACTAATTCGAAAGAACATATGCACCCCTATGTTCACTGCAGCATTATTTACAATAGCCAAGATACAAAAACAGCCCAAGTACCCATCAGTAGATGAGTACATAAAAAAGCTGTGATACATTTACACAATAGAATACTACCCAGCCATAATAAAGAAAGAACTCTCATATTTTGTGACAGCAGGCATGGACCTGGAGAATATTAAGCTAAGAGAAATAAGCCAGTCAGACAAAGACAAATACCATATGATCTCACTTATATGTGGAATCTAATGAACAAAATAAGCTGATGAACAAAATAGGAACAGGGGTATGGATACATGAAACAGACTGATAGCTCTTAGAGGGGAAGGGGGCAGGGGGCTGGATGAAAGAAGGTGATGGGATTAAGCAAAAAACATACATATATAAAATATATAACACATAGACAAAGCAAACAGTGTGGTAATAGTCACAGGGAAAAAGGGGTAGGGGCTTCGTGCAGGTAAGCAAAGAAGGTATAAATGGGGACAGAAAGACTTTGCCTGGGACGATGGGCACATGATGAACTGTGCGGGTCATGTTCTGTGCAGTTGTACACTGGAAACCTATATGGTTTTGTGAACCAATGTCACTCCAATAAATTAAGTAAAACTTAATAATTAACTAATTAAAATTTAAAAATTTTAAAGAAAAATATCTGCATTTGTATGTGAGATTTTGAATGACATTATTAACTTTGTAAAGCTTTGACAAAGAGTTGGTTTTGTTTTTGTTTTTGTTTTGCTTTCTTTCAGCCATATTGAGTCACGATGGGCATACATTACTAAATTCAATGAGTATAAAATAATGACTTGCTTTTTATGAGTGTTCTTTTTTAGAGTGTTGTTTTTTAATCATCATGGAACCCCAGGAGGTTAGAATTTAATGTCACCATTGTACCCTTTCCTCTGTTTCTTCTGTCTATCCAACTGGGGACAAATCAAGTGGACGGCTGAGGCTTGGTCATGAGTAAGACCTGTTGACTGTGCTTCCGTTAGTCATGCTCCACAATGAGAAAAAAAATATATGCCCTTGACTTTGTGGCTGAGAAGAGTCAGTTGGGCTAAAACCCCAACCAGGAATCTGAAGATGAAGAAATGTAAAATTGTTGAGAAAAAAAGATGAATTATACAGGTACACATAAATGCTTTACCATGTACAGAGTCACTTCTTACTAGTAAGAACGGCAATTATATACCGCATTGCTTTAAACTGCTAAATATTATTTATTTCTATTCTCTCCAATTTTTCAGCTGTCCGGCAGGTGCTCAAAAGTCAAAGGGGACTTGAAAACGGACTCTGCTTACTCGCCTGCCTGGCTCCGCTTTCTCTGCAACCATGACAGACAACCCTGATCAGACTTGTTCCGATCTGGCTGAGACTGAGAATTCGATAAGCCAAAATTGAAGAAAGTAGAAAGGCAAGAGAAAAATTCACAACCTTCCAAAGAAACAATTGAAATGGAGAAGCAAACAGGCAAATCCCAATGAGAAATGGGGCAAATATGCACTGTGTATTCCACAAGCATCACAGTCTTATTTTATCTCCTTTAGCTGTTTAACAGTGTTAAGATGCAAAGAGGTTGGATCAGATTTAAATGACTATGCTACTCTGTTTCACATCAAAGAATCAAGAACTACTGACACTTCTGGTCAAGATGGAGGCATAGGTAAACATGGCTTGCCTCCTTGCACAACCACATCTAAAATTACAACTAAATTATAGAACAACCATCACTCAGAACTGTCAGAAATCAAGTTGAATGGAAGTCCAACAATTACAGAATTAAAGAAACCACATCCATCCAAACAGGTAGGAGATGCAGAGACATGGAGATGCAGAATGGGCTGGTCCTGTACCTACGTGTTGTGGATAAAAATTTGGGAGGAATATCTGGGGAGCAAGGACTCCCAACCCCAGACCAGGGCCCCCCAGCTCAGGGTTCCAGTGCCAGGAAGATAAGCCCCCATAACTTGTGGCTGCAAAAACCAGTGGGGTTTGAATCAGCGGAAGAAACTGCTGGAGTCCTGAGCACTTCCTCTTAAAAAAGCCACACATAGACTTATTCAGACTCACTCCCTCTGAGCTCCAGCACCAGGGTACCAGCTTGAAAGCACAAGTGAATTTAACAGCAGGCGCACCGGGCACATGCCCTGGGCCGCAACTTCTGAAGGCATGTATTTTTATTTTCCCTGTCTCTCTCTCTCTTTTTTAAGGGGTCCAATATTTTCTTCTGCACCCAGGGCCTCAACTGACCTTAATACGCCTCTGCTTGAAAGGCACCAGTAGCATACAGAGAGGCACTGAACTTTCTAGCATCAAGTTGAGAGCTGGGGGACAGCTTTCTCCCAGGTAGAAAAGCAAGCAAAGGCCATTGTCCCTTTTCTGAATGTCCCCCCACAGAGCCACAGAGCTGTCAGGCAAGTGTCATATCTGAGACTCCATCAACCTGGCTAACACTGTTTGACCCACCTTGGAGATCCCTAAGGCTTCATCCCACCCAATTATGGCCCCGCCCAAGTGGCTAACAGTGGCTTTTCCATATGAATGACTGGTCTTGGCTCATGCTTCACAACTTCTTAAATCCTCTCAGACAAACAGCAGCCAGCCTCAGCAAGCCACCAGCCCCCACCTCTTGCTAAGTGGCCCCAGGCCCTGCACTAGCAGCAGCCGGCTTTGGATCACAGTCTGGCTTTATCTGGGAACCTCCAAGCCCAGCACAACTAATAGCCATCTGCAGATTGCTTTATAGCCCACGCAGGGTGGCCCCAGGCAGAACACAAATGGGGGCTGACCTTGGCCTGCACCATCCAGGAAACCCCAAAGCCTGCACACCCAGTGGACAGCTACAGATCATGTTTGAGCAACACTACCCTGCCCCTGCACAGCTGATCCTCCACACAGTGCAGAGGTTGGTGGTCAGTGGTCACAGCTCATCCTTGAAGCTGACTGGTCTGGGTAAATCCCTCCCATTGACCTGCCAACAGCAACCAAGTCTCAATCACAAGACGAGGGTGTACTCAGCTCACATGAAGGGGGGGCCTTGAGTACCCAACTTGGGTGATGGGGAGGCCATTCCACTGGACCCTACAGGACACCCACTATATTAGGCCACACTACCAAGACATGGAGTCAAAGCATCTCTACCTAATACATAGAGCAAACACAGGGAGGCTGCCAAAACGAGGAAACAAAGAAACATGGCTCAAATGAAAGGACAGATCAAACTCCAGAAAAAGAAATAAACAAAATGGAGATAAGCAATCTATCAGATGCAGAGTTCGAAACACTGTTTATAAGGATGCTCAAGGATAATGAGAACCTCCACGGCATGAAAAAGATCCAGTCAGAAATGAAGCATATACTAATTGAGAAAAAGGACAATTTATAGGGAAACAATAGTAGAGTGGATGAAGCTGAGAAGCAATCAATGGTTTGGAACATAAGGAAGCACAAAAACAGCCAATCGGGACACAAGAAGAAAAAAGAATTTTAAAAAAAAAGGACATGTAAGCAGCTTCCAGGACAACTTCAAGAGGTCCAACATTCGCATCATAGGGGTACCAGAAGGAGAAGAGAAAGAGCAAGATATTGGAAATCTATTCGAAAAAATAATGAAAGAAAATTTCCCCTAATTTGGTGAAGGAAATAGACATGCAACTCCAGGAAACACAGATAATCCCAAACAAGATGGATGCTAAGAGGCCCACTCCAAGACACATCATAATTGAAATGCCCAAGGTAAAAGATAAAGAGAGCATATTAAAAATAGCAAGAGAAAAGTAGTTAGTTACCTACAGGGGAATCCCCATAAGACTGTCAACTGACCTCTCAAAAGAAACTTTGAAGGCTAGGAGATATTAGCAAGAAATATTCAAAGTCATGAAAAGCAGGGACCTACAGCCAAGATGTTGTACTCAGCAAAGCTATCATTTAAAATCAAACGGCAGATATAAAGCTTCCCAGACAAGAAAAAACTGAAGGAGTTGATCATCACCAAACCATTCTTATATGAAATGTTAAATGGACTACTTTAAGAAAAAGGAGATCAAAACTATGAACAATAAAATGGCAATAAATGGATATCTATCAACAATTGAATCTAAAAAACAAACTAAGCAAACAAGAACAGAGACAGAATCATGGATATAGAGAATGTTTTGAGGGTTGCCAGATGGGAGGTGGGTGTGGAGGAATGGGTGAAGAGGTGAGGGGATTTAGAAGTACAAATTGGTAGTTACAGAATAGCCATGGGGATGTAAAGTGTAGTATAGGAAATGGAGTAGCCAAAGAACTTATACACATGACCCATGGACATGAACAATGGTGTGGGGATTGCCTGATGGAGTAGGGGGTGTTGGGTGAAGGGGGATAAATGGGGGGAAATTTGGGACAATGTAATAGTATAATCAGTAAAATATAATTTTTAAAAAAGAACTACTGACAAGAAAGTCTGTCTCTCCCCGGCACATCTGACTGGTAGGGAAGGAAAGGTACTTGGAAGTTGGTGAAGAAGCAGCTTGGTGGGAACACAGTGAATTTCGAGTAAAAACCAAGTTGGTCCAAGGTGTCCTGCAGGCTGTAAATGTAGTTTAATCAGAGATCCATTTTTTGGTGTTGTTCAAATGATTTTAATATTGGATTTATTTCTGGGCTCTCTATTCTGTTCCATTGATCCATGTGTCTGTTTTTATGCCAGTACCATGCTGTTTTGATTATCATGACCTTATAGTATAGTTTGATATTAGGTAGCATGATTCCTCCAACTTTGTTCTTCCTTCTGAAGATTGCCGTTGCTATTTTGGGCCTTCCATGGTTCCTTATAAATTTTTTAAATATTTGTTCTAGTTCTGTGAAATATGTCATTGGTATCTTGATAGGAATTGCATTGAATCTATAGATTGCTTTGGATAATATGAACATTTTAATGATATTAATTCTTCCTATCCATGAATGCATCATGTGCTCCCACTTGTTTGTATCTTCATAAATCAATCATGTGGAATCTAATGAACAAACTGAACTAACAAGCAAAATAGAGACAGACTCATAGATGGAGAGCAGGCTAACAGTTCTGGGAAGGGGCGGAGGGATGAAGCAAAAAGAAAACAAGGACACATGGACATGGACAACAGTGTGGTGATTGTGAGGGGGTAGAGGGGATAAGCAGGATAAATGGTAATGGAAAAAATGCAATAAAAAGTAACTTTAAAAATATTTGGAATGCACACTTTTTAAAAATATGCAAATAAAAATTTAAATATCATGAAATAAAAGTCAAAGGACTCAGCTTCACATCCATGCATCATTACTTCATGCTTTAGATTCTTCAGCAACAAGAAGTGATGTCAGTGCAAAGATAAACCATGACTGACAATATAACAGTACAGGTTAATGTAGCTGTAGTTCCAGAGTCTGGGAAGGCGGCATCTTGTAGAGCATAAAATGACCCTACGTGGATCCTGTCTCTTTCATCTAGTCTTTGTGATCTCAGATCAAATTAATTTCTCAAAGCTTAGTTGTCTTGACAATAAGATAGTAATATTCACGTTATAGGGGTACTGCAATAATGAAGGCACTTAGCATAAATCGGGAGATTGGTAAGCACCCAATAAAAAAATAACTATCATCATTGTTGTAATTCTTTATATTCTAATATGGCCCGGCATTTTCAGGCAGTTGTCACTGTTGACCCCTCAATCCCAGTTTGTTTAAAGTGCACTATGCCTTAATTACATTTTCTAAATTTATGAAGCCTGTATTCATAAAATACAGGCCAATGTTGCAAAGTTATATACACAATAAGAGAAGTAAAGGTACACTGAATATAGTTTACAAAAATTGAGTTTTGCTTTAGCTAATTTCGTTTAGTATAAAGAGCTAATCAATCCCTGGAAACAGTCTCCTTACCAAGGTACTATGTCTCTCCGAGAAGCATTACATTTCCCCTAGAACACTTGAATTCTACATTTAGAGTAAATAATAAGGTTATGATCATGACTGCAATCTATTGTGTATCATTTTCCAGGCTCTTTACTATGTATTTGATAATATGATTTCACATTATCATCATAAAAACCTTACAATGTAAGTATGTAAAGCACACATGTGTACATGCACAGAATTAGATGTTAGGTTATATGCCCAAGGTCAAACAGCTAGTATATAATTTAAAAAAAAAACAATCTATCAACCAGATCCATTTTACTGAAATATCTGTTTCCTTCCATTATCTACATTCTTATAACCTCTAATAGATTCTAATACATATGTATTAGTCACCGATGAATCTCAAAGTTTTAAAACATCTATGCATTATATGACTTAAGGTAGCAATATCCCAGTAAATTAGAATTGATAGAGTAATTAAAGTGACCTCTTTTCTGTGTGCTTAGCATATACTTAAGAGATGTTGGTAGAACAAAGTTGAAGTAAATCTGCCACTGGAACAAAATTTGAAAACCAGAAATGACTGGACTTCCTTTTCCCAGAAGTCTTATTCTAATTGATACCCTAGAAAGATGATAGAAGAATCCAAAATGAAGCAAATGGGAAAGAGACAGGCAATAAATTTTTTAATGTTCCTCTGAATTCCTAGTAACTGGTAATGCTATTTGCTAATTTTGGAAGAATCAATTTCGGATCTCTTGAATTCAGTTGGACCTTTATTTAAATTACTTCCTTATAATTAAAAATCCATTTACTCATAATTCTATTGATTCTTCTTGTGGCTATCACAGATGTAAAATAATAAGTTTCTATTTTATATATAATTCTTACTCCAGGTAATTGCTTTCAGGATAGCTCTACGACTGGGAAAGCTTTATGACTGATTTTTATGTATCTCTAACAGTGATTCATGGCCTGTATAAAACAATCAGAGTGGAAGGCTGCAGGCTTTTTTACTTTCTGTTTATAGAATAAGCATCGAGGCTGAACTATCAGACTTCTCCATGGTTTATGTATTATCGGCTTCAGCTTTCCCTTAAACTTTGAAGATGATCACAAACATACAGTGCTAGATATTTCCCATGATAAGAGTTTATGATTTCTTTTACAGTCTGTTACAGGCTATGACAATCATTGTCAAAGTTTAGCGAAATCTCCCAGGCTTTCTCCCAGCTTATAAATCAGATCCTCTCATACCCAAGGTCTCGCGCGAAACTTCTCCCCACTACCAACTTTAACCTTGCTCCTTCCTCTCTTAATTCCCCCTCTTACTGAAATTTACGCCAGCCGTTTTACCAGGGTATTTTGAAATACTTTCCTTCATGAACTCCTTGCTTAGTGTTCCTTTCAGACAAATGTGCCAAAAGCTTGACTCCAAGATTTCACAACCCATCAGTTAATTAATTAGGCTTTATGTGGTTTTTAATATATCAAAATTATCCGTATAAATATGGACATAAGATTATACAGCAGTTAAACATTTCTGGAATCTTCCTATGACGTCATTCTGATCAAATCTGCAATCATAATGGTAATGCTTTTTTCCCTCTTCTATCTTAATATGAAGATCAGAGTAGAAGCTAAAGAAGCATTGATAATGATTTTTTTTATTAAGGACATACTATATTGGGATTTTATATATATACATATATATATAATTTATATATATATACATATATAATATATAATATATAATAATATATATTATATATATATATATATATCCCTCAATATATATTTTAGGAAATTTAGCTATACATGTATTTCTTATTGTTTTAAAGTTAGACATTTCTGTACTTTTTAATAAGAAAATTATCTCTAAGCAAATATAGCTTGATTTTATTATATGGCTCTGACTAAAGATTCTTCATAGTTTTCCTTTGTCTATCAATTATTCTATTTTAATTTTGATGTAACTCTTCTGTAAAAGAAGTGTTTCTCTGGACCTCCACTTTATTCTCCTCAGGCAAATGCACTGTCACAACTCAAGGTAAAAATAAAGACTTAAGGACTACTGTGTGATTCCATTCATGAAACTCGATTAAATTACAAGGTGGGTTCTATAAGGGTAGTACACAGGAAGGGTATTCTCTGCACAAGATAAACTGAGAGGGGGCTGCTTAAAAAATCTCAATATATTCACAAAGCAAAGAGAAAGTGATTTTTAAAAAATGGAAGTGAACAAATAGGACATGCTCATTCATTTGTTTAGTTAACATTTATTACCTATCATGATCAGGCATTATTTTATTACCTGAATATAAAGTGAAGAACAAAACTGACATGTTCCCTACCCTTAAGAATTTTATATTCCAATAAAAGAGAAAAAGAAAAGATACAGTCACAGTTAATCAATATTTAAGCACAACTTGTGGGAATATAAGGGAATCACGAACTTGGCACAACAGCAGAAAATTCAGGAGGTAACCTGCTCAGCTGCGGTGATCAGGGAAGCCTTTCTGAAGCAGAGACATTTAACTTGGGAACCTTAAAAGGAGAAACGACCAGCTATTCAAAGAGCAAGGGAATAAATACTCTAGTGTAGAAGTCAACAACGATTCTGTAATGGGACAAAGATAAATATTTCATGTTTTGCTGGTCATTTGCTTTCTGTTGCAACTACTCAACAGTTCCCTTGGAGTATTAAGGCGGGCACTGGCGACGCCTAAACCAACGTGCATGACCGTGGCTCCATAAAGCTTTATTGACAACCGGCAGCGGGTCAGCTCTGGCCTACGATTGCAGTGTGCCAATTCCTACTCTAGGCAGTTATAGGACCTGGGCAAAACCAGGACAGGGACTGCTGTGCTCAAGGAACCGAAGAGATACTGGTATGGCTAAAGGAGGGGAAGCAGGGGGAGAGAGGTATAAAATGAGCTTGAGGAGGTAAGCAGGGCCCAGATCGCGCACAGCTTTGAAGATCATGCACACCCTTGAAGGGCAGGGTAAGGGGTTTGTGTTTTATTTAAGCCATTCATAGTTGTAAGCAGAGTAGCAACATGGTGCTCTTTGTGTTTTAAAAGCTTATTATAATCCCTGTGAGGAGAATGGACTGGGAGACTACTGAAGGAGTTCTGGAGATATCACCATGGCCTGGATTCACACAGTGGCAGTGAAAGTGGGAAGAAGTGGATATACATTAGACACGTTTAAAAGTCAGGATCCTCACCGACCCATTGGATAAAGGGGGGACACAATGACAAAAGAGAGGGGAAAATTCACTCTAACTCAGCTTTCTGACCAGGGCATTTAGATTGACCACAGGTAGTCGAGTTGGGCTAAATAATAAATTTCAAAGACAAAGACTAGGGAGAGAAAAGCCTAAAAAGTTAGGTTGAGTCCACATCAGGGAATTAATGTTATTAGTCTGGCTTATTGCTTTAAGACTGCAGAGTCATGCTGAATAAGGAGATTACCTTCGGATTCTTGGCAAATATATACAATGTGAATTCCTTAGTGGCACACAGAAGCAATGGAAGGAAATCACATTTAATAAGTAATGAGCTAAGGAGATTGTATTTGTTTTAGTAAAAAATGGGAAATTACTGAGGAACTCTGAAGTACAGAATATTGTAACCAGAGTTGTGCTATAAGCTCTCTTGCACCGGGTAAGTCAGAGAGAGATATGTAAGAAATCAGGGGAAAATATTAATAAATTATTAAAATCACATATAAAGAGATACTAAAGACTTGGTCCAGGGTTGTTAGTATTAGAAATGCTAAGAATCATAAACTCAACTGGTATTTTGGTTGGAGGCTGTTTACAATAACAGCCTCCATATAAGTTGAGGTTGTTTACAATAAACAATATAAATAATATAATTTTAAACATAAAAACAATAGAAGAGCCAGATTTTAAAGGGAAATGTTGAATAATTAGACTAGACTAGGAAGTGAGTACAATGGAATCTAAAAATGAGCTCTGATAGAAGGAGATATATCTGTGTTTCAGGGGAGAAACACTGAATTATAAAAGAAATAAATCTCACAGTGTTTTATATTAGGAACAATAAGATCACAATAAACTATATATAGTATAATAGCCATTTGATAAAGAATGTATATAATCCTCATGAGCAATGTCTTATATTAAAAGCTCTTATATCTTATATCAAACTTCCAATTTAAGTTGAAGACATTATACCATACACGTGTGATGGTATTTTTACAGAATGTAGAAACAATAAAACCCCCCAAAATAAGTTTTACAATGACTCGATTTTATTCTGAAATAGAGCTTAGAAAACAGGAATAAATGGTTAGTTCCCTTATACATCTCCCACCCAAATAGCACATTAATGACATCGACTCCTCAGCCACACAGACAACACGGTGGGTGAGAGCTGGTGGCATGGTCTCTGGAATCAGACAGTCTGGGTTCATAACCCATTTACTAGCAGGGACATTAATGAGAGCTGTGTCAGCCGAGGGACTGTTGATGACAAATGACAAAGTGTTCACAGGCCTGGGGTAATCAGGAAGGAAAGGGTCCAGTGTAGACTATACTTTCAGCTGGCAAAGAGTTCAAAGTCAACTGCCTGACACATTAACTATTAAACTTCTGCCTAGAGGAAGAAATGAATAAGGTATGGCTCCACCACTGGGTTTCTCATTTTGACTTTGAAATATATACTTCCCTATCTTAGGGTACCAGAGTGAATCTAAATGTGAACATTCTCATCATTAATCTAGTCTAAATGATTTATTTCCTGATTTTTAACTAGTGTTCCTATGACGTGTTACAAACTTGACATTTTCCTAAGACAACTGGGCTGACTGTACCTAATTTTAATTGAATTTTTGACCTTAACCAAACTGATATCTGATTAGGAGTATTTTCAGTACACTTATTAGTCTGTCTTATTGTTTTAGGACTGCAGAGTCATGTTGAATAAGGAGATTACCTTCAGTCTTTTGGCAAATATATACAATGTGAATTCTTGAATTGCACTCACAAGCAATGGAAGGAAAACACATTTAATAAAATATTTTAAAGACTGTTATCTTGACTATACGTAAGTAGTTCAAAAACCATCAAACTCCTAATGTTTTTATGTAAGAACACCTATAAATAGGTGAAAAAACAAGAGCTGTGAGCTTTGTTTTTCTTCCAAAGCAAGTTATTTTTGCTTGCTAATAGAATTTGCTGATGTTTAGACTGAAAAAAGAATTGATGTCAGTTAACTTCATTTTGTTTTCGGTCCCAGTGCCTGCCCCCTCCAGCATTTACCATCTTAGTTTTAGCTTCTCTAGTGGGTGCCCAATGGGATGTTCCTTACCTCCCTGCCTTTGCTTAAGCCACTCCCTCTCCCTGGAATGCCTTCCATTCCACCCCATCCCATTTGGGAAATTTTGAACCATGCTCCCATAATTCAATATTCACTCCTGTATGATAGAATCTGTTATATTTCCTGCCCCCCGACCTTCCTGATTTTTGCTGGTGCAAAAACTGACTCATTCATCTCTTTATTCCCAGTGCCATATTTCCTTGGCAAATAACAAACATTAAATAAATGTTTATTGAATTAATTCTCCTTATGGTATTAATGTGCAGAAGGTTGGAGGGTTGGAATATTATATCCTTTTTTTGATAATGTACCCACTTCTGACTTTACTATACCAAGAACTAAAATTAGTTTTCCATAACATTTCATTATTTTATCACTGAGAAATATTCCATTGCATGTATGTACCACATCTTCTTTATCCAATCATGCATGGGTGAATAACAGTTGTTTTCATGTCTTGTCTGTTGCAAATACGTTTCAGTGAACACAGCCATGCAGGTGTCTTTTTGCATTAGTGAGCTTCCCTTAGAAGTGGCTTTCTAGACAAAGGGACAGCCACACAAACACTAAACTCTTGAAGTTACAGCATCATGAAACACAAAGGGCAGCAGTTAGGTTCAGAAACAGGGGATTGGCATTCTCTGATGAAACCATGATTATATTACCTGGTTTTGAGTAGAACTGCTTAAAATTCTCCCTAGCCTACCTCAGATGGTGCAGAACCTTGTAACCCTGCCTTCGCTTCTATGGTGGCACCTCTTTCATGAAGTGGAAAAATGTTTAATTCCAGGAAAAAGGAAATCCATAACCAGTGACCAAATAAACCAAGAGTTACAATTAATGCAATAATCTTTGAGAATCCGTAGACAATGAAAGAAACAGAAAATTCTAGAACACAGCAGAAAGGCCCATCACTGCCTGGCTCTACACAGCCCCTGTACTCCTTACCTTGTCCTCACTTTCCAAAAGTTTTATCAATTTACTGGTAAATTGACAAAATTCTGAGAAATCTCAATGATGCCTCACATGGAGAGAAGAAAATTGAGTTGGCAGATCATTATTTTCTTCCAAAATGCAAAGTAAACAAGTGGCTGAGAGATACTAGTAATACTAGGAAAGGGAACAACAGAGTTGACTCTTTACGGGGCGTGGAGGGAGGTTCTCAGGCCACACAGAGATCAAAGTCCAAGAGAGAACCTCACCAGAAAGGAACAAAACCTGCCTGCAGGCCTTTGACTTGGAAGAAGACTTGGCGCATCTGAGGAGAAAGAGCAAAACCTAGGGTCCAGACTGCACTGCACCTCAGCCAAGCTCCGATTCCTTCTCTGAAGCTAAGAAATGTGAAAGGAACACAAAATACCTAACCCTCACAGGAAAAAGAAAAATTCCCCCAAACTGTAAGAACAGAGTCGTGTAGTCACTCCCATTCTGTCTGCCCAAAGCCACCCAAGCAACCCCAAGATGGAGAGAATGTCCCAGAAACTATGCAAATCTTTTACACACTTGATTAGGATTCTCCAGAGAAACAGAACCAATAGCGCATGTGTATTGTGTGTGGAAAAAGAGAGAGATTGATTTTAGGGAATCAATTAAGGGTTAAAGGGATTATCTCACAGATTGTAGGGCTGGCAAATCTGAAGACCACCGAGCAGCCTGACAAGGCTGAAAATTCAGCAAGAAGTTGCATCTCGAGGCCAAAGGCAGTCTAGAGACAGAATTCCTTTTTCCTTGGGGGACCTTAGTCTTTTTCATTCAAAATCTTCAACCAATTAGCTGAAGCCCAGGCATATAATGGAGAGTATGGCTTAACTCAAAGTCTACTGATTTAAATATTAAATGCATCTTAAAAGATACAGTCACAGCCATATCTACAGTGGTGTCTGATGAAACAGCAGCCTAGTCAAGCTGACACATAAAATTAACCATTGACACACACTGACACAAAGACAGCCACCTAGAATAATAATAGTTAATATTTATTGCATGTGTTAGGCACTGTTCTTTACTTCACATTTATTTACTCTTTTAATCCCCACAGAAATCTTACGAGGCAAGTACTATTTATTATGATTATCCTATTTGACAGATTAGAAAATTAAGGCAGAGAGTGCTTAAGTAACTTATCCAAGGTCACGGAGCTAGCGAATGGCTAAGCCAGTATCAAAATTGGCAATGCTTGCCCAAAACACACACATTTTACCACTGAACTAGAAGAAAACAACTCAGGAAACAAAAGGAAATTCTCCCAATTACTTTACACTAAGAATATCTTAACAAGAACATAAGTACAATAAAATAAGAGCACACTAATACATTAATAAAGCAATTAATGAGGAGAAAAAGGAACTTACTCATTTGTGAAAACAAATAGGGGACTATTCAGCCTGATTATGGACATCATGAATAAATTAGTAACAGCAAGGTACAAAATAGACAAAAGTGAATTACCGACACAGAGGAAAGAATTAAGATAATCTAAGTGAATGCAGACAAAAAGGGCAAAGAATTAGAGCAATTTGGAAGAATGTTATAGACATGAGATAGCATACAGATTAAAATATTTACGTGTATATTAGAAAATATGATTCAAAAAAGACCATAATATTCTTAAAGGGGGATTTCTACTCCAAAGACATATCTAAAGACATAATACAATAAAACATCCCTAAAATGAAGAACGAGAACACTCTGGAAAACAAAAGCATTTCACGATACTACAAGAAAATAAGATGAAAGATGGCCAACAATAAGACATCTCCCCTAATTAAACTATTGAGTGTCAAGAATAATGAAAGAACTCCTCAGATATTCAAACAAAAACAAAAGCAAAAGAAAATTACATACAAGCATGGAAAAAAAAAATGGTCCACCTTGGAATTCTCCATAACATTAAATTCCACAGGCAATGAAGCAATGTCCATAAAGTCCTGAGAAAAACAAAAAATAATTTTAAAATATAACTAATCTAGACATCATAGCCAGATAAAAAATAAGTAAAAATAGACTCAAGAATGGCAAAGCTTGGTTAAAAGAACTGGTAGTGAATGAGTCTGTTTAAATAAATAGTAAACAATTAATCAAAGTATGGCAGCAAAACTAAAATGTGAATATTATGAACCTGAATAATGTTAAAATAATCATATAACTACAGGGAGGTGGTGGGGGAAGGGGAAATGGGAGAAAGTTTGAGTGCTAATGTCCTCACCTTTCACGCCAGGGAATAAATAGATATTAACTAAATATCTACTTTTTAATGTTACATGCTAGCCTCTTAATGTTTATTCCCAAATCTTATTGTTTGTTTAACATTAATGGGTTCTTTTATGGAAAAAAACCTTGTGGTGAATAAACATTTTTCACTTTTGATTTTCTTCTGTTTAAGTCAAACTAAATAAAAATATTATCTTTCATTAAAAATATTTTGAGTGGGAAAGCCTCATCCCACTGTAATAACTTTTTTATCTGTCTCCTACTCTATTTTTGTAACCATATAATATGCACAGAAAGATATTCACAATGATATTCTTTTAATAGTAAGGGCGGTAATTTCTGTGTTTGGGTAATTTTTTACAAAACACATTATTGTACTTTTCCTCATTGCTTTGTATTTTACAAAGAGTATATCTTATTTTACAGCAACAATCAGATGACTATTTTGCCTTTAAAAATTGTGAGCAGTACTTGTATATCAAGATATTAATAGTGATTCATTCTGGGTTATGAGAAAATGGATAATAGTACTCTTTTCTTTGTACTTTTCTACAGTTTTTAAATTTACAAACATAAAAAATGATTTATTAACTACTTACTTTTTACTATTCTGCTTTTTATACATATATTTTATTAAAATGTATAGTTTTATAAATTTGATGCTCTGGGAAATAAAGACTATAAATATTTCAAATAAAAACAAATAAACTACAAATGAAAAGTATAAATATTGCAAAGAAAACAAATGAAGAATATAAATGTCCCAAACCCTGCAATGTTCAAGGAAAAAGTGTGTCAGTAAGTGCACAATATTACTAAGAACACTGAGTTAGTAATTAATGAATGACATGGAAAAAGTGAGAAATTTATTTTTAATCAATTTTATCTCATTATTATTTATAGCTCAATCCTGTGAAACAGCTTTTGTTTTATGTACTGTGGAATATTTGCAACATATGGCATTTAAACAGAGTTATACACCTGGTAACATAGAGCTAACAGGGAAGAAATTGTGAAACAGCTATCTTTATTGCTACCTCATAAACCACATCAACAACCAAGAAACAAAAATGAATAAATAATCTAAAATTCCCCACTTTAGGTGTGGAAGTTTACAGGATATGAGGGATATGGATACATATTTACTTATATTAAAATAAGAACAACAAGAATAATAACAGAAGGATAAACTAAAAACCTAAAAAGAAGTGGCTACTAGATGGAAGAGGTTGTAGGAATAGGAAGTAAAGCTACACTTCTTCAACTGCATTATGTTTTGAATACTTGAGTTTGGAACTATGTATTTTACATAATTTTTAAATGAAATTAACTTTAAAAAGCAATTCCTAAAACTCAAGAGCAAAATAAGCAAATAAAACTATGTGTATAAGAGTTAGTAGCATAACCACGAAGAGAAGAACTTTTATTTTATTTTTTTAAGATTTTATTTATTTATTTTTTTAGAGAGGGGAAGGGAGGGAGGAAGAGAGGGAGAGAAACATCAATGTGTGGTTGCCTCTCACACGCCCCCTCCTGGGGACCCAGCCAGTAGCCCAGGCATGAGCCCTGACTGGGAATCAAACCCTTTGGTTCGCAGGCCTGTGCTCAATCTACTGAGCACACCAGCTGGGGCCAGAGAAGAACTTTTAAAGTGACTTTAAGACACAGTAAATTGATTAAGTATATCTAACTTGTGGGATATATCTTAAAGACAAAGAATTGCAAATAAAAACTCAACCTGTTTCTAATAATCTTATAGTTGGTCATGTTGGCATTATGTATTGGGATAAAGCGAATGAATAATCATGTTAACGTCACTGGGAACTGGAATTTTTTGGCATGTTAGAAAAGATGCAAAACAAAAGAGGTCAAGGGAAGACCCTATAATGTCTAGATTTGAGTAGAAAGTGCCAGTATACATTCATAATTTTACACACACACACACACACACACACACACACACACACACACCAGATCTTCAACTCTGTTCATTGGCCTTGAAACAATAAAGAACTCGGTAGCAATGTGCACCCACAATGCCCAGATTATAATCTCTAATTATCATTTCTAATTCAAAGGAAATGAGAGTTCCTTAAATGCAAACTGCAGGACTGACACAAAAAATACACAGGTTAAACCGGGAAATAGCTTGCCCTACCAAAAACCAAGAAACCATTCCAGCTTATTTAAGATATATCAAAGCCTGAGCGTCCCATTTGAAATGTTATCTGTTGGCCAAAAAATGGGATAATTTGAACATCAGAAGAAGACCTGCTCTATCTTTCTTTGAAGGATTGAAATACTTTGAATGTGTTTAAATCCATGAGGTCATAATAACCCTAAAATATTTGGGAAAAAAAGACCATATTTGAATGTGTTAACTCACCAACTTCTTTTTAAAATTAGTAAAGGGAAGTAATCAAGCACTAATCCCATCTCTCTTACATTTGCCATGTCTTGAATTACTGAAACAGTTAAGAAAAAAAGTTTCTCTTTATACAGGATAGTCCAGCTAACAAAAATAAAGAATGAATGATAAAATGAGAACACTATTTTGAAAATACTAATGAATTAATTAATAATCATCAATAGAGAAACAACCAGATACCCAAACGCTTCCTAACAACACATGTAAAATAGCCTTGTCAGAAAAACTGAACTTACATGGGATGAAGCTTCCCATGTTCCATACACAACTACCAACAGGAAATAGAACAGGGGACCAAGTTAAAAGAAACCGTAAGGAGGCAATCACCAAACCCCAGAATGTAGTACACTTTACTGATCAGTTTTATTCATATACTGCAAGGTGGGTAGGAAGGGAGGGTGGGACAGAGGAGAACTATCGGGAAAATTTTAGAGATAAATGAACCATGTGCAGGGCATGAACTTCATTACAATTCTGATTTCAACTAGTAAACCATATGGGGCAGGGGTTTATGAAACAAAATGAATATTTGAGCAATTGATTGGATATTTAATATTGTAAAGAATTAATTTATATTGCTTTAGGTGCAATAATGTCATGTTTCTGTTTTTACTTTTTAAAGAAATCCTTATCATTTATATGGACATGCTGAAATATTCAGTTAAAATGTCTGGGATTTTCTTCAAAATAATATGAGTGGAGGGGAAATAGGAAGAGTTTGTAGGTGAAACTTGCAAACTGTTTCAAGTGAATGATTCTACTTTTGTATGTTTATAACTTTCCATATAAGAAGTTATAAAAACAAAAATTAGAATGCCTCTCATTGTAAAGCTAGGACTAAAAAATGAGATAGATACATGGGACTTTCAAAATGCAGGGTTATTTTTAAAAGAACAAGTATTAGAAGAAAAAATTACTGGCCTTACATAAGTTACAAAAATTATTTTTTATGCATTATACTAGAAGCATCAGAATTAACTGAAAAATATAATACTTAGTAAGGGGAGAAAACAGCTCCACCTAAGAAATGTCATTTAATTCACTTAAAGATGAAAAAATATGTCTGCAAGGCAAACCATGGGCTTGTGGAAAGTTATGATTTCTGTACGGATGTTATTAGGTTAATAGTTTCATACTGTTAATGACCGCCCAATTAGCATCCTCACTACATTTATTTTCATATATGAAATCTACAAATGACCTGTAGAGTTGTTTAGTGATACCCAGTAAAAATCTTGTACCATTTTGCCAGTGTCTTAGCTTAGCCTCAGCCTCAGCCTCAGCCTCAGCCTTAGTTTTGTCTTAGCCTAAGTCTTAGTCTTGGCAGAGAAGCTCAAGCATGTCCTCTTCCACGCCCAACGAGGACTTAACTATCTTGGAGCAAAAGATACCCAAAAATGGTATTGACATATTCTGCGTACAATGCCACGCTTAAATTCTCCCTTCTCAAAAATGTAAAATAATCTGCTTGCATCGTCTGAAGTACTGTGAGACTAAAAATCCTTTTGTAATGCTGAAGAACTGCAGGTATCCTAGATGATGTGGGAGTAGGACGTTCTGCTCATAGAAGGATGTTGTATCTCAGAAACACTTAAGACACTACAAATACAAATAGAAAAAACAATGCCCCCTCCATCTGAAGTGCTCTTTTCTTAGCACGATTTTCGGCATCTTAATATCTGAAGTTATTTGGCCATCCTAAAAAGTGCAACTTAATCCTGACGTCCCAAGAGACCGAAAAGTTGCTGAAGTCCGAGGAATGAGTCACTTTGCTCAATTTTGATGAGTAATTTCAGGTGTCATGAAACCCTGATGTGATCGGAAGGCGGCAAGGGGAGGGGGCGTCAGATCTGCAGACGAAAGAAGACTGGCCGCTGGGGATTGGGTGGCGAGATCTCGATTTTCCTAAAATTGCGTCATTTCGAACCCAATTGGATCCACATATTATGGGCACCGACGGGTTACCGTCTCGGAAACTCTCAATCAGACGCAAGCGAAAGGAGAGGAGGCGGCTAATTAAATATTGAGAAGAAAATCGCGTGGGGGAGCGTGTCACGTGGGTCTCCAGGCTCGTGGAGCCTGGGATAAATACCGCGCGGCACCAAGCAGGCAGAAAGCGTGCTGCGACCTCCTCCTCTACTGCCAGGACGACCGACAGTGCGCAGCGCCCCTGCGTGCGCTCAGACCAGCCAGAGTAACCCGGAGGGTTTGTCCGCCGCAGTAAGTGACTGCGCCCGGCCAGGCGTGCTTTCCGCGCCGCCCATAGCGCCCAGGTGGCCGCTGGGTGCTCTGGATGGGCCCGCTGTGGCGAGGGACACTGGGGTACAGCAGGGAGAGGAGTAACCCAATTACCAAAGTTCCTCTTTGTCTTCCACCCGCAGAGCCTTCAGGCATGAAGGTGTGGATTGGTTGATGGGCTGGGGGCTGTAGAGTTGCTATCCAGAAAAAAAGGGGATTTGAGAAGCTTCGGGGCATGATTCTCTTTCCTGAAGGGTACAGGTGGGACTTTAGCCCTTAGGCTTCTCATCTTGGTTCAATCAGCCCTTAGTTCCGTTGTGGGGCCGACAATGTTGCTGCCCCAGCTCTTGGATAGCAATGTATGAAATTTTCCATTCCCCAATCTCTTCTCCCTACTCTTCCCAGAAATCCAGCATGAAAATCCTCGTGGCCTTGGCAGTCTTTTTTCTCGTCTCCACTCAACTGTTTGCAGAAGAAATAGAAGCCAACGATGATCTGAATTATTGGTCTGACTGGTCCGACAGCGACCAGATCAAGGTAAGTCCAGGTCCCAAGCTGGCCCTCGCCGTTCTTCCCAAGCTTGGAAGCTGTCGCTTTCTCCCACGGTAGCACCCTAGTTAGCCTGGCGAGCAACCGCGACCATCGGGAACAGTGGCGGTGGAGGTGTGCGGGGGGAAATGGGGCATGTAAGGGGACGCCAGCCTCTGAGTCCCGCGTGAGATTTTGTGCCCGCCATCTAAGTTTCCTCCCGAAAGCTGTATGGTCGGGTCTCAGGAACTCACTGGAGCTATAATGCCCTCCTTGATGAGCCCGGGCTCCTCACAAGGCTGGAAACTTCACAAGGTTTCATCCCCAGGTAAGGGGGATTTCGGGGACTCCAGTACAGGTTTGAGGACCTGACGTTTGGAAATGCTGGACAGGGGCAGAGGAGGGCGTGCCGGACGCAGGCAGAAACGGGGGAAGGGCGAGCTGCTGGGGGCTTAGAAGGACAGAGGTGGGTAGGCAGCTAACTTCCTGCCGTGACATTTATTTTACGGACCTGAGACCGTGGCAGCAAGTTTTCCTCTGTGTAACTCGCAGGCTATTGGCGCAAGGGAGTGCGCCTCGCGCGAACAGCGAAAGTCGCGCCATGCAGGTTGCTACAACTGTTGTCACCCTTCCCCACCCTCGACACACACCTGTGTGCACTTAGGGTGGTGAGGCGTCTCCAACGCCAGTGCCAGAGTCGAGACAAAGTCAGGTGACTAAGAGAGAGATGAGTGAGGGTCCCCAGGCTAGGAGCAAAGAGCGGAAAGCGTGCAGGGCTAGGAGATTTAGCCTCCTGCTAACTGGCAGGGGCTTGGGGGAGGTGGCAGCGCTGGACACGAGTTCCGCGGAGAGGGGTGGAGACAGGGAGCACCCTGCCAAGGACCCCACTCAGCCCTGCGGTGGGGGAGCCCGGCCTCCTCTAGCCTCCCTGCGGAACCGGCTTCCGAGCCCTGGCTCAGCAGGGTCCCGCCGCGGGCAGCCGAGGTTAGCCCACGGCTGGAGCTCACCGCGGGAGTGACTCTGGTCTCTGGGAACCTCGCGCAGATTGCTACATCCTGGTTTGTCCATACGTCTGTCCCCCAGGAGGAGGTACCCGAGCCCTTTGACCGTCTTCTGCTGAGAATCACCCGGCGACCCAAGGTTCATCATAAATTCTACGGATTAATGGGCAAACGGGATATCGGTGAGATGGACAGCCATTCCTCTCTCTCTCCCAGCAACCCGCCCGTTCTGCTCGGTTATTCTCAGAACACCCAGAATTTCCCTTGCTCTTTGAGTAGAGATTTCCAGCCTCAAAACGTGTGATAACCTCCACTCCCCCAACCGCTGCACCCTGCTCTTGCCTGCACCTCACTAACACAGGCACGTGCCGGCGGAGGGAGGGCAACTGTTCCGCATGCCTCTCCCAGTGTTAGACCCAAACCACCAGGAACAGGAACCAACCTTAGCTCCCTTGAGTCGAGATCTGAACTGACAAAGCAGGAGAAGGCACAGCCTCCAGGGGGTAGTTCTCAGAATGTCATGAGTGCATGTGGAAGCTGATTGATTATAAACCACTGGGGTTAGAATAGACTTTGTTGACCCTTGTCTTCTGGTAGAAATATTCCGTTTCTTTGAATTCGTGGTACTTATCCGTGGAACCTGTAAATAGTTAATGTCAATTGTTTCTTGTCAGATTCCTCAACTGAAAAACAAGTGGCTCTGTTAAAGGCTCTTTATGGTAAACATTTTTAATAATATTTTACTATTGTGAATGCTCATGTAAGGAAGTGAAAAAATACAGATGCAAGATGATGCCTGTTTAATAAAGAGATGGATTTGTATTTCTCTTTCCTGAGTATCAAATGGCGAGCCCTCCTTCAATATGCGCTTCTTACAGGAAGACAGAGGTGGTGATGCTTAACAGTTATTAACAGGCCTCAGGAGTCTCACAGTCCTGAATTTGAATCTGTGACCCATAGCAAGCACTTAAAATATTTTTTGTTTATTAACACATTTTGTTTTTATTAGCAATAATTTTATTAGCATTTATGGTTTGCTATATTCCTCAGGAGAGTTTATGAATGGGAAATGTTACCTATTTTAAAAATCGATTTACTTTATACTTTTCCTTAAAAGATAACAATGTAGCATCTTTAAAACAAATTTATTGTGTTTATTTTTTCTTCTAGGACATGGGCGGATCTCTCATAAAAGTAAGTTCAAAATTATTTTTACATTTATTAAATACAAATGTTAAGAGACAGTTCCAATTTATATAACACCCACTCTATTTTCTGTTATAACTTAGGGCTTAATATGTTTAATGAAGACAATATAAGAATGGAGGGGACTCATGTTTACATCCAGAGCATGATTGTTTAAAGCTTTGTGATTTAGACATTTCATACTTCCGAAAATGATATATTATGTTAAAAATCCTTCAACTACCAGCTAAACTGCTACTGAATTTCTGACCCATAGAAATTGTAAGATAATATTTGTTGTTTTAAGCTGCTAAAATTTTTTTTAACTCCTATAAATTGTTAGTTTAGATAAGAATTCCAATCCCAGGGATAAAAATTCATCACACATTGTCCCCTGACACCCCACAACCATCACTTCCACTGCAAAACAAAAACAAACAACAAAAAAACGCCCCCCCCCAAATATTTATAGGTATCTTCTAACTCATTCTGAGTATGCTTGATGCCGTAAGGACATCAGTTATTAGGGTAATTCAGCAGCCAAGAGGCTCCAGCAAATGTCTGAGGAGATAATCCTTACTAAAGGTAAAGATAGGTTTTTTCGTTTTTTAAAAATTCCATCACTGCATGCGAAACCTCAGCCTATCAAAGCACACTGAAACGTTCCTTAGGGCAGTGAAGACGGCAAAACCGTGACACTTGGTGGCCATTAGATGCCAGTTTCCCAGTTAATGGAACCAGAGCTGACAGGCAGGCCCAGGGGTCCATCTTCACTGTGCTGTGCACTCACTCACCCAGACCTGGACTTTTGGCTCACTGGGTGGCACAGGAGGCCACAGTAAGGAGGCAGCCCTATTTTCAACGAATCCAGTGTAAACAAGAGACATCCTCCCACTCAACCTAAGGTAATCTTTCCCAGAGGCTTCATCTTTGAAACGAAATACATCATTCTTATTTACGTTATAAGGAGTTGACTTTCAAGGAAATTATATATAGCAAAATTCTATGTAATGAAAATAAATGCACTACATTAATGTCAAAACTGACACACTTTCCAAAAGGAGTATTATTTAAAATCCAATAAAATAGAAAGAGTGACCTTTTAGAAGTTTATAATTGTCAGGTGTAGGGATCTGACTTAACTAAGGTTCAGTTCCCGAGAAATAAAGCATATTCAGTAACAAAAGGAAACAAGGTTGGAGAGTTCTCTGTCACACAAATGTGAAACTGACTTCCTCAAAATCAAAGCCAGCTTCAATAGCAGCAATATTTAAAACTGTACATACATAAACAGATAAAATATAATATGAATAAAGGGCACTTGCTAATATTTATATATAGAATTGAGAGAAGTGCTTTCATTGTACTGTTTTAGTATCATTATTATAAGACTTATTAGGAATCTTCATTTCTTCTGACTACCAAAACATGAAATAGAGATATATTTATTTTATGTGCATATATTTGGAAACTTGCTTTTTTTTTTTTTTGGTACTAGCTATAAGAGTTTTTCCTCAATGATATGCATATTAAAATTCCCATAAATGTATTTTTCCAGGGCATAAAACAGATTCCTTTGTTGGACTAATGGGCAAAAGAGCTTTAACTTCTGGTATGTATAAAATCATGACTGAAAATAGATAATTTCATAAATCTACCTGTATTATTTTCCTTTTAAGGCATAGTTTCAAAGTATTAAAAAGGAATAGTGAATTTATAATAAGTATTTATGATGAAAACAATCTAACTGCAATAAATAAATCCAAGACTGGATTTATAGCTCATTAAGCTAATATCACCACAATATCAGCCTCTCTAAACTGCCAGCTGTACCACTGCCTGCCCCATTTAATCATTACCTAACCTGAATTTTGGGGCTGGTCTAATACTCTTTGCCTTATGTCTATTAAATAAACCACATTCAACCTTATTGAATTAAGGGTGTGGGGGATGCAGGAAGTAAGACCGATTTTCACTTGTCACCAAGGTAATTTGAAAGTCTTACAAGACATTACATCTGCCAGTTTCCCAACACAAAAATAAAGAAATAAACAAAACAAAATGAACTCATTTATACAAATTACTTGCTATTCATAAAGGTATAGAAGCTCAAACTCTAAAACATCCTGATGGATGTTTGAGAATAATACAGTCCATTCCAGTGCCTTCAAAAAAGAACATAATCAAATCACCCTAGAGATATATATAATCAGTCCTGGCTGCAACACCCTTAGAGAAAAGGGATGTCACAATTCTCCTTATAGCCCATTTTAATTCTAAACAAGTCTTTCACTTTGTATGAAGGCCACATGTTTCCTTTCCTATCTTTTGTTTCTATTTTCTATATAAATGCTGCATCCTTATATCTGAAAACTCATTCATCATAGTATTTTCAAGGTTAAATAACCCCTATTTCATTTGCATAGAGACTGATTTTTTGTTAAGCACATTCAGGCCTTACAGTCCCTACTTTAGGTTACTTGGGAAAACTATTCAAATTCTCTTCTTTTTATGTTGAGTAAAAATGGAATTAAAATACTAATCATATACTTAATTAGAAAGTAATTAGCAACTGTCTTATCCATCTAGAATATTTCAGATTTCTAGAAAATATGTAACAAAGATGTGCTGGTTTAATTCTCAGTTATCTGGAAAATCATGCGAAAATGATGGCTGCTAGTATTTACATTGGTTCTCTACCTTGCAGATTTAGACTGTTGTGTTTGTATTTCTTCATCGGTAATGTTGGGGCTGCTCAAGTTTACATTTTAAAGACATTACCAGTCTACCTAATTTTAAAAAATTGTGTTCTTGATATGTATTATCTCCTGGCTTTTGAAAATGGAATATAAATTTAAGCCACACGGTTTTATTCGTATCAGAGGTGTGTCAGCCCTTATACAGCTGTGGTTTCCTTGATGGTCACATTAGCCTTCCCCTCTCCATTTCCAGAATCGGTATGCTTCAGAAATGCTCGGCTTTACAGATAATATAGCTACTGTACAATTCAGAACAGATTAAATGCTGTTACATATACTTAAAGTAATAATGTATTATAATTAATAAATAGAGTAGAATCAGAATTAATTAATGACTAAATCTTCATTCCTCCATTTTAGTTAAGAAATATAAAAGGAAAAAGTTAGCAAAAATATAATCCATCCTCAGTCAGAGATCTTTTCAAATACTCAGTTGAGGCAAAGTTATTATCATCTTCTACAGCTGTCTGGTCCTTATCCTTTTGTGATCACAAACCCCTTTGACAATCTAGAAAAGTCTAGATACCCCCCTCCCACAGAAACCCTCCTCTCCTCACTCATACACACAAAAGTTTACATAGGGTTTCAAGGGTTCAAGGACCTTGTAAGAAATTCTGCTTGGAGTTAAGAAGACATGGTGTTCCAGCTAAATCTCTGATCTGCCTTTGTTTAGTTCACATTAGCATTCACCTCACTTCTCTGGGGGATGGAATCGTGTTACCTAAAGTGAACTTGTGCTAGTTATCCTCCTCCTCACATGAACAAACCAGGGTGAGACATGAACTTTTTGCTTCCTTCAGAACTGCCCGGTTTGAGCGGTTTGGGGCATTTGGGGCATAGACTCTTCTACCCCAGAAATGCATTCATGATTGACAAAACAATTGGTGTACTGTTGCCCGCACTTACGGGGCAGCTGGGTGCTGAAGCTCCTCTGCTCCCCGTTGAAGGGCAGGTGATGACACCGGAAACTTGGCCTACCTTCTCACTCAACAAACCCTTCCCACTAGGAAAAATGTTTGCGGTAGCACCCACGGTTTCCACATATCTTTCCATTTAAATTTAATATTTTATAGAACGCATATTGAGTTTTTAAAAGCATAATAGTTCATTATGATGTAAATCTTAGTATATAAAGAGTTAAAATGATGAAAAGTATACTTGAATATTTTGAACACATCAGTCTGATCTTACCCTTTTGTGGTTACAGACTCCTTTGAAATTGTATATAAATATAAATAATATAATTAATATAATATAAATAATATAATATAATATAATATAATATAATATAATATAATATAATATAATCTTTTGGCCTTTTTTTTTTTTAGTCCAGGTAGGCAGTGTACTTAAATTATGTGCTAGGTTTACATTAAGTGCTTTAGAAGCAGCGATTAACCTTTCACAGAAAATTAGGGTGCTGTGAGGTAGGTGAAACAGTGTTATATTTAAATGGCACAATTGTCCCACCTACAGAACATGAGGCTGTTTTTAGTCTCGAGGACATTAGGAGGCACCCACAAGACAGGAAGAGATGCTCACACCATAAGTTACCCCTGTAACAGGAATCAGCAAATGTTTTCTATAAAGAGCCACATAGTAAACATTTTAGGCTTTGTGAGCCATGCAGTCTCTGTAATAACTACCCATACCTGCCCTTTCAACGCTAAAGTAGCCATAGATAATATAAAGAATGGGTGGGGCCATGTTCCAGTAAAATGTTATTTACAAGAAAAGATATGGGCTGGATTTGGCCCATGGCCAGTAGTTTGTTGACTCTGTCCTAGAATAAAAGTCCCACATTTTGTTTCCATCCTATGACTATTCCTGGTTAATTTAGGTACCATCCTTTCTGTAAGGCGCCAGGGTGTCTGCCACTGCTGAGAACGCTGCTGAGAATCAATACTGCAATATATTGTGGAAATATGCTTTTGGGGTACCCAGGATAGGACAGGTGGGCAAAGTTACCAAGAATCCTGTGGTTAGGTCACTTCCAATCAGGGTAGAGACTGAGGCAAGATTGAAAGATATGCAAATAAAACTCTTAGAAATATTTTGATGGAGGGGAAAAGTCATTATGAGTTTTGAAAAAGTCATTGTGTATGCTTTGAACTTTGTTTTAGTCCCTCAGCGAATCCTCTTAAAGAACCCTTCCTCTTCTCTTTGTTCTCAGAGGCTTATGAAAGGAGTGCAATGCAGAATTATGAAAGAAGGCGTAAATAAGCTACCTAATGTGTTATTTACTGAGCTCCATTTGTATCAATGGCCAATAAAAGGTAAAAAAAAATGAGAAATGCACTATGAGAATTATTTATTTAATAATAATCATTGTTTTGAGTTGAAAACTCAAAAAGTGTTTATTTTTCATATCGTGCCAAGATGTATTGTAAAAGTGCGTGAGAATTCTAATATGATGACTCCCTTAGAAATAGAAATCAGTGGTAATTTCTCAACAAAGCACAGTGTTCAATTAAATTGTAAAAACCTGTCAATAATATAGTCTCCAAAGAAAGGAAACATTTTTGTTTCTTGGAAGTTGTCACGTCAGCTCCTGCTGAAGAAAAGGAAGCAAACAGACAGGCTTGTGCATCTCCATTAGTTTTTACAGTGAAAATGTATTGAGATTTGGTATCAAACTATATTTGTATCCCTGCAGCATGTTTTATGTTTTGTGACTATATAGAGATGTTTTCAAAAGTTTTAACGTGACTCTAAGGTCTTCATTTCATTATATAATGTGTTGTGATAGTTGACATTTTAAATTAAAGAAAAAATATCTTGAGAATTGGGTCTTATTCTTTCATTAACATTTAGGTCAAATCAGCTTTCTTTTAGTAGGTGAGATATGTTCAAAGCTATTTTGGCTGACAAACAATGAAACATAAAGCTACTAAATTTCTCTTTCATAAAGAAAAAGACTAAAGTGTAATCTGTTTCTCTCTCACACACGCACACATTTTTTTTTTTTATGGATGAGTCAATTGGCATGAGATCATTCATAGAGAAAACAATTATGTTTTGGAATCCAAAGAGTAACAGCTAAATTCTGTTTATACATACCTATGATTCCCTTTTACAAATAGGATAATAATGTATTTTAAAGCACTTCACTGTTTCTTTGTTGGATAAAACACCAGCACACACTACCATTTCAGTCCTGCCTGGATCCCAGGTATAAGTACAACAGTGTGTGAATTTCACTAGAATTGAGACATCAAATGAAACTGTCATGAAAGTCATCAGAAGGCCATATAGAAAGATGGGTGTTGATAATATGGTATCATCCCCTTAACAAAGGCAAGAGCCCCTTCCAGCATTTCTGAGGGTACCTCTGCACCACTGACCCCCACAACACACTCCAGCAGAGGTACAAGCATTAGGAATAAACACAGAGCAACCAGGGGGAGAGTCTTGTGTATTTAAGGGGAAAGATCGGTAAGTGTCCTTGGCACCATTTTCTGATTGCACAGAGAATGTAAAATATTGACAAGCGGTAAAAACCATTCGGAACAAGCATTGCTTGGTAAAATAAAACTTCATGAATTTAGCCCAGATAGGTGACCTTTGTTGATCGGTGTTAAAACCGTCTGTGGGACAGGAGAGCCAAAGCATACTTTAACCTCTCTTTATTTTTTAAATGAATAACTTGGTTTTTAAATAAAACTCTAAGTTTGTTTTCCTTATTACACAATACATTTAAATATTACAAATTATATTATGATAAGCAAAATGGAGAAAACCAGTCATCTAGAGCCCCATTCCCCAATATTGTTAAATGTTCTCTTTAACAATAATAATAGTTGTGATATATAATAATCATAATAATAATAATAGCTATCCTATGTAGTCATGCACTGCATAATGATGTGCTGGTCAACAACGGACTGCACAAACCATGGTGGTCCCATAAAGTTATAATGAAGCTAGAAAATTCCTATCACCTAGTGACATCACAGCTGCCATAACATCAGACCGCCTGGCATTATTCATGTGTTCGTGGTGCTGCCAGTATAAGCAAGCCTGCTCTGTCGGTCGTATAAATGTACAGCACGTGCAATTATGTACAATACATGACCCTGATAATGATAAGAAACAACTATGTTACTGGTTTATGTATTGACTATGCTATACTTTTTATTCTTATTTTAGAGTGCATGATTTCTACTTATTAAAAAAAAGATTTGCTGTAAAACATTATGCTGTGTTATGCCAGCAGCAGCCTCTTACATATTGTGTTTGCCATGTCTGTTGATTGCATCATTTTTCTCTTGTACTTGATTTAATCTCATGCTGCTTCGCCCAGTGATGTGCTATATAGGCTTGTACCCTAGGAGCTCTACCATATAGTATACCCTAGATGTGCAGTGTACCCTAGGTGTGCAGTAGGGTATACTATCTAGAGTTGTGAAAGTGTGCTCTATAATATTCGAACAACAACAAAGTTGCCTAATAATGCATTTCTCAGAACATATTTCCATTATTAAGCAGCACATGACTGTACATATGTAATCACTCATTGCGGGAAGTAGTATTATCATCATCATCACTTTATGAGGATATGAAGCTCAAGGAAATATTGCGATCAGAGATTATATCATGAGAGGAGTCAAGATTAGAAAAAAAATTACTAAGGGAATATAGCAAAGTAAATTAACATCTAACAATGAGATTGATTAAGCAAGCTGGCATTTTGATACAACTAAATATTATGTCATCATTGAAAATGACATTGTATACCCTGGCCAGGTGGTTCAGTTCATTGGAGTGTCATCCCATACACTAAAAAGTTGCGGGTTTGATTCTTGGTCAGGGCACATACCAAGGTTACAGGTTCGAACCCCAGTTGGGGAGAGGCAACTGTACGGGAGGCAACCGATCAAAGTTTCTCTCTTACATCCATATTTCTCTCTCTCTCTCTCTCTCTCCCTCCCTCCCTGCCCCCCTTCCACTCTCTCTCAAATCAATTTTAAAAATAAATAAATAATAAAATGACATGGTGTATTCAGTGACATGAAACAACGTATGTGGTATGTTGTTAGGCACAGAGCAATTATTTCTGCATTCTATTTGCATGTGTACTTCTGCACAGATATAACAAAGAGAAACAATGTACTGGATAAGAGTGTGGGGTTCAGAATCAAACTGTTCAGGTTTGCATCCCAGCTCTGTCACTTAATGGCATGATGATGGGTGAGTCTCTAACTCCTTCCCGCCCTATTTTCCTCATCAGTAAAATTGGACAATGATAGCATTGTACCACTACTATCACACACTACTACACACAGTGGATGTTATCCGCTGCAGAGCTTGGCCTGAGGCTGTGGGACATGATGCCTGTAAAGCTTTGAACACAGTCTCTGGCACCCAACAAGTGTTCAGTGAATGGTACCTGGTGCCATTGTTAGCTACTCTCCAAAATGTCAGTGAGAAAATTGGCACTATATTTTCTCCACTAAAGTGTTTTCTATGAGCACATTGAAGAAGCTGCAGTATGGGGGTGGTTTTTAAATCATTGCCCCACAGACAAAATCTAATGCTTTATCACAAATCGGGTAGCACTTTGCACTGTTCATTCGTGCACTGGACTGCCCCCCGCTGCCTGCCCCTTCTGTCTCTGTGATTCTGTAACTCTCTGCAGCAGGATCCCTCAGCGTTGCAGCAGTGAACCCTCGCTCATGCCTGCATTCCCTCCAGCCCAAAACCCAGCAACAGCATGAGCACGGAAAGGGAGAGAAACTTCAGCACTAAGTCTGTACTCGTGAAATGTTTACTATCACTTTCGCTCTGTGGCATATTTCCTTTAACTAGAATGAGTTTTCTTCACCTATATTCTCTCTTCAATATTTTATTGCATTATAAAACAGCAAACAGACCAATCTATATAATTAGGTTACCGGAATACTTTATTGCTTTAGGGCTTTTGTTTGGTTTTGGCTTTGGCTTTTGATCAGGGCCCAGGACAAAAACAAATGACACTCAAAGTGAGACATTTGAGGAGAAGTTAATAAAGGCGCCAATTACAATGATGTGGGTAGGGGATAGGGAGGGCAGCAAAGGCAGTCCCTCTCTGAGCTCGCACCCTCAGGCACCGCTGCTCCCCCTACCTGAAGGATCAAGGTGACGGAGTGAGGCATAAGGCATAGAGGTGTCTAGTTCCTATGTTGTACACCTGAAATTAATATAATATCATATGTCAACTGCAATTGAAAAGTAATTTTCAAAAAAAAGACGAAGTGAGGGTCTCTGTGTGCAAAGGGCCACCTGGAGATGCGGTCTTCCACAGGGGGCAAGCCAGCACAGGATAATCAGGTATGTGTGGAGGAGAGAGGGTAGTAAGGCCACAGAATCAATATCCCACTGCACCCTCCTACTGCTGTCTGGCCTCCTGTCGGTGCCCCCCGTCAGGCAAACCCAGCCGGAAAACACAGGGCTCAGAGGTCCTACTGCTGCCCACACACGTCGGCAGTGTAGACAGGGTAGCAGAGCCAGTGCAGAAGGCTGGCGGAAACATTTGGAGGTGGTAAAGAAAGATGTCCAATACATCATGTACTCTGTTATTTCTGAATTAAGAGAAAACTAATTGAAAAGATTCAAATAAAGAAATGTATAAAGTAAAAATAAAAGTCCTCCTCCGGACACCCAATGTTATTCCCCAGGGATACAGTCTGACATGGACCCATCCAACAAACAAAAAGAATAATTTGAACACATGCTGAAATCTCCCCTTTTAACACCAAACCATTATATATTAAGTTACATTTTTAAAGAAATTAATACGTACATTGGGGTTTATTTTTTTAAAAAACAGAGTAAGGACTTCTGGTGGACCGGAAATTATGTGGGTCCCTAAATAAGAGAGCACACTGGATGCCAAAGCAGTAGGTCATGAACTTGGCAGGCGGCTACTGGAGGCTGCAGAACAAGGTGCAGACCTGAGCAGGGAACTGACCACTGCAGAACACAGGCTTCTCACCAGCAGCACTGGAGGCCATGAGACAAAGGAACAAAATCTAAAAATTCTTAAGCGAATTTTTTAGCGAATATTTAGCGAAACTATCATTTAGCAATGAGGATAAATTTGTGGAAGAAAAACCAATAGCTGTTAGCTTAAGCCTTTACTAAAACCATCACAATGAAACAGCTCAGGATAACTGTTCTACTACAGAGCAGACAGGCTAAAGAATTATGTTGAACAGATGGAGGTCAAAGTTCCACTGTCTTCTGAAAATTGTCCACTGTTCCAATTCTTGGACGGTAAGGAAAATTTAAGCTGCATTAGTCACGGGGTGAAATTTGGGGACTGCAAGACTGGAGCTGTTTCAGCAGCTGTTAGATAGTCAATCTGTATTTTGTAGTATGGGTGAAGAGGAAGAGATGGGGCCCAAATCTTGCCATCAGTGGAATAAATTAAGCCATTCAGCTTGTCACAAATTAAGGATATTTTTCAAACATATAAGACCTCAGAAAGTTTACCATCCATCTACTTTGAAAAAATTACTAACGAATGTATTTCAGCAAGGAGAAAAATAAATCTGGAAGGAAGTAAGGAGCAAGAAACATGGTACCACAGTAATAAAAACACTGCTAAACTGAAATCAGTTGTGTGTGTGTATATACAAATGTGTTAAACAAACAATCTGGAAATAAGATTCCATAAGATGTCAACACGGGAGTTAGCTGGAGAAGGAAGAAGAGTATAAAAGGGAACAAATGCATGCTAAATTTCTTGTCTTACTGAGAGGAAGGGTTGAATATAGATTTATTTGACTCTAGACTTTTATAAAAGAAAGTGTAAGTTTCTCTATGTGAGTGAAAATGTGCACAAGCTGAATGCTAAAAAAAATAGATAAATTTAAAACTATCAAAGGAGAAGGGGGGAAATGTTGAAAAACACAACCTAACAGAAGGCAAGAAAGCCTTTAAAAATTGATGGCAAAACCAGAAAAAAAAAAACTATGGTAAGAATAAATCAGAGCCTATCAATGTTTACGATAAATATGAGCAGTTTTGTCAGAACTAGTAAAAGACATTATGGGTCAAAAAAAATCCCACTATTATTTACCAGAGACAAACCTAAAAAAAATTAATATAAAATTGTTGAAAATAAAGATATTAAAAAATATACCCATCAAAATATTAACTTGGTAATTTTACAGCATTACTATCAGACAAAACAGGTCAAAAACAATATTTAGTACTGATAAAAGGAGTAATCCACTAAAAATATATATAACAGTGGTGACTTTTATGAATATGAGGTATGTTCAAAATATATAAAGTGCAAGCCAACAGAAATATTAAAAAGTATTAAAATGGATACATCTTTCATAATTGTGAGAGACAGCACTCTTTTGGTAAACAACAAATTAGCCTAACAGCAAGCAACGGTGAGAGGAACTGAATCAGATAATTAAGAATCCTTATCAAATAGACATGCAGAGAATTTAGACAAATCAACACACAAAATTAAAAACATTCATCAAATAGACATACTTTTAAAATATATATGTGAAACATTCAGAAATTGAGCAACTGGACACAATTGAACTTTTTAAAAATTTCCCAAAACTTCATCTCATATAAGCTATGTTAATCACATATGATACTGCAAGAAAATCAAAAATCAACAAGTTGCCAGAAAATCCATACGTCAGGAAGGTTTGGGGCAGACTCCTAGGTAATTCTTGGAATAAAGTGAAGAATAAACAGTTAAAAACACTTTGAAATAAATCACCACATCAGTTGGGATCCCCAAGACCATCCCCACATTCGGAAATTTGCTAGAAGAACTCATGGGACTCTGCATATAATTGTGCCCATGGCTAAGATTTACTGCAGCCATCTAGTAAGGATACACAGCCTTATAAGGGAAAAAGACAGAGTCTGGGGGAACCCTAGTGCAGGCTTCCTTATGCCTTCTGTCTCCCAGGAGGGGCCACACAAAGCACACTCTTTCTCAGCAACATAAACGCAGCAATAGTGTGGGATGTGTCTGCCCAGGGAAGCTCACTGCAGGCTTAGCACTCAAGGTTTTCTCTGTGGACTGGTCACAGAGGCATCCTCTGCCTAGCGTGTTTCAAAACTCCGGCCTCCCAGAGGGAAAACACATGTTTCGCAAAAATCAAAAAATCAAAAAATCAAAATATTATACCAACAGTTTTGGTATAATGAGCTACCGTAACACATAGGAAAAGTTTTATATCAGTGAAGTTCCCAAACACCAGCCCAGGGCCAAGCTTGCCAGCAGGTCTTTTAAGGACAGCAATCTCAGGCCAGCAATGTAAACTGGTGTTTGTTTAATAGGTAAGTCTTGTTCCTAGGTATGGAGCCAGAGCTGTGCAGGGGGACAGTTATAGCCATAAGTGAGTTTCTCTCAAAATAAAAAGCCTTGAAATTTAATTAATAAGATTTCACTAGAAGATACTGAAAAAAACCATAAAATAAATCCAATGAAAACAGAATAAAGGAATCAGGAGACAAGTCAGATATTAATAAAACAAAAACTGTAAGAATCACACAAAAATAGACTGATCAATAGCATAAACCTTAGTTCTTCAAAAGAAATAATTTTAAAAAAAATAAAACTTTGGAAATTTATAAATAAGAAAAAAGGGACAGAAGGTAAAACTTGATATTGATAGGGAAATAACTGTAAATACACAGGACTTTGAAATTTTTAAAGATAATATTATATAAAATGCTATAAAAATGATTTTGAAAACATCATGCAAATGATAAATTTTGGATATTTAGAAATCATAAATATTGAATTAGTTAAAACAATCCAATAACTATGAAAGAATTTTTGGCTGTACTCATTAATTATACCTCCTCTCCCACCCTGACACCATAATGGCAGTAACCCAGGCCATTTAATAGAGAATATCAATTAATACTCCAGGAATAGAGAAATAAAAATTTTTTAACATTCACAAAGTGTTTCAAAATTAAGAAAAAGGGGCAGGTTAACTACCCAACACAATGAATGAGTTTTGTCTAACTCTGAAAGAAGTTACCCCACACATTTTTAAGTCCAACCTAACCCTAAAGACTACACCAAAAAGCTGTTAGAATAAATAAATTCAGTAAAGTTGCAAGATACAAAATCAACACACAAAATCAGTTGAATTTCTATACATTATCAACTAACAATCTGAAAAAGAAATGAAAACAATCCCATATACAATAGCATCATTAGAAACAATAAAATCTTTAGGAATTTAAGCAATTAGGTGAAAGATCTATACACAGAAAGCTGTAAGACAGTGATGAAAGAAACTGAAGAAGACACAAATAAGGAGAAAGCAATTCTGTGCTCATGAATTAGAAGAATTAATATTGTTAAAATATTCATACTACCCAAAGTGATCTACAGATTCAATGCAATCCCTATCAAAATTCCAATGGTATTTTTTCACAGAAATAAAAGACAATCCTAAAATTTGTATGGAACCCACCCCCCAAAGAAAAGAAAGAAAAGAAAAGAAAACACCCTGATAGCAAAAAGCAATCTTGAGAAAGAAGAACAAAGCTGGAGGCATCATAATTCCTGGTTTCAAACTATATTACAAAGCTATCAAAACAACATGGTACTGGCACCAAAACGGACACATAGACCAATGGAACAGGGCTGAGGGCCCAGAAACAAATTCACACATATACAGTCAACTAATATTTGACAAGGAATCCAAGAATATTCAATAGGAAAAGGACAGTGTCTTCAATAAATGGTGCTGGGATAACTAGATATTCACATGCACAAGAATGAAACTGGATTCCTATCTTACACAGTTCACAAAAATTAACTTGTAATAGATTAAAGACAAATGTAAGACCACAAACTGTAAACCTCCTGGAAGAAAACAGAGTGGAAAATCTCCTTGACATTGGTCTTGGCAATGATATTTTTGGACATGACACCAAAAGCTCAAGCAACAAAAGCAGAAATCAACAGGTCAGACTGCATCAAACTAAAAAGCTTTTGTACAGCAAGTACATCAATCAATAAGCCCTGGCTGGTGTGGCTCAGTTGGTTAGAGCATTGTCCCATAATCGAAAGGTCACGGGTTCAATTCCCAGTCAGGGCACATACCTAAGATGCAGGTTTGGTCCCCAGTCCCGGGACACACAATCTCTGATCCAGGCACATATGGGAGGCAATTGATCAATGCTTCTATCCCACATCAATGTTCCTCTCTCTCCAAAAGAAATGAAATAAAAATCCTCAGGTGAGGATAAAATAATAATAAGAATAATAAAAACAATCAACAAAATAAAAAGGAGAAAATATTTACAAATCATATACCAGGTAAGGTGTTAATATCCAAAACTATGTAAGAAACTCATACAACTCAACAGCAAAAACAAACATAATCTGATTTTAAAAACGGGCAGAGGACCTGCATAGACTTTTTCTCAAACAACACATACAAATAGCCAACAGATACAGGAAAAGGTGCTCCACAACAATAATCATTAGGGAAATGTAAATCAAAACCACAGTCAGATATCACTTCACATGTTTTAGAAGAGCTATCATCAAAAAGACGGAGATAACGTGCTGGCATGGATGCAGAGAAAAGGGAACTTTTCTACACTGTTGACAGTAATGTAAATTGGTGCAGCCAGTACAGAAAACAGCATGGGGATTTGTCAAAAAATTAAGAATTGAACTACCATATGATCCAGCAATCCCATTTCTGGCATATATCCAAAGGAAATGACATCAGAGCCTTGAAGAGATATCTGCATACCCATGTCCATTGCAGCCAAGATATAGAAACAAGCTAACCATTCACTTACAGATGAAAATATAAAGATGTAATTTATATAATATGAAATATTGGATTTCCCAGCCTCTGGAACTGTGAGAAATAAAATTTTGTTGTTTAAGCCGCCCAGTCTATTCTATTATAGCAGCCTGAATGGACAAACCAATGGGGACACAATCACAAATATCCAGACTATTGGAGTCAACAAAGAAAAACACTAAGCTCCTCAACAGAAACATCTAAAGATGAAAGAAAAAGCGAGATGTACTTATACATGAAAAGGGACTTGAGACGCATCGACCAATTGCAATACATGGGCATCTTCTGACTCCTATATAAACAAGTAAACAAAAAAAATTACAAAACAATTCGAGAAGTTTGGACAATGGATATTTGATGACAATAAGGAATTATTGTTAATATTTAGATGTGATCATTGTATGCAGTTATGGTTAAACAATATACGAATCATAGTCTATGACCTCAAAAAGCTCACAGTGGGGGAGATAAGCAAGCGAAACATGATTGAAATGCAGTAAGTGAAAAGTTATCATGGGAATGCAGAAAGGGAACCCTCTGGGAGGCTGATGGAATGATTCTTGTGTGAGAGAGAGGAGAGTCTTGAAAGATGGGAAGTTTGCCAGAAGAGTCAGGAAACAGGGTGCTCCAAATCAAGGGGGAAAATATGAACAGAAAAAGGAGGTATAAAACAGCAGGATGTGTGCCAAGGAGTGCAAATATTTGACCATGATTACAGTACAAAACAAGTGGTGAGAGATGCGGCTGGAGAAACAGGATGTCTCTTGATTCCATGCTAAGGCTAATGGAATATGTGGTTGGTTTTTCATTACGTTTAGAGCTGGAGAAATGTCACAGAAGAGTTATTGATACAAACAGGTTTACCTTTCTGGAGGTAAAAAAGATAAAAGATACCTTCAATGTACCTTGGCAGAAAATTTGTTTTGTTTTGTAAATATAATCAAACTAAGTCATTTACCACAGACATATTAAGAAAGCACTGAACTTGGGCAAAATCATGAGAAAGAATAGCCTTATCACACATAAAAATACTATTTCACATTTTTTGAGTTTTATAAGGGAAGTGTCAGGAATCACTGTATTAAGAAAAACTCTACTGCAAAAGGTTAGCTTTCTTAACACAATACAGAATGCAAATTGAGGTTTCTAGGGAATTTGGATACAATGTGTCTTTTTAAAAACTTCAGGAGCCCACTACACCAAGGAATCACTTACATCTGCTGTTGCAATACTGGAACCATTGTTAATATTCACAATAATCATTGCTTTGGTAATTTAGGCAGTTCACTAAACAACGTTTCAAAACACATGAAATAATAAAGTGATCATATGGGTATAGTATAACAAGATTGTGCTTTATCCTTTTCTTGGTAATCAGGAGTATGAAATGAGCAAGTTTGGTTTATAAAAGTCTCTAAAGACTATTAGACATTTTCCTTACCTTTAAATACAGCTACTAACTCTTAAGTAAGAAACTGACCTCATTTCCTTTCCCTCCCTTCCTCTCTCTCTTCCTCTTCCCTCTCTCTTTTCTTTTAATATTAATCATATGTTGTATATGCTTATATATCATTGCTATAAAGTCTCCATTAATTTGCATTTAGGTGCTTCAGACTAAGAAGTTCTGTTCTGATGATGCAGATTACATACACCTTCAGCAGAACTATTTCTATAGAATTAGTTCTCGTCCCTAGAATTTTCCCTAGAACGTCTCCACAGTTTGGCTGCCCTATGCCTGGAAAGTATCATTTGTTCTTGAAAACTATGTACATCTTTTTCTTCACATACTTGCTCACAGAAAGTTCCTGATTTTTGTTCCTTCACCTTGACAATGAAGACTATAAAGAGGAAATGGCCTGCTTGGGACATAATGCAAACTGGATTCTTCTGCCACATGTGGAATTATTTACAAATAAGCCAGACTTGGAAGAACTTTTGTGATGCCTTTGTCTGAGCCATGAAACCTGTTGGCTGGGTTGAAAGCTCTCCCCCCATCTCCCTCTTCTCAACTTCTCTCTAAAGAATGTGTGTTTCATTGACAAGTTTTCTGGGACAAGGAAGGAGAGTAAACAATGAAGGGGGGAATAAAGAATTTTCTACAAAGCAGAAAATAAAAAGTCCTCCGGAGACTCCTCTCAGTAGGGGTTGGTTTGTCTTCCACTTTGTGACTAGACAGGGACTTGGCTTCTGCTTTGGGACCTAGGAGTGGCCGGTTCTATAGCTACCCTCTGGTAAATCTTGGTATGTTTGCCACTACCACAACGGCGTGTTGGTATGATACTGTTTTCCAATTTCAAGGAAATCCAGACTGAAACACTAGCCACATCATCATTCATGTATAATAGTAGTTAAAGATATTCTCAAATACTCCAAGTTAATAAAAAACTTATGCCCTGGTTGGTGTGGCTCAGTGGATTGAGTGCCAGCCTGCGAACCAGAGGGTCTCCAGTTAAATTCCCAGTCGGGGCACATGCCTGGGTTGCAGGTCTGGTCCCCCGTAGGGGGTGTGTGAAGAAACATCTATGTGAGTGATACATCTCCCTTTCTCCCTCCCTTTCCCTCTCTCTAAAAATAAATAAATCTTTCTAAAATACTTATTATCTTACACAGACCACTTCTCAAATATTTTCGAGTGGCTGTGCTCATCAAAAAGAGAGTTAACAAAATAAAAAAGATTAAGAAATATCAGAAACGAGCTTGGGATACAGGAAATAAGTGACAGGGATTTCTCAGGGAATTATAAAAGTAGACTCAGGGTCACAGCTATACACAAGAGAGAGACAGCTTCTTGTCTAGGTTGGAGAAGTGTTAGACAACAAGCAGAATATAACTCAAGCTATCATCTCTAAAATACAGCGAGCACTGTACCAGGCTTGAATTCCAGGGACAGAACATTCAGGAAAACTGGCCCATGTGCTGATGAGGTTCCTGTTTCCCTTCAAAGTCATGATGCTTGGATGGCTGAGGACAAGGTTCTGTTCCCTGGAGTCAGGCCTCAGTGCGCTACAAGGCAGAAAATAAAGATCAGCCCATATCTCTGACCGTAGCTCATCTTGGTATGTGATTCCATGCCTATCCCACCTTTCTGCAAGATTTCTTTATGTTTCCTGGACTAATTTACAATTTTGCCTACTGGTTTCCTAGAAATGGCACCCGTCGACCTCAAAGGAGGCTGTGGCTAGCTCATGGTCCTGAAATTGTTCAGCTTGCCTTCCTTTGGAGCCTTCATCTAATAGTGGCAACATTCCCTTTCCTTGCACAGTAAGGTCTGTGCTCGCTATGGATCTAAAGAAAACGAAACAAAAAACTAAAACTAAACACTGTATTTAGAGTTATACAAGCAAGAGCAAAACTGCAACAAAAAAACAAGACAAGACATAGACAGGATAGTGATTCCCTTTGTTGGGGGAAGAAGTAGAGAGTTAACACACGGCATTTCTATAGTACTGGGGATATTCTATTTAATGTGAGTTGGGGTACATAGGGGTTTTTTAAATAATCGTTCTTCAGACCCTATGTATATGTGTTATATACTGCTTTGTATGTATGCTCGATTGATCATTTCACATACATACACACACACACACACACACATTTTTAAAAGTTACTGAATATGAGACAAAAACCTCTCATAGCTCCATCACCTGAAATATTTTCTCCAGACATCACTCTTGCAAATTGACAGCAGTGACACTGACTGATATTTGCCTTCTCTTTATAATAAGTGACTTGCCTCTTTTCTGCTAAGAACTTTTTTCTCAGTAAAAAATAAGTGCTCAAATTATATTTGTTGAATGGTAACTTGGATGCCTTGACCCAGTCTTTTTTTTCCCTTTTCATTGCCATCCACCCCCCACCCCACCCCCACCCCCACAACCATCAGCCCGCCTCTGGGAAGGCTGGGTGGAGCAAGTGTGTGAGAGCACGTGACTGCTACCGTCGGTTGGCTCGGATCCCAAATTCCTGGGCAAACTCATAAAATTGTAATAAAATCTCCTTCCCTTACCCCACACCCATGAGACCGTAAAACATTTTACAAAGTTAAGAGTTAAATGAAATACTTTTTATCTGCCCTTCCTTCTTTTATCTGCCTTTAAAACTTTTAAGTGAATCTGTTCATGAACCAAAATAATTTATGCCAAAATAATTCATGTTTGTAAGAAAGAAAAAATAAGAAGACAGTCATTGTGGCAAAAGGTATAGGAAGGAATTAAAAGCTAAAGAGAGAAAGAAATAGACTTCCAGTCAATGAGGCATAGGTAAACACACTTTGCCTCCTCCTGCAACCACAGAAGGAATAATAACTAGACCTCAAAACAAATAACACCCAGAACTGTCAGAAAGTCAAGCTGTATGGAAGACTGACAACCATGGCTTTAAAGAAGCCACATTCATCCAGACGGGTGCCTTTTCTAAAACAGGCCACGCTACTAGGACAAGGAGTCAAAGCAACTCTACCTAATACACAGAAACAAACACAGGGAGGCTGTCAAATTGAGGAGACAAAGGGATATGGCCCAAATGAAAAAACAGAACAAAACCCCAGGAAAAGAACTAAATGAAATGGAGATAACCAACATATCAGATGCAGAGTTCAAAACACTGGTGATCAGGATGCTCAAAGAACTCACTGAGTACAGCAAGAAAACAAAAAAGACCCAGGAAGAAATGAAGGTTACACTATGTGAAATAAAGAAAAATCTACAGGGAACCAACAGTGGAGGGGATGAAGCTAGGATTCGAATCAATGATTTGTAACATAAGGAAGAAATAAGCATTCAACCAGAACAGCAAGAAGAAAAAAATTCAAAAAAACAGGATAGTAAAAGGAGCCTCTGGGACATCTCCAAACGTACCAACATCTGAATCATAGGGACGCCAGAAGGAGAAGAGAGAGAGCAAGAAACTGAAAACTTATTTGAAAAAATAATGAAAGAAAGCTTCCTTAATTTGGCAAAGGGAACAGATACAAGTCCAGGAAGCAAAGAGAGTCCCAAACAAGTTGGACCCAAAGAGAGCTACACCAAAATGCATCATAATGAAAATGCCAAAGGTTCAAGGTAAAGAGAGAATCTTAAAAAGCAGCAAGAGAAAAGCAGAGAGTTACCTACAAAGAAGTTCCTATAAGACTATCAGTTGATTTCTCAAAAGAAACTTTGCAGGCAAGAAGGGACTGGCAAGAAGTATTCAAAGTGATGAAAAGCAAGGACCTACAACCTACATTACTCTGTCCAGCAAAGCTATCATTTAGAATGGAAGGGTAGATAAAGTGCTTCCCAGGCAAGGTAAAGCTAAAGGAGTTCATCATCACCAAGTCCTTATTATATGAAATATTAAAGGAACTTACTTAAGAAAAAGAAGAAGACCAAAACTATCAACAGTAAAATGACAAAAAACTCACAACTATCAACAACTGAACCTAAAAATGCAAAAACAAAAACAAACTAAGCAAACAACTAGAACAGGAACAGAATCATAGAAATGAAGATCACATGGAGGGTTATCAGCTGAAAAGGAGAAGGGGGAGAAAGGGAGAAAAGGTACAGGGATTAAGAAATATAATTGGCAGGTACAAAATAGGTGGGAGGATGTTAAGAATAGTATTGGAAATGGAGAAGCCAAAGAACTTATATGCAAAACACATAGACAAGAACTAAAGGGGGTGATTGTTGGAGGAAATGGGGGCATCAGGTGGAGGGGAGCAAAGGGGAAAAATTGGGACAACTGTAATAGCGTAATCAATAAAATATATATATATATATATATTTTAAGAGAGAGGGAGAGAGAAATAACAGCCCCTCAGATAGGAGGAATGTTACTCAATAGAGCACATTTCCAGCAGATATTACCTCAGTTCCCTAAGCTTGACGTGGATTAACCTTGATTCTTTTAAATATTTACCCGTGTCATCTCTTTCCTTAAAGCTAGTTTACGCACATAAGAAAACTATAAAGTATAAAGATAAGCTCTAATCTATGCTTCACTGAGTCATTATTTAGCATAAAGAAATATTTGGGGAAGTTAAAAAACTTCCTCTACTGCTATTTCATAAAATGGTATTCTTTCTTAATACCCAATAATGGTCTCCTCTAAATAGGTATTAAGTCTATTAGGTAAATACATCATTCTGCATTTGCAGTCTTTTTCTCAATCCTGATTTGATTATATTAGGCTATAAAAATGTATTCTGTAATTCCACATAAATATTTTTGAATTTTTTTTTAATTCCATTATAATGGCTTCCTCAGGCCCAAGTATTTTATGTGACTTGAACCCATAAACGCGGAAGTTGGGTTACAACTTTAGAAAGGTAAAAATCATGTTACGTCACCCAGACACAGAGGGTCAGAAAGACTGGTTCATTCACTCGCCTATTGATTCACTCACTTGTCCATTCATTTATTCATTGCATATCAGTTGTCTTATGGTTGTAAAGCATTGTGAATTAGACAATGATGCTAACATCAAGCACTCACTATCTTATCTTATAGGATATGCCCAAATAACCAAATTGCCATAAGAGAAATACAGATAAAGTGTGATTAGTCATGTGATGGCAGAGACCATTTTCCTCTGGCTCTCGGGTCAAACCTTGAGCCTGGAAAGCGCTGGCTCATAGCAAATGCTCATAAGTTGCTGACTGAGGGGTGAGAGAGGAGGGATGAATGAATGAGTAAACAGAAGAAAGAAGAGGTGGCATGTAATCAAGTCTTTGATGATGAAAGAATCTAGTTATGAGAAAATAAAGAATGCAGGTGTCAAGAACCAACGTCACGCTTCTGCATCTTCTGCTGATCACAGTAATTCAGTTCTTTCCCAGCTGAGCCATACCTGCCTCAGCTTGTCCTGCGCTTCCTTCCCCACACTGTGTTGCCACAACCACTTGAGAAGTCATCTATAAACGTAAAGGCAAATGCAGTTCTAGAAACTACAGAAAATTTGTCCATCCATCAAATGAGTACTGTCCTTTCCAAAGGAGACACCTTGACGTATACACTTCTGGTTTCATGATGCTGACATTATTCAGTATGTGCTTAGGGCTCTGAATATTGCCTCCAGAATCTGCACCAGCTCTTTTTAAACACCCACAGTGGTTACGTTTTTATCCCTTAGAGCTGCTTTGATATTTGGGAGTTCTGATGTTTCCTCTACTTAAATGTGCAAATAGTATCAATTTAGCAATGTTACTATTGAATATCTTGAAGAGATACCACAATTACATCCCCAGAATATTTGTTCTACATGATGACAAAGCATGTAAAGTGAAAAGGAGATGGGTTTAGATGGTTACATCATTTTATTTAAAAAATTCTCAACTACCCACTATAATAATAATGGCATATTTTTCAGCAACAAAACATTAATTTTACTTTAATCGTTTGATTTTTTTAATTTTTATTTTATTATCATAAGAACACTTAACATGAGATCTACCCTGTTCACAAATTCTTAAGAGTATAACATATTATCGCTGATTACAGGTATGGTGTTGGACAGCAGATTTCTATATTCATCTTATGCGTCTCACCTGAAACCTTATGCCATTAGTAACTCCCCATTGCTCCCTCCCTCTAGCCCCTAGCAACCACCCTTCCACTCTTCGATTCTATGAATTTACTGTTTTAGATATCTCAGAAGTGAGATCATGTAGTATTTGTCTTCTGCAATTGGTTTATTTCACTTAGCTTATTTCACTGATTTTATTTGTCCTCAAGGTCTATCCATGTTGTTGCATATTATATCATTGCCTTCTTTTGTAAGGCTTAAGTATTTCAGTGTGTATATATACCACATTTTCTTATCCAGTCATCTTTCAATGGACATTTAAAGTTGTTTCTACAACATAGCTATGGTAAGTAGTTCTGCAATGATCATAGTGGTGCTAATATCTCTTTGAGATCCTGATTTCAATTCTTTTGGATAAATACCCAGAAGTGGGATTGCTGGATCATATGACAACTCCATATTTTAATTCTTTTTTTTTTTTTGAGGAATCTCCATGCATCATTTTGCTCTCCTACCAACAGTGTACAACAATTTGTAATGGCATATTTTTTAAAAAGTTCAGTGGAATTGAAGTGCAAACTAACATATATTGGAACACCAGAGTTGCCAACAATTAAGTAAGAGCTTGAAGTAAGATCAGATGAATAACTTGAAAGTCTAGAGTATCATTTTAAAGGATTATTTCATAGCAAAAAAAAAAAAAGTGTATCCAGAGGACTCGATACACATGCCAGTGCTTCTGAACCATAGAAATAGCCTTGCAGAAACTTCAGAGTGGATGAACGTCTCCGATGTAATCCCCAGCAGTAACATACACCATGGAACATGCGAAGAAGCGCCCTATTTTAAAAACTGTACGGTTTCTCAGAAAAAGGATCTTATCTCCGCTCCTACGTGGTGAGTATACTTTTCCTTGTATCATCACTATAATGTATTATAAATGCTGTGTCTTCAATATCACACATTAGTGAAGACAGGCCAATGTCTTTCCCATAATGTCCAGGATGGACTACATTTTACGTACACCATCTATCTATGTTAACTATACATTTCTCCCATTACTCAGTAATAGTCAAAGATGCTCTGTCCTCTTTACAGTTGGCCCAGAAAACAAATCAACATTGTGGATTCCTCAAATCCTGGTAGTTTTTAAAAAATATTTTCAGAAAGTTCTATTAACTAACAGAAGTATAAAGAATACTTTAAAAGGCCTTATTTGTTTTTAAATGTACTTATCTAATTTTTCTTTTTACTTTATATTAATTTAAGGTTCCCTTCAAAATTACAGTAATAATGTATGAGAGAATGTCATTTCCCTCTACACTTCCAAAACTCTAAGAATTTCTTATGAGCTCGTAGATGTCATTTTCTTGATTTTAATAGAAGAAACAGAGGAAGAAAAACTTCCAGACAAATATCTGTCTAAATATTTTAGAAACTAGTGAAACTTAAGTAAAATGCTTTTTAAAATAGCAAATCATTTATGTAATACATGATAAATAATTACTACTCATTATTAAATAAACTGCAACTATTGGCCTGCATGATTTATAATATAAATCTTTAGTGGCCAATTAAAATAATGTATTTCGGTGCTTCTCAAAAAAGATTTCACCATGGGACCATGACACATGACATTCATAAAATATGTGTGACACAATCCTAAATGGAAGGCTACAAAACAGACGGGACGATCTCAGGATTATGAACAGTTCCCAATAATGCCACCTGCAGAAGATTCACACTCAAGAAAACATAAGGGGATGCAAGTGAGTAACAGTAATGCTATTTTTTACTTTAACTTTTTTTATTGTAGTTGCCAACACTGTCCTCTGTGTCATTCATTTGTGCATTCATTCAAGTACCATGTTTCTTGCCACACCTTTATTGAAAATCTGCAAGGCCTCAGGTTTTGTGATGGGAACCGGCGTTATAGGGAAAAATAAGAGCTGCTGAACTCAGTTTTGTCTCTTACTGATCAATATATTAATAGTATTGCCTGGAAATGTCAAACTGCTATCTTAGGTTAACTTTATAACTGACAGATTGCGAAATGTTCTTTACCTTAACTCAACATTCACTGCACTTTTAAAATTGCTGAACATTTTGCCTATTTTACTTCATATATATTTACTGACCCCTACATATTTGATAGAGAGGCTGAATAGAAAATTATAGGTTTTAAGAAGACCAGTTAGCAATTAAGCCATAAGCTTCTAGTAAAAGTGACAGTTTTTCATATGGTATGTTCCTTCCCTCCCTGAAACCTACAGAAATTAAGGAAAGAAGGGAGAGTCTATGCATAATTAAAATATTCCAATTTAGCTTCCTAACCAAGAAAAATTTAAAAATGAACCCTGCAGCTCAATAAAATGAATTGAGACAAACACTGAGCCATCGAGTAGAAAAAAAAAAATTTGTACTTCAATTTCTAGCGATATGGAATGCCAGAGACCCCAAAATCATCTGGCCTCAAGCCATCTTAAAATATTTTTAAGAGGAAAGTATTTTAAAATATGCTTTGAAATTAATGAAAGATGCTATGAAAGACTAAGATAAATCATGTGAGGCTGGTAGCAGGAGCTGCAGCCTGGAAAGTAAGTTTGGAGCCCCGCGGGCTAGAGTGCTCTGGTGGTTCTCAAGGCAGGGGCCCTAGACCAGCAGCCTCATCATAAACTAGGAACGTGTTAGAAATGCCCATTTCTAAGCCCTTCCAAACCCGCTAAATCAGTGACTCTGGGAGTCGAGCCTAGCAGTCAGCGTTCTAACAGAACTACAGTGATTCTGATATTAGAGCACATAGCAGAATCCTCTAACCTCAGTATGTAGTCGGGGAGTCGGCAGCATTGCTAGAGATGCAGAATCTCAGCCCCAATCCCAGACCTACCGAAATGGAATCTGCAGTTTAACAAGATACGCAGGTGACTTGTGCACTTTGAAGTTTGAGCAGCACTGGTCTTCAGCAATGTCTTTGCAAACTTCCTTGCCCTACAGAAATTTGTCCTTATGACACACACATTGCAGGAGGGTCAGGACTAGGGGAGATGAGTGACGTGCCCAGGGTGAACAATTTAAAGAGGCACTCACTCCCAGGGCTGCGCAAGTACACTTCAATGAGCGCATAATTAGGATATACGTGTGTGTGTGTGTGTGTGTGTGTGTACATACGTGTGTGTGTGTATTTGTTTGTCTGCATTGTTAATATCTCTACAATGAACCTGATTTGATTCTATAGTTTAAAAAAGACAAAAATCTCCTTAGTCCTCAAAAATAAGAGAAAAGCAAAAAAGAAATACTAAGACTCTTCTTCACATTGTTTTGTTAATAGGAGCCTAAAATCACAGGGAAGTGGGTATGGAGATATTACAATTTAGCGTCTCATTCATTTACAGGAAAACTGGGATCACTAAATACAATGAGTCATTAATATCCCTTAAGTCACAGAACAAAACCAGTTTTTTTGACTGTCATGAAGCCTGGCTTTTCAAGCAGTACAACAGTCATGGCATCATTATTCTTTCTTGGCACTGAGTTGGTGCGAGGAGCATCTCACACATTTTTATGCCCAGCATAGTGGCAAACAACCTTACACTGGAAATAAACTGTCTGTTTGGTCCGCCATAAAGTAGAGATAATATTACTTCAGATGGATCAACTGAACTGTTTTGGTTTCCTCATTTTGTGCAGGAAACTGCTTGTTTTGTTTTAAATAAAATAATGTACGGATGATTCTACTTGAGATGGTAGGCCTAAACAAGTCACATATAACTTTTAAAAGACTTATATTATACAGATGATTGTATGATGGAATTGTATACCTGAAACCTATATAATTTCATTAACCCATATCACCCCAATAAATTCAGTTAAAAAAGACATATTAATAATCCCTCAACAAGGGCCAAGACTTCTGTAAAGGTTTTAATGTCTGTTTGGAAAGTTGAACCTACAGTTTTCCCCGGAGCGGAGCACAGGTGAGTCAGCCCGGAAGTAGGGACAGAAAGATAAAACCTTGTCTTCAGCAGGCACTACAGCATTATTTCCAGTAAGGCACTTCCTCCTTCCCCCACAGTACTGCAAGCAGAGGACTGAATTACTCTTCTAGCAATAACATTTTGTCAGTTATAGGTGGAAGTGGCCAGAAAAGAATTACAGAATGTTCGAGCTAGAGAAACCAGACAGACTCTTACTTACTGCTTCGTCTGTGGCTGAGGAAACTGACATTCAGAGGAGTCAGGCCACTCCTTGGTGACAGCCAGGCAGTCAGGAGACAGCCGGCTTCCTCTCAGTTTCTGCGATAGTTACTGGGTTGGAGTTGTGAAAACATGATATACTGGCTTTTCTGAAACCCAGGCAAAGTTCAAGTTTAGAATCTGCTTTAGTTTCTGTTGCTATTGTTAACCTAAAAATAAAAGACCAAAATGAGAAGCATCAAGCTTTTGAGATCCAAAAGAACAGTTATTCAGGAAGTACTGATTCAGGCAGAAGTCCAAACAGTGTTCTGATTAGCAGGTGAGGGCAAGGGGTACTGATGAGAAAGGGAAGGGGAATGATTACATGAATAGATGGGAGGAATTTCTATAGATGCAGATAAACTAACATAGTGATGCTAATTCTAAAGAATGTCTTTAATTTTCAGTCCATAGTCAGGATGTCTGCTTTCTTGTTATCTTTGCAAACAGCACCTGGGGATACAGGGCTGCTTTAGGTTCAGTCCAAAGGTTATTTTGCCCAGTTTTAACATTCCAGAGGTTCGAGGGGTAAGACATGCAAGGCAATTACTCTGGGATGGCAGCTCCAACTCCATTTTAAAGTGGCTCTGTTTATGCTATTTTTCACACTGCATACCACCCACAAATTTAGTGGCTTAGAACAACCCCCGTTTATTAGCTCAGAGCTCTGTAGTCAGAAGTCCAAGCCCGGCATGGAAGGAACCTCAGGTTCTCGCACGGCTGAACAAGGTCTTGGCCAGTTGCACGCCCACCTGCAGCCCAAGGTTTCTTCCAAGTTCATGTGGCTGTGGCAGAATTCAGTTCCTGGCGGTCGTAACACTGAAGTCCCTGTTTCTTTGTGGATTGTCAACTGAGAGGTGTGCTCAGCTCCTAGAAGCGGCATGCACTCCTTGCCACATGGCTCCCGAATGTTCAAAACCAACAACAGGAATCTTTCTCAGGTTCAATCCCTCTCATCTTCAAATTTCCCACACTTTTAATCCCTCTCTCCAGGAAGAGCCTCATTTCTTTTAAGGGCTTACCTGATTAGGTCAGGTCACCCAGAATACCTCTCCTTTTTAAAGCCATTGTGCCATATAGTATAACCTAATCAGGAAAGTGATAACCTATTATATGTTATTTTCCTTTTTTAAAAAGTGTTTATTGTTTTTAGAGAGATAGGAAGGGAAAGAGAGAAATATCTACAAGAGAAACATGGATCAATTGCCTCCCATTCGTGCCCTGACCAGGGACTGAACCCGTGACCTAGGTATGTGCCCTGACTGGGGGTCGAACCCACAACCTTTTGGTCTATGGGATGATGCTTCAACCAACTGAGACACACCAGCCAAGGCTGATAACTCACCATATTGACAGGTCCCCCCCACACTGAAGGGTTGGAGATCACCTTAGAATTCTGCCTGCCACAGGACCCATCGCATTCAGCAGTGCCCCGCAACGCTGGCCCAGCCCTGAGCTCCGCCAAGCTGAACAGAGGCACACCGGGATTCAACACTCTTCTGAGGGCAATGCTACTGATCGTGGGCACGGAGATTAACAAGCCACTGAAGCACTTGCTCACTTGCCAAATTTCAAGCAAAAATTGAAGAGGCTTAACTGCTTTATGTAAAAAGAGGTATCCAACCTAAATAACATAAGATTATTGAGTCAAACAGGAACACTTTAAATGTCTGGTTTGAGATTATTTATATCAACTATTAAAAACTATGTTGTTCCATAAAAGAGCTGTGTTCTGATTCTCCTCTTCATCACAAAAATAAAAGCAATGATGAATGTAGGCTGTGCACATTGTAAAGACAATGCTCCATCTATGATGATCTGCGCCTTTTTTGGAGCTCAGTGAAAGATGCATTCATTGTACAGACCAAAAGCATGGTGCACTGCTGGCTGTGGTCCCATCTGTCCATTTCCATGGCAACAGCTTAACTTCAGATCTTCTAAGTCTGTCTCCTAGACCTTGCAGTAGCCCCACACCAGTGCCTAGGGTCCATTGGTATGCCTTGTCTTTTTTTTTTTTTTTGGATAACCAGACATGATGCACTGGGTAAAAGGAACTGCTCAGTGATGTGATGGTGAGGTGTGGGGGAGCGTGGCGGGTGGGGAGGAGAGGCATTCTATAGGCCCATGCTTAGGTCTCAGTCTTTCAAGGAGCCTGCGTCTCAGGCCGTCACAAGAGTTTCTCAGCTGTTTTCTCCTCCCTTTGATGGCACAGGAAGGCTAGAGTGGGCTGTAGTATGGTGTTTTTCTTCCCTGGGTCAGGTAGGCTTTGGTAACATCCCAGTAAATTAAGCTCTGGTTAATTAGTTCCCCCTGAGGGCAGGTCTTGCTTTAAAAAAAAAAAACAAAAAAAAAACGAACAGAAAAGTTCTTCTGCCTTTTAAAATGGCTCCTTTTCACCTCCTCCTGCTGGGGCACCAGAGGGTTTTTGCCCCACATTTACTGGAAGAACCCCCAACCCCGAGTTCCTAGAGATAAATCTCACAATATTGTCCCCACCTTCCCCACCACGGCTGGGTCCCCCGGAGACTGATTTCTCAGAGCTGTCTGCAGTGAGCCTCCAGCCACTCATCAGCTGCAGCTCAGGCCTTCCTACCCTGGCTCTGGTTCCCGCTCTGGTTTCGACTCTCCGCTCGGGTAAGCTGGGACTTCCCGTGCCCACCTGTCTGTCTCTTCAATTTTGGAGGCTATGGTCTGCTCTGTTTCTTCCCTTCTCTTGCAGATTAAGAAGAGTTGCGTTTTATTAGTAAAGATATGTGTACCCCTATGTTCTCTGCAGCATTATTCACAGTGACCAAGACATGGAAACAACTAAAATGCCCTTTAATAGATGATTAGATAAAGAAGATGCTGTACGTGTACACAATGGAATACTCACTAATCAGCCACAAGAAAAGATGAAATACTGCCATTTGTGACAACATGGATGGATCTTGAGAATGTAGTGCTATGCAAAATAAGGCAGAAAAAGTGAAGAGCCTTATGATTCATTCATATGTGGGATATAAAACTGAAAGCAACAAATGAACAAACAAGACAAACAAAAATTCATGAATACAGACAATAGTACAGCAGGTATCAGAGGGGAAGGGAGTGGAAGGAAGGTAGTAAAGGGTAAAGGGAGTCAAATACATAGTGATGGAAGGAATGTTGACTTTGGGTGGTAAACATACAATGCAATGTACAGATGACGTGTTATAGAATTGTACACTTGAAACCTATATAATGTTATTAACTAATGTCACCCCAACAAATCTAATAAAAAGTTTTTTAGAAAGATAAAATAACTGGTTGACAGTAAAAACATGACCATATATTGCATGATCCATGTGTATGCAATGTTCAGAATAAGCAAATCCATAAAAACAGAAAGTAGATCATTGGTTTCCAGAGCATGAGCATGTCAGGGAGTAATGACTACTCAAGAGTACGAGGTTTCTTTTGGGGTGATGAAAATGTTCTAAAATCGATTGTGGTGATGGTTGTACAAGTCTATGAATATTCTCAAAACCACTGAATTGCGCACTTTAAAAGGGTGAATTTTATGGTATGTAAGTTGTATCACAATAAAGCTGTTATTTCTTTTTAAGGAAAAAAACAAGTTGTTGATTTTTTTTCAGCCTGTTCAGCTTTTTAGTTGTTGTGACAGAGTAGCAACTTCCAAGCAAACCCAGTAGTCAGGATGTTTTTAACTCATGTACTCTTCCAAACCCTAATAGTCAGGATGTCATTAATGTCCAACTTTAATTCTATTAAACAGAAAATTTAATACTATTTCCTTTTCGTTCTATGGCCAAACCAATGCTTACATTATATTGAGAAATTTCACTCGAAATCTACCAAGTAAATAACCAAGAAAAATGTCTGTTCACAACATATAGTTAAACAGTATTTGGCCCAATAAGCGGATTTTGTCTGGAATGTGTATTCTAGTTCTGGCTTTCCACAAGCTTGACAAAGCTTATGTTGTTGTTCTGTCTGCCACAGGAAGTTCAAGTTTTATTTTCAAATTTCCCAATAATTAGCCAGTGTTAAAGGAACAAAATAAAGGATCTATATTTAAGATGACAGCCTGTATTTGAAATATGCTATAAAGCACTTCTCTTAAATTATACTGTGTAGGTGGGATGCTATAAAAAATGTTTTTCATTTTGTACAATGTACAGTGTTAGAGTATTTCAATATTTTAAAGAGCTTTTTAAAGGAGGAAACACCAAAAATACTATTTGCCATTTTTCTCACATGCTGTTAAGTTTATCGTTAGTTCACAAGTCAGAATCTCAGGGTCTGAGGCTGTTTCATTTACAAGAAATATAAGCCACCCTTCCTGGAAAAATAAGCCAACAAGATGAATTCAGTTAACTGTGAGTAGTTATAGTTAAATAGTACTTAATATTTGGTCAATCCCACAGAATACAGAAAACTAAAAAGGCATAGACATGCAGGAGCCTACAGAGTGGAAAGGGGGGATCTGAAATTAAAGAACAAAATTAACTGCATCAATATTACATTAAGCTGACCTTAAATCTGGGGAAAGTTACTGTCCCACCTATAGGTAGCTTTTGCTAAAATTATAAAGTATAATTTACATGTAAACGTGTATAGAAAGCATTTGTATCGTTTAAAGAGCAATAAGAAAAGAAATACTCATATGCCCTCTGCCAAGGTCAAGAAATAGAATATTACCATCACCAGAAGCCACTCTGTGCCATTCTTGATTGAATCCTGCCCCCCAACACCCACCCCTCTTAGTGGTAACTACTCTCCTGAAACTGTGATCATTCTCTAGTTTTTCCTTCTGTTATTACAACCTATGTATCCCCATAGTTAAACATTCATAATGGAATAATACAGCATCTTCTTCTACAACTTGCTTCTTTTGTTCAAGTTTATGCCTTTGAGATCATCCATGTTGATGTGTGTACTGGATGAATCTTTTTCACTGCAGTGTAGTATTTTATTATATAATTATTCCACTCTTATTTATCCATCTTACTATTTATAAAGACTTGAATTTTCCACCTCTTTTTTTCCTATTATGAACAATGTTGCTGTAAATGTTTAGGTACCTGTCTCCTAGTACATGTGCCAAAGTTTCCTAAGAGCCTATACTTGATAGCAGAATGGCTGGGTCATATGATATGGTCATGTTCGACTGTGCTTGGTAATGCAAGCTGTCTTTCAAAAGTGGTTGTACCAATTGGCATCTCACCAACAGGGATGAGAGTTCCCACAGCTCTATATCTTTGGTTGCACTTGGGTTTATCAGTCTTTCTAGCTCCTGTCCATTTGATGGACTCTCTCTCTGCAGAATTAAACAGCATTTCAGTATTATTGTCCATTTTCTCTATTGTACTGGTTGCCTTTTTCTTATTTATTCATATCAGTTCTTTATGTATTCTGGATACTAACCCCTTGTTAGTTAACCATGGTTCTGAAAATATTTTCTCCCAGTTAGTGGTTTGTCTTGTCCCTCTCTTGATGCTATCTTTTCATATCTCTAAGTGAGAGATAATCCTAGTTGCTGGTAGAAGGGAAGGCAAAGTGGTTCACTAGGGAATATCCAAAAAAAAAAAAAAAAAAAATCAAGAGAGGCTAGAAGAAAAAGTCACAGTAGGGGACAGAGTCATTTCCTGACATAAAATCCTAATAAGCTGGGTGAGGCAGCATTTAAATATACGTGAAAAAGAAAAAAAAATGTAGCTAAATGTTTTCCTTTAAAAACCTGATCCACATTATTTTAAATGCAAGGCTTACTTACATTTTTTAAGTTAGCTATTTTAGGGGTATTTTTAAAAAGATTTTATTTATTTTATTTTAGAGAGAAAGGAAGGAAGGGAGAAAGAGGGAGAGAAACATAGATATGTGAGAGATACATCAATCAGTTGCCTCTTGCTCGCCTCCACCTGGGGACCTGACCCACAACCCAGGCATGTGTCCTGACTAGGAATCGAACCAGCAACCTTTCAGTTTTCAGGCCAACACTTAATCCACTGAGCCACACCAGCCAGGGCAGGGCTTTGTTGTTGTTGTTTTAAAGAGAGAAAAGCGTGTTTGCCTCTACCTCAGACACTGTTAAGAAGATACTTTAAAAAATTCATGGCAGCATATTCAAATTGCAAACTTATTTCTATGAGAGCCGGCGAACCCCATGAAAGCAAAATCATGCCTAAACATAAAATGTGATACTGGTAAACACAGGCAGATGTAATGGCCAGCGCACCGGGCACGCGTCCTGGGCCCCGACTTCTGAAGGCATGTATTTTGATTTTCCCTGTCTCTTTTTTTTAAGGAGCCTGATATTTTCTTCTGTGCCCGGGGCCTCGGCTGACCTTAATCTGCCTCTGCTGGTAAACAGTTTGGGTTTTATTGTTTCATTTTTACTCCATCTGTTCATAGCAAATGAGCATTAGTTTTATATTTTTCATTTCTTAATCTTCTCTCATCTCCTTTTAAAATTTTTGTTACAATGCATCATTAGAGTCACACATTTGATTCACAAATGTTTTCAGCACCAACCAAGTATCAAGTTCTCCGCTACGACTTATAATAAAACGATAAATAAAACTGGGCACTACCCTGAAGAAGCTTATACCCTAAGGAAAGCAGCAGACAACTATAACACAATAAGATAAATATCACATTCTGGATGAGAACAAGGTGCTTTAAAAGCAATTACCAGGGACATCCAACTCAATCTAGTCCAATCTCCTTGCCTCATTCTGAAAGTTCTTTAGTAACACTTTTTTTCTTCATTCATTCATCCCCCAGATCCTCTGGCAACCATGATCTTTTAACTGTCTCCATAGTTTTGCCTCTTACAGAATATCATCAATGTCAATATTTAGAATCACACAGAAGTATATACTTCTCAGATTGGCTTCTTTCACTTATCAATATGCATTTCAGTTTCCTGTGTCTTTTTCTATGGCTTAATAGCCTATTTTTTTAAATTGCTGAATAATATTCCATTGGCTGAATGTACCACAGTTTATCCACTCACCTATTGAAGGACATCTTGGTTGTTTCCAAGTTTTGGCAATTATAGATAAAGCTGCTATAAATATTCATGTGCAGGTTTTTGTTGGAACTTAAATTTTTAACTCATTTCAGTAAATTCCAAGGAGTACTACTGCTAGAGCATAGTAGAGTATACTTAGTTTTATAAGAAGCAACCAACTGTCTTTCAAAGTAGCTGTACTATTTTGCATTCCCATCAGCAATGAACGAAAGTTCCTGTTGCTTGAACTTCTCACCAGAATGTGATGTGTTGTTGTCAGTATTCTGAGCCTTCGCCACTCTAATAGGTGTGTACTAGTGTCTTGTTCTTTTAATATTTTTGTTTGAGAAGAAGCAATTACATTTTGACTATAAGTTTTGCCAAACCCTGCACCATAGGATTTTTGAAAGAATTTTAAAACTCTCTCATAAAATTTATATGGAAATGTAAAGAGCAAATAATAATAATAATCAAGATAACTTTATAAAATAAGAACAAACTTTTGGAGGCAAATATCTATCTATCATTTGGTACCTTTTTACTTATATTTAAATACTGTCCACCTGAGTTTAATCTAATCTTGTCAAAAATACCTCCAATATCAAGATTTATTATTAAGCTACAGTAAGTATTACATTGCAATATTGGCATTGGGATAGGGAAATATAGAACTAGCACAGAATTCAGATTCTGGGGATATATGGTACCTACTCACATACAGAAACAGACTACCTTTGCAGAATCATGGGGGAAAAAATTGATTCTTTAACAATTGTGTTTGTGCAACTGGTCATCTATATAAAAAAATGTTCATTGGTAGTTCACATTATACACAGCAATAAATTAAAAATGGATTGAGAACCAACTGTAACACTATGAAAATCAAAACTTTAAAACTTCAGAAGATAATTCAAAAGAATGTCTTCATGATCCTGATAAATATAAGGATATGTTACACAAGGAAAAAAACAAACCCACTATTCAAAAGGAAAGAAATGCAATTAAAAGGAAATAAAGGTAAATAAAGGCAATTACATTAAAATGTCTGTTTATTGACAGACATCATAAAATAAAAGACAAATCACTGATTGGTAGGCATATAACTGATAGTTAGTGTCTAGAATAATAAATAACTCCTATAAGTTAATAAGAATGACCAACCCACCACCAGTAATTATCTTCGAAAGTTTTAGATGTGCAAATTCTATGGCCTAGAATTTTCATTCTTAAGTATTTACCCTAGAAAAACTCAAGCATATCTATCAATCAGCAAGAAGATTCAGAAAGAATTTTGGAAGATTTATTCAGTGGAATACTAGGCAGTTAAAATGGCTAAATGTCAAAAACAGAGTTAAGAAAATTTTTAAAATAAAAACAATATTGAGAAAGTATATAACCTTTTATTACAAATTTAAAATATGCAAAATAATACCATGTATTATGCATAAATACCTGCATATATCACAGAAAAAGGGCAACTTTAGTAGCAACAGTAAACCCGGAAATTTAGGATAGTGCTTACCTCTGTGACTCCACAGTATGTGTGCAGTTGACCCCTGAACAACACAGGTTTGAACTGCAGTGTTCAGTCATACGTGGGTTCGTTGGTTTGTTCGTTAGTTTTTTCTATAAATACAGTGAGCCCTTCCTATCTGCAGGTTCGCATCCAATGATTCAACTAACCACAGATTGAAAACAGTATTTTCGCATTGCCAACCGCAGATTCCCAAACTGGGACCAAAAAACGGTATTTTCCTATTCCAAACTGTGGTTTCCCAACTGCAGATTCTCAACCATGGAGCTCGCACCGAGGATTCAAAGGACTGACAGTAGAATCACAAGTTATACCGGGAAGGAGTGGGGGTTTTCCATTGCTCCAGGGGTCCGTTCCCCAACCCCCGCCTTGTTGAAGGATCAACTGTGTTGTGTTATTTTGTAAACTGAGCGGTGGGTACATAGGTGGCGATTAGCTTCTTAATCCTTTTTTGTATGTCTGAAATATTTCATAATTAATTTAATTAAAGATTGAGAATTTTTTTTAAGGAGTACCTAACATGGAGTGCTGTTAGCAGGACAGGAGTTCTGATGAAAAAGACTCTACCTAAAGACCTGGTAAGGTCCCCACGCACCTTCCAGGGCACAGTTCACACGGAGTATGGAAACCCTTCACCTGTGACCATGCTCTGCCTTCCATTGTAGCCTCGACCCCTGACCTAGAGCCCTGTACCTCCTTCCTCACATTTGCCCACGTACACCTCCCCTCCCAGTGTCCCCTGCGCCCTGTCCTTACTCAGCCACTCCCACTCCAGAGCACCTTTCCATTTGGCCTGGCCGCTGCCAAAGAGGCCCCAGACACTTGGCTCTAGCTATTCCCACTTTTCTCTGGTACATCTCAATTTCCACAGAATGCTTCAAGGACCCATTTTTAAAGGCTTTTTTGAAACAGCCAGTAACATGGCATTAATAAAACATTCCTCCCAACACAGGCGTTTACTGAATGTTCTCATTACTAAACCTCAGATGGTGTCTGCAGAGTGGCTGGTTTTCTTGAATAGTTGTTTACGTACACAGCTGGCTTTCCCATTTGATATTCTACTTAAATGCCTACGACTGTTTAATAGTTAAGGGCAAAAATGCTCCAAGTTTTATTACCACCACTGGAACGATTTTCCAATGCTCCCGGTGCACAAGACCCAAGCCGAAGTAGCCTTTGGTGAAATGATGCCACAATATATCATCTTTAAGAAGTTTTTTTTGCTGCAAAACACTCCTCCGTTACTGCCAAAGAACATTTAGCCTTTTGAAAATGTATGAACTCCCTAAAAATTGGCAAGGATGTTTTACAGGAAAATTTTGGGTCCTAGTTACTCATGCGATGCTGTCACACCCAATGTGCACAAAGAAAGTCGGGGTAACCCAAAACTACAAAAAAAAAAAAAGAAAGAAAAAGAATCTTAAATACTTTTTAAAAAATTAGTGGAGAAAAATAATTCGAAATGAAGCTCAACAACTGGAGAATGAAAAAAAACAAAAACCCAGTCAAAGGTTTGAGATCCTGAAAAACTAAGGTAACTAACACTTTACACTGGCCCCCATTTTCTGTTCTTCACGTAACCAGTAACAATCTGTATCCCCGTGTCCTCATTCTGCCTGTTGCAGAAATGAATGACCACAGCTGTGCCCACCTGGCCTTGCTCCTACTGAGCAGTTCTTAATACCCAGAATCTGTCCTTCCCTTCCAAGCCTCGATCAAAACCCACCTGTTCTGTGTCTCATCCATTCAGTTTTCACAATGGAGACCTGTCTTCTCTTAAAGTGCTAATGAGAGCTTACGGCTTCCCCATTATACCTTCCACAGACATTTACATAAACTCTAATCCAAGTAAATGCATCTTTGACATGCCCTAAAAGGCAACTAGAAGAGACATTTGGCTGGGGGTGGGGTGGGGTGGGGGAGAGGTGGGTGGAGCTAATAGTGCTTTGTTAGTTTCCCTAAATTACAGCCCCTGATTAACTGATAAGGCCTTCTGCCCTGAAGTTCTGTAGTGGGTCAGCCTTGCAGAAGTAGGCAGTCCTGCTTCTTTGTTTTTTTTGTGTATGTGTGTGTGTGTGTGTGTGATTGTCACCTCCAGGGAATTCCATGGCACCCTGATTGTGCCAAGCTCTTGCAGGACAAGATGCAACCGCTCTGCCTTTAACTCAGGCAAGCTCAGGACAGACAGCTGCAGGCATTCAGGTGTCCTGGACTCTGAGTCCTCAACAGTGGCCACACAGCACCGCATGTCCAGGTGCACCCTTACAGTCTCTACCTTGCTTGGCTTTCCATTTGAGACTTTAGTGCTTTGGGTCTGATGTTCTGCGCTCCATCTCAAATCCGGTCCAGCCTCACCCACTTTCAGGTGCTCACCCCACCTGATTCAAGCCTGACCCTGAGGCTAGCCTCGGGACAGCCTGTCTAGCTGGTGCTTCCCCCTGACCTTTCAGAGCCTCAAAATGAATCTCAGCTTCCACTTCAGTTCCTGCATCTCCGTTTTAGCAGCCAGAATGAGCAGAACCAGCTTTAGATGGGGGTGCAGGAAATGGTTAGCTGCACAGGGATTACATGTGTGGTATGATTTGAGGAGCCATTTTACAGAAAAATGCTTAGGAGCCCAAACCCCGAACTTGGACCGCGTGGGTTCAAATCCCACATCTATTACCTATTAGCTGCCAAACACTGGGAAACTTACTTCACCTCTCCAAGCCTTGCTTTGTGGGAATGATGGCGAGACTTACCTCATAAACTGATAGTTGAAAATAAATGAGACATACAAGTACTGCACCTACCCTGGTAACTGGCGTGTAGTGAGCATTCAGTGCATTAGCTAATGTTAGAATCATTGCTATGACCAGGTGTTATAGGGACTCTTGCTTCCACTATTAGAAATTCAAACCCGGCTGCATGAAGAAATGCTCACCTCAGTCCCACCCCCTAACCACTATAAAAACCCCAGGCTAGTCTCTTTTCTTTGCTCTCTCAAGCCCTGCTCTCTCCAGAGAGCATCATGATGTACGTAATAAAATAAGCTGTGTGTGTGTAGCATCATCCATCTTGACATCAAAATTAAATTTTCTGTGGGTGCCTATTCTGCTTCTGCAGAGTAATAACAACACACAGTATATTGGAATAAAAGAGACATATTGTCAAGGAGTAGGCCCCTTCTGTAGCAACAGGGCAAAGGGAAATAGTCGAAATTCTTGCAAAGTGTTCCAGTAAGAATACAGAAGATGTAACTTGCTCAAAGTTTACCTGTGTCCTCTGCCATGCCCTGTTACTACAAAATTAACAAATTTTTCTCTGATGTCGAGAACCATTCCCTGAGTCTGACCAATTGACTTGGAGGAAAATCCAAGAACAGCAAAATGTATCTCGGTTCCTCATTGTTGCTACACAAAGCAGGAGAAACCCAGCTGGAAGTGAGAGTTGAGGCACATAGGCTACCGGCAGGGATTATTTCGTCAAAACAGAAACTTTTTTCATGTTGCCTATAGTCTAAAGTTATTTTCCCCAAAACTCACACAAAATTACTCATCTCCTAATAGAAATAGGAGATTGCTTGCCTGCAACAGTCCCATCCTATTGACAGGTTTAACAAAATGAATGCTTCAGGCCCCGAAATCAAGTTTATCAGATTAAAATCCGATTTGCCAATTTAGAGAGAAGCATTTGTCAATTTGGGGAATATGCAAAAAGAAAAAATCAGCTTGTCATGCCGTAATATATAGGGCAGTACATTTGATGAATAGGAAACAAATGTTGTCAACATCCTTCTCTGGAAAAAAAAACAAAAAACCTTATAAAAATACATTTCATTTTCACTCTGAAATGCTTCAGGGACAATGCATTAGATAGCGCACTAAAATTCCCTTCTTTCTTTATCAGGTTTTAGTATTCTTATTCCTCTGCATCTTAGAAGCTGAGAATGGAAAAGCTCTGAAAGATGGAACTTCAGGGAATTATTGCTGTCTGTGCTTTATAATCTCACAAACCATCTGTATCTGTTATTCATTTCCTGCTAGGGACTGAATGGATGTCTTTCATCTCTCTTTCCAGATGAGAACCCAGCAGACAGGTAAGTGAAGAGTTTGTCAATGATTATTCAACATCATCTATAATCATGACAAGACAGACAACAAAAAAGAGGAATGGGTTAATCCAGGAAAGTTTACCCTCTCTGCAAAGCTGGAACATGCCTTCTGGGACAGAAATGTGTGTAAGAGCGGAGATGGAAACATTTGAGTAATGTTTTAAAACTTACATTAATTACCAGTAGCTACTATGTCTTATTCACCCCAGTAGTAATATACCCCTTGCACCTAGTAGGCACATAATAGATGTAACAGAAAATGGATGCGTGCATTAGAACCATTAAGGGTTGTTTTTGCTAACCATCAAAGTTTATTTTAATTAGCACGCACTGATGATTAAATATTGATAGCTAAGTCATTCTAATTTAAAAATTAGTATGACCTGCATGGTCTAAATTATGCCAGCAAAACACTGCTAATTGAGACGGACTGTAAAGAACATTTATATACATTCTCAGCGCTGGAGGAACTTGGTCAGGGGGTTCTTCTTTTAAACTTCACTAAAAATTGCCAATTTGCTCTCCAAACTGGCTATCCTGATTTAAACTCCCTCAAGCCAGGGGAAAGGGTGTTCATCAAGCCACATTTTTGCTACCACTTGAGCTCATCTTTTTTTAAATTAATTTTTACAGTGTGGTGGTTGTAGTTGTTGTGGTTTTTATTTTTATTTTTCTTTATGTGTAGCAAGATGGAGCATGTTTTTTGGTGACTCAGGCTTACTCTTCTGCCGTTTTGTAAATTGTCTCATAACCTTTTCCCAGTTTTCAATTGAGATTTTTATCTTCTTCCTATTGATTTCTAAGAATTGTTATGCATCCTCAGTACCAACCTTCTGTTGTTTATATGCACTGAAAATATATTCAATGCATTGTCTTTTCCACTTACTTAAAATGTTTTTGAAATAGTTATATTCTTCATTAAGAATATACAATACTTGACTTGAAAAAATATAAGTAAATAAAATAAAATAAAACATATTCCATGTTCATTGATTGGAAGAATTAACATCATTAAAATGTCCATACTACATAATGCACTCTATAGATTCAATGCAATTCTTATTAAAATATCAATGGCATATTTCACAGATATAGAACAAATATTTCAAAACTTTATATGGAACCAAAAAAGATCCCGAATAGCTTCAGCAATCTTGAGAAGAAGGAGGGATCACAATACCCAATAACAAACTATACTATAAAACCACTGTAATCAAAACAGTCTGGTACTGGTGTAAGAACAGACACATAGATCAATGGAACAGAATTGAGAGCCCAGAAATAAACCTGAGTCTCTATGGTCAATTAATATTTGACAAAAGGGGCATGCTCATATAATGGAGTAAAGGTAGTATGTTCAATAAATGGTGTTGGAAGAACTGGACTGGTACATGCAAAACAATGAAACTAGCCCTCCAACTTATACCGTACACTAGAATAAACTCAAAATGGATAAAAGACAAATATAAGTTGTGACACCATAAAAGTCCTACGGGAAAACATAGGGGGGAAAATTTCAAGTATCCCACATAGCAATATTTTTGCTGATATATTTCCTCAGGCAAGGGAAAAAATAAACAAACAGGACTACATCAAACTAAAAAGCTTCTGCATGGTAAAGAAACCATCATCAAAATGAAAAAGGAACCAACCTTATGGGAGAACATATTTGCCAATGATACATTGGACAAGGGTTTGATCTCCAAAATATACAAAGAACTCACACAACTCCACACCCCAATTAAAAAATGGGCAAAGGACCTGAACAGACATTTCTCCAAGGTGGACATGCAGCTGGCCCATAGACAAAGGAAAAGATGCTCAGCATCACTAGCCATCAGAGATGCAAATTAAAACCACAACGAGATATCACTTCACACCAGTCAGAATGGCCATCATGAATAAATCAACAAACAAGTGCTGGTGAGGATTTGGAGAAAAGGGAACCCTAGTGCACTGTTGGTGGGAATGTAGACTGGTGCAGTCACTGTGGAAAACAGTATGGAATTTCCTCAAAAAACTAAAAATGGATCTGCCTTTTCACCCAGCATTTCCACTGCTGGGGATATACCCTAAGAATCCCAAACTACCAATTCAAAAGAACTTATGCACCCCTCTGTTCATTGCAGTGCTATTTATAATAGCCAACTGCTGGAAATCGCTTAAGTGTCCATCAGTAAATGAGTGGATCAAAAAACTGGTACATATTGTGTAAACTATTACACAATAGAATACTATGCAGCAGAAAGAAAGAAGGAACAACTACCTTTTGCAACAGCATGGATGGAACTGGAGAATATCACACTAAGTAAAATAAGCCAGTTGGTCAAAGACAAATACCACATGATCTCACCTATAAGAGGAATCTAATGAACAAAATAAACTAACAAACAAAATAGAACCAGAGGCATGAAAATGTAGAATAGGCTGACAGTGACCAGAGGGGAGGGAGGAGGAGGATAATGGTGGAAAGAAGGGGAAGGGATTAAAGAACAGGTATGAATGACCCACAGACATGGACAACAGGGTAGCAATTGACTGCCCTCCAGGGGAGGGGAAGGATGGGTGAGGAGGGCAAAGGGGGAAAAATTGGGACAATTATAATAGAATAACAATAAAAAAAGATTTTAAAAAACACTGAGCGAGAAACACAAATTAAAGAAGACAGTAAACAATATAAATACACAAACATTAAAAACCTTTAAAATGATTTGACATAAAGCATCAAGAAATAAATGAGTAAACAAATCCCCAAGTCAGGTTTATAATATAGTTCTCTATATGTTTTCATATTTTTATAATTTGAAATAAGTTTATTGAATACAGTAGCAGCTCTGGGGTCTATGTCATTCTCTAATGAGCCACATTAACCCTCCTCAAAAGTTATGTTGAAGAAACACACAATTGGCAGTGATCTGAAATCATAAATCCCTAAGACAATGTCTTCCAGGAAGAGAATATTGAGAGCATAGCCCGTGCTCAGGGAGAGAGGATCATCTAAGCTATGTCACTTATACAGACCTAAAATGATTCATCATAGGTGCTACAAATAATCAAGTTACGACAAACCCCACATCATGATTTTTTATGCTAAATATAAATTGAACATAGATTTGACTGTTCAGGTCTCCAGTAAGACAAGCAGGGCAAATATCTAGGTGGAATACAAGAAGATTAAAAACTTCTTTCCAGTTTGGTTTGAAGGGAAACAAAATTATAGGGGTTTGCTTTGAAAAGCTTCCCTATCACAACAGTAGAGCTTTAATGACTCCCAGTGCCAGGGCACAAGCACTTCTAGAAACATTACTGGTCTCAGTTCTGTCCATGAGCCAGCTGCCACTGCCTATGGTTTGGACAGGACAGTTGCTGTCAAATGAAAAGTGTTGATCTTTGACAGAGGAGGTAGTGTTTTTGATGTATTAATCCTCTTTTGAGGATGGAATCCTTGGTGTTTAGTCTTTAGCTAGGCTAGATGTCCATCTGCTTGGGTGGAGAAAACTTCCTTAGCCAAAAAGTCAACCATATCAACGTCACAGTCAAAGGAAACGTAATAAGGATATTAGCAAGAACAAGAAGGCTAGATGATGCCTCTCTGATGCTTGTGAACATTTTAAACACATACTCTTTCAGCATCCTGGACAAGATTTAAATTGATTTTATCTATACCTACCTTACCTATGTCCATTTTGGTAACTGAATGCTGGCATGCTTTGTAGCATGCTGGACCATGTGGTGAAACTCCGTCACAAAGCCAATGAAGACAATAACAAGTCTAGAACCATTTGGTTGGTAGCTCTGCCCATATCCCCAAGATTCAGAAGCTCTTTCAAAATTTCCTCAGTGGTAAGAATTTAAATTGACCCATAAACACTGCTAAAGCCATTGCTTATGCTATAGATATTCAGGCAACCATCTTAGTTGGAGAAAAATCTGACTGTGTCTAGGATTTGCTGCTCATTGAGGCTCCTCTGGTTCCTTGGCGTTATAACTACTGTTACCACCTTTCTGCTAAGTAGACACAAATTGTCATTTCCTACTTTAATGATCGGCCTGGTACACTCATTCAGGCCTGTGAAATTGAGTGCGCAGTAACCAAGAATAACAAGACACTAGACAAGTTTGAGCTCACAGGTATTTCTCAGATTGAAGAAGTATTTTATACAGATGTCTCTGGCATTCCCAATAGGTTTTCTTTACACAAAATACATGAAAAGAGGACAAGATCATGACAAACACCATTAGTGCAAGAAAGATACTGAGCAGATAGTCCAGAAAGTAAAATAATACAAAGCTGAAGATAAGAAGCCAAAGAGACAAGTTATCCCCCTAAGAACTTCTTCAAACCCTCGCATTCACATGAAGATCAACAGGGAAGTTGAAGAACATCAAGGCAAGATTGATGACAGACAGACAATTCTGGAGTAGTTCAATGAAAACGTCAATTATCTAGACAAGACTCAGTCAGTTGAGAAGGGAGAATATTTGGAGAGCAAGTCTGAAGCCCCATCCCTCTCCATCATATCAGGGTGGAGGCAGCTTACCAGGAGGAATATCTGGAAGTAGCCTCAGGATGGAGCTTCTCATCTCTATGATGATTATAAATTCCAGTTTGTCCTGGACACATAACAGGTTTATACCTGTTATCCTGAGCTTAATATTAATAATGTCACCCTCATTTCAAGGAGTCACAGTTTAGAGAATAATTTATAAGGTCACTATTCATGTAGCCAGACCAGAGAGCAGAGGGTGCATTTCAAATAATCACAAAAATTGTAGGACTCAAATTTGTAATGAGAAATCTTGTGGCAGTTTTAAATATATATAGGCACGGCAGTATAATGCACCAGTGGACATTCTGAACACTTGGATGTGGAAGCATAGAAAAGGTGACAACATTGCACCTGATGGTTCTGAAAAACAAGTGAAAAATTTAATTCCTGTCCTGAAGATTAATGCTCTTTTTAAAATAGGTAACATGTAAAATAGAAATATTTGGTAACAAATACTTTATAAAGAACAGAAAAACAACTAAATGAAATACAACACAGTGCTAATAACACTTGTCCTGAAAGTAGAGAGTAGAAGTGCTTTTTTTTCTCTTTATACATTCTGTGGTTCCCAATTGTTTCACAGTAAGAACACATTACTTTTATAATCAGAAAAAGACTCTTTTAAACGTTCAGAGTGACTCACAAACAAGCAAAATGTAACTACAGAATGCAAAACATACTTAAAGTTACTCCAAAAGGCTGAAAATTAAGGGATGAACCAAGATTTACTAGGAAAGTACAAATCAAAACTTGAGATCTAGATACCTAATAATGTAAAATTCAGGACAAAAAGTATGAAACAAGACAAAGAAGGACAAACTTTAATACTCAAGGCCAGGATTTACAGAAATCCATAATATATCTACGTACCCAAATAATATGCCAGCAACCTGCAAAACTCAGAAACTATAGGACAAACAAGAGTAGAAAAACACATATAATATCAGATGGCTTTCCAAGTGATCATGGAACACTCATAAGTATTGACCATATTTTAACTCACAAAGAAAACCTTAATAAATCTCAACAAGATAATCAAAACATTATATAATCAAATGCAATAAACCAGAAGTTCATAATAAAATTTTTAAAGATCTTTCTGCTTGGAAATTTAAAAGCTCGATATTAAACAATTGCAAGGTTAAAACAGAGTGTGAACTGAAACTGCAGAACTTTTTTAAAATGTTGAAAATACTGTACATGAGACTCTATGGGTACAATTTAAGTAGTGATCAGAGGGAAATTGATAACAATAAATATCAGCAAAATAAAATAATGAAAGTTAATTAATCATCCAACTCAAAAATTAGAAAAAGGACAAGAAAGTAACTGCCACAAAAAAACTCAGAAGGAATACGTTAATAACAGCATAAATTGATATTAGTAAAAAGAAAAATGTAAAATGAAAAAAATAAGGTTATTTGAAAAGATAAAAACTAGACAAACCACTTATCTAATGTTACCAAAAAAAGGATACTTTGAGCACACACACCCAAAATAAGAAACTGCAAAAGGAAGTAACCATCAAAACAGAAAATTAAAAACCTTTCATGAACGGTTCACAAATACATGCCAAACAGCAAACACATTGAAAAACTTTGATGAAATGGACAATTTTCTAGGAAAACCTAATTTACTAAAACTCGCCCCAGCAAAGATATTTTCAAAAATGTTTAACTATGTCACTGTGCTGGAAGAAAGGGCGACAGTAATTAAAGAGCAACCTGTGCCCCCGTGAAAGCACCGGCTCCGTATGCGCGGATGTCGGCCTGTGTAAAATGCTCTAAATCACAGATAAAGGAGAGAAAGGGAGACTCCTGGATCCGTTTGTCGAGGTGAGCACAACATCGACACCGAAACCTGAAGATGGCACTCACACGGAGACCCATGGGCCGCGGCCACTGACAGCAATGCGAGACTCCTAAACAGGATATGAGCAAGCAACAGCCCAGAGCAGCCCTTTAAAAATACATCATGACTCTATAAGCAGATTTCATTGAAGAAATTAAAGGAAAAATCCATTAATGAAAACTTCATTATGTGAAGAGACCAAGGGAGAAAATTCACTTGATCTTCTCCGTAGATGCTCAATTTACCCACAAAAACCTAAAAAATTTTAATAGAACTTAATATACCATACAATGAAACATGTTTCCTTAACATGAATTCATGTTTTATTTATCTATACCAAACACAGTGTGTATAACCTGCGTGGATAGACCTTGGGGAAACAAAAGAGAACTATAAAATCATTCTACAAAGATGAGAAAATGTGAATATGGAGAGGATATTACATTACCTTGGGAAATTATTGTTAATTATCTTAATTCTGATAATAGCATTGTGGTTACCTTGGAGAATGTCTTCATTTCAGGAGATACACACTGAATTATTTAGGGGGTGAAGAGTTTTATCTGAAAGTTAATCCCAAATTATTCTACAGAAAAAGAGTATATATGAAAAATACTAATTGTTGAATTTGGGTAGTGGCTATAGAGATGTTCATTGTACTATTCTTTCAATTTTTTCTGTCTTTTTGAAAATTTTCTAATGAAATGTTGGAGACTCTATATAATTTAGAAAACTCATAATGATGGTACCTTGCCAATATACTCTCACTTTGTTACTGTTCTAGTTAGACACTTTTGGCTTCAAGGATCAGAGACCCACTCCAGTTACCTCAAGAAAATATATTTTAAGAACGTAGGTGGACTGGCCCTAAAACTGGAGTCTGACACTCATGGGCACTCAAGCTGCTCTAAAAACTGCCTGCTCTCACTGCGGCCCCCCAAGGGTTCACCTAATAGTTCTTTATGGGTCTCAACCTTCCATGGTGCTCCTACTGCCGTCTCAACTCTCTGTTGACAGGCTTGCTTTGTTACTCTCAATTTCCACTTACCACAACTAACAAAGATAAACATGCATTACCCTTTGACTTACCAACTTCAGTCCTAGAAATCAATTGCAAAGACATGCTGGCAAAATTACAGGATACTGTCTACAAAAAGCTATTCATTGTAGCATCATTATATGAGCACAAAGCTGAAAACAACCCAATTTTCAACTTCCTTCAGAAGGGGACTCATTGAATAGACTTTCATAATACATTCAGTGAACTGTGTAGCCATGAAAAGCAATGAGAACAATCTCTATATGCTGATATTGAATGATCTCCAGGTCATATCGTAAAGAGAAATAAACAATGACTAGTATACAAATTATAGTATGTTACTTTGGAGGTAAAACCTATATAATATAAATATAGATGCGAACATGCATATTGATTTCTACTTTTCATTGTTCCATAAAAAAAATGGAAGGATCAACCTAAAATTAATAAAAATGTTTCTCTACCATGGGGGAGAGAAAAGAGAATGGATGAGCCAAAGACAGAAGCGAACTTCCCTGAGTGTAACTTATTTTAGAGTTTTGCCAGGCTTCCCAGGGTCCAGGTCTGTTCCTGGCTGAATGGAATTCTGTTGGCCAAGTAGCACATAGCAGTCAACTCAGACTCAAGGGAAGGGAGAGAGCTTCCACCTCTCCAGGGGAGGTATGACGAGAACATGACCATCTTCAAACTGCCACTACATTTCTAAGAGTGATGCAATAAAACAACCCAACGTTATCTGCTTCATAATGTGATGCGATAAAGAGCCCAAGGGAGGACCCCAAAAACCAAGAATTTATTTATAAAATATTGTATATTTATTCTTACATGTTTACCTCAGTCACCTTCAAAGTACTCTCCATTTGATGCAATACACCTATCAGGACAAATTTTCCACTGCTTAAAACAGGTTTTGAACACATTGATTTTGGTACCTTTTAGTGCTTCTGCTGTTTTTCATTTCACTTCTTCCACATTAGCAAAACTTTTCCCTTTGAGGACATTTTTCATCTGAGGAAACAAAAAGAGTTGCTCGGGGGTGAGATCAGGTAATAGGGAGGGTAGGGCATGGGGTTCATGCTGTTTGGGTCAAAAACTGCTGAACTCTCAGTGCAGTGTGGGCAGGTGCACTTGTAAATTGCCCATCATAAAATGGGCAAACACTTGGAAAAGAGTCTTCAAAAACAATTCACTGAAACCAAACGCAGCCTCTCACAATAACGACAGCTTGTACACTGATACATATGGGTTCCTAGAATATTCACGTAGTGGAGGATCCTGTACTACAAGGGGACCACCCTCCAGAAGATTATTCTGGTTTTGTTCTGAGTCCCCGTCATGTACAGCAATGGCAATAAAACAATCTTGCCTAAGAAATTAAATCTGAACATCTACTCAGGCCTCTAACCCTCAGTTAACACCTTATAGAAGCAATCAGCCAAATCCAAAATGTGGGATATGCTACAGGACAAATATTCAAAACACAATTTGAAGATCTTTGGATTATGATTCAAACTAACTGTAAAAAGACATCTTTGGGGCAATTGGAGAAATTTAAAATTAAACAATGTAGAGAGGGAAAAATAATTTTCCCTCTACTCTTCTAAGTTTTTGGTTGAAACCCCGCTGTAATAAAAGACCAATTAACATGAAGAAAAAATCAATTTTAATTATATATGTACATACCTACACACGGAGCCCTACAGCGGTATGAGAACCGAAAGCGGCCAATTGAGGCTCATATGCCGTCCTGAGCTAAGGAAAGGAAGAGGAGTCTGGGGCTTATGTGGGGAGAAGGCAATTTATGGGATGGTAAGAAGAGGAAATGCTTGGTAAACAAGTATCTCCCAGCCACGCAGATAAGTCTCTCAGATGACCAAGTTATTTGTGGTAATAGTTCTCTTCCCAGCACTGGATTCCTGAGAATCCCTTACCGCTTCTAATGTAAATTTCCCTTACAGAAGGGTAGCTTCTGCTCTGTTTCCAGAGCTTCTCCTGTGTCTGAGTTTCTCAAAAACAATTAACTCAAAATAATCCTTTTGCCAAGAAGACATATTTTGGGGGCGGTACCCCCAAATACCCTTCGACTGAGTAGTAGATATCGAAGGATAGCAGATTATATTGCCCCAAAATATACCACTTTGGTACAGAGTATTTTAAATGGAAGGCACTTGAAAAATGGCAAACGCAGAGAGACTTTCTCTGAATTCTCTTTACCTACCTAAAGACAAATCCTCCAAAAGGAAGTCAAATGTCATAGGTCCTGTATGGAGAGTTTCATCAACAAGAGAAGATTGACTCTTATCACAGGAGAGGAGACTAGAAGTCAATACCACATCCCAACAAATTTTGTCACAAGCTATCATACCTCCCCTGTATTCTTCTAAGAGTCCATTCATCTTTTCTAAAAATAATTTGCTCCCACCTAGAAGCCTACATCCTTTCTCTACTTTCCCAGTTAAAATGGTATTTAAGATGGAATTCTAAGCCACCTGCAGCGTCACTTTTCCCTGGATATCCCCCTGCATACTTGAGTCATGCACGTGAAGACTTACAAGAACTTTAATGTGATAACTTGTGCCCAACATTTAAAATTTTGCATTTGAGCCCTGAAGTTGCTTACAAGACATAACTTTGCCCTTTTGGGCTCCAAAACCACCTGCAAAGCAAGTAGTTCTCTGTGCCAATTGTACCGTTTGATAAATTGTACCCCCTGTCTGGTCGATAAGCAATATCCCCTGCATGGGAACTGCTCAACCAAAAACCTTTGTTCCGTGAACCTGAACTGGAACTAGGATGTTGATAAATACTTAATCATGTTACCCATCGTTCTTGTCACTGAATGCTCAGTTGCCCGCACCAATCGGAACATGAATGATGTAAGAGTATAGCCTTGTTTTCCAGCAACTGTCTCGTAAAAACCCTGTTCTCCGGCCGCCCCCACCCTCCTAGAAAGAGGGTCTTTGATTCCAACCAAGGCCTACGTTTTCTGATTTGCAAATCATATATGAATGAAACTCTCTTTTACTTTCTTTTGGAAGTTTTGTTAACATATGTTAATGAACTTATGGTTGCTTTTCTGTCTTTTACTTCAAGGGGTATCAGCCGAGAATTTGGAAGGATAGAGGGAAAACTATTTTTCTTTTCCTACACTATTAATTCTTAAATTAATAGTTAAATGTCAAAAAAAAAATCTATCTGTTAAGGGCATAAGGAAGAATTTAGAGTTGGTTAAAAGATAAACTGCAGCATATTAAGTTTTAAGAGTTTATTTGAGCAAAAATCAGTTGAAATTGGGCAGCACCAAACCAGAAGTGGCTAGCAGCGCTCCATCGACGTGAACGTGGGGAGAGACTTTTGTGGGGAAAAGGCAGCAGCAAAGCAGGACCTTCGTGACGGGCTGTGGCTCAAAGCGTAGTTGGTTGTTTGTGGCTGGTTGTCCTTCGGCTTCAGTGTCATAACCTTGAAGCATTTGCAGGCTTACATTTTGGTTTTCTTACACTGGCCATTGGGGCATTAGAGCTAAATCAGTCTAAGAGAGCCTGTCTGTTTAGTGAACAAGGTGAAATAATATATGTGGGATTCGCGTTCAAAAACCTACAAGAAGGCGGTGGGACATGAATGACATACAATGAGCAAAATGGTAATGAAATTGCACTTTAATTTTTCCCTTTTTATTTTTTTTTCAATGTTCTTAGTTACCATTAACCGGCCTGGGCCATGCCTCTTTGTGTTACTTAGTTCAGCCTCTCTGAAGAGACTCAGCCAAGCCCTGGCTAGCTGCCTCGGTTGGCTGGAGCGCCGTCCCTTGACGGGAGGGAGGCTTTGAAGGCTAAGACATGTCTGTAGGCTAGAGGCAGTGGAGGGGGAGCTGACACACTAATTACCACCTTTAGTGCTGGCTCCCTGAAGGTGGGAGGGGTGGATCTTCGAACTGGATCAGATTCTCATGCTCGAAGTGCAAAAATAACAATAACAGCTTTTTGACTCATAAACTTGGGTAAGCCCTGCATCTATTTGGCTACCATCTTCTCTGTTACAAGGAGTGAATGGGGATCAGGAGTTACTATGTTATCCCTGCAAAGCCAAGGCAAGTGGCAAAGTGATTTACCAAGGCACAGAGCAGTTTGTTCTAGGGGAAATAAAGGAATTTGTGTTTCTGTTAATCAACTAGACTACAGTTTTGGAAAATTGTGTTGCACTTAAAGGAATTTTCAAGATAACTAATAATTATCTTTAAGCACCCTCCCCCCTTTTTAATTGTCTTTTTTGACCTTCCTATGGAAATCTACATTTCCAGCAAGAGAGTGGGGCATGTTGGAAAGGTAGGGATGAGGTGGGACAGCCATATCCTGCTTATAAAAGGCCTTAAGAAGCAGGATGAGGAGTTTAGAATCCATGGCTTTGCTAAAAGTGGTGACCAAGGAGGGAAAGTTCTAAAGGAGGAGGGTGAATTAACAAGAGGAAGGCCGATGAGCTGGGATGCCAGCTAGGAAGGTCAGTTATAAAGCCCTGATCTACAAAAAGCAGCCACGGAAATGCAGAGGATGCAGAGGATCTGAAAGGTATTCCAAACCGAGATAGTCTTTATTTTGGTGACTAAAATAGAATGATACCCCCGACGGATACAGAATAAGAACGAGAACCTCCGAAGGAAGGCAGCCACTCAGTCTCTGATTAATAAGAGTTGAAAGTAAGCAGGGTAAGAAAGGCGTCTTAAAGGCCAAACTTTGAACATGTCATATATATGTACAAAATTCTCTAATTCCTTTATAAAGATGTACTGAATTGTGGAAAAGGTAGAATTCTGGCAATCTGGACCATTTTCCACTCTTTGGAGAAGATAATTCTGGGCCCAGAAAATTCATATTGCAACTAATTCATTAATACTGCAGAGGGTTATACACTGGATTGGCTGAGGGTTTAAGATACCTGTAAAGGTATTTAATCATTCTTTCATTTCCTTCATATCACTGATTCTAAAAGCTTTACCAGCATCTAATAATCTTAGCCATGGGAAATTTAATAAAATTTCTTTTACTTTAAGTTACATTTGCTGTGAAATGTTTTAATTACCCATGGATGAAATTCAGCCAGCAAGGAGAGTCATTGCCAGGTTGAAATAGACAAGTCTGACCACCCAGAGGAAAGAGCAATCCGATTTCATCTGGGAACCAGTGCATCACATCCCAGGGTCAGTATCTTAAAAGAGCAATAATCCAAGAAAATCGTAGGCTCTTTCCCAAGAAAAATGGCTCTAAGGGTACACCTAGTTCTCTAATTTTGTAAGCAAATAAATCTTCTTGAAATTTGACCACCGTCTAAAAGTTAAGTCCTTGAAATTGAGGATGGATCTTCTCCTAACCCTGTAGCTTTCTATCATGGCTGCACATTGGAATCACATGAACAAGGTCACTGTTCTGATATCAAGCTCCCACCGCCTGACCCCACGCGCATTTAATTGTTCTGGAGTGTGGTCTGAGGAGCAAGGGTTTCAGATGCTCCCCAGGCGATTCTAATGTGCAGATACGGTTGAGAATGTTTGCTGTTTCCTTAATGTTCTTTGAAAACTTCAGACTTCTTTTCACTTTTTAAATGATTTCCTGATGTTATGGAAAGTTTATTAGAATACACCACTGGTGTAAGGAGAAGAAAATACCAGAGGGACTGAAAACAAAAAAATAATGCAAGGACAAAAAAAAAAAAGTAATTTTATCTAGGTAGTTGGAGGGCACTTTAGGGAGAAAATTGTTACTTGGAGAAATTATTTCAAGACTTTTAGATGGATGACGCAGAACCAATGACTACGTCGTGTGGGAAATGTTGAGTCTAAAGGAGTTTGGAATTATCCAGCATACTATGATAAAAAGACGTCTCCCTTTGGCAGAGAAGCTGTTTCCTATCGGTTTTGTTCTTTGATTGGTTGGCCAAGAGGTTTGGTTTTCTTAAACTGGGCATTTTGCTGATTCTTCTGGCAGCTGAAAGCAAAGGTTGTCTGGTTGTTGGGTTGTTTGGTTGGTCGGTTGGTTACTTGGATTTCGGAGGAGAGAGAAGATTGGAACAAGGCCTCACGTGGCCTCCATGCAGATGCCAATAGGCCCTATCCCAAGATCTAGAGAGAAATGACCATGAAGCCACTTCTGCTGTGGGGTGTGGCTGCGGGAGCTTTGAAATAGTAACATCAAGTATCTTCCTTTTCCATGTTGTAATTCTCCTCTTGATTGTCCACTTAGGTTTTCTGTAATGCTTTTCTAATCATCATTACTACCCATTTTCTATCTTGTGTCAGTGTGGCCTTAACAATGAAGGAAGCGGTGTCCATGTTTATAGTGCAAGGGACAACAGGCAGTAGCAGAAATGAAACAGAAGCTGGAAATAAAGCGATTAGATGAGAGGCAAAAAGCAGAAGTGTTGTGAGAACTTTATTGTAATTTTCTGCAGTTATACTGAAAGAAATCCTGAGATGCTTTATTTAGAGAAAAAAGGAGTAAGTAACTTCAGAAATTTTAAGAAATTGAGGAATACATGCCTTCATCTAAGACAGCTTAGTTCCAGATAACTCTAAATGTACTACAGTAGAGAATGCTAGTGTCGCCCAATATCCGCCTTCTTTCTCCCCTCCCTGAGGCCACACCTAAACATCTCCTGCCCCGCTTACTGTTAGGTTTAGGTGAGGCCATATGAATGGATTCCTACTAATAGAAACCGAGCAGATGTAATTGAAAGCACTTCCAGGCTTGACTTCTAGAGCTTCTCATAAGGTCTTCCTTGGCCTTTCACTTTACTCGCTGAGCATCTGAAGGCAGAGTTTCCAGTGCAGAAATTTAAGAATACCCTGAAGGATGATGGAGCCTCTAAATGAAGGAGTCTAGGTTCCTCAGTCATCCCAGGGAAAGCTGCCTAGCAAACATTTTTTGGACTATGAAAAAAATAAAAACATTTATTATGTTAAGCCACTGAAATTTGGAGTTTGTTTGTTTCAGGAACTAGCAGCTAGTTTTACTTTACAATGTACAATTCTAAGTGACTATCTGAACTCAAAGAGCCTCACTCTATACAGTCATTCAGCAAAAGAAAAAGAAAAAGAAAACCCTCAATAAATTTAAAAGAAATTCAAATCATACAAAGTATGTGTCTGACAATAATGGAATTAAATTAGGAAATGGACAGCAGAAAGAAATCTGAAAAATCCCCAAATTACACTAAAAACACACATTTTAAGAAACACATGAGTCAAAGAAAAAATCAAAGGGGAAATTACAAAGTATTTTGAACAGAATGAAAATGAAAACACAGTATTTCAGAATTTGTGGGATGATTTTAAAGCTGTACTTACAGAAATTTATAGCTATTTATGTTACTAATTATTCTTTGGTAGTTCTATATCCCATCTCTTCAGTTCTGTTCTAGAAAATTCACAGACATATTGGATAGTCTCATTGGAAGTATTCAGAGGAGGCAGGACAAGATCTTTTTGTGAAAGTAATAATAAAAAAATAAAATATTTTTGCCCATGTGAAGATGGAAACTATGATTTTTATCTTCTTTGTCTTATTGCTAATTATCATAATCTACCTACTACATAAATATGTATTGAGAGACTACTGTTGGCCTAAAACACTGACTCAGAGTAGAAGCTTGATAAGCATCTTCTGAATACATAATGAGAAAAATTTGGCTTAGAGAGAAGGAAACAGAAGAAATGAAGAGAGTTCACAGCTCCATTGCCCAGATAGCTATGCTAAACTAAAACATTTCATACTCAGGTTCGTTCCACTCATATCTTGATCCTCACTTCCTCTTCTTTAAAAGAGCAAGTCATAGAATTATAAATCTAATCTGGTCACATCTAACATACAAATCACTGACATTTCCAAAAAGATCTTGTCCTGCCTCCTCTGAATACTTCCAATGAGACTATCCAATATGTCTGTGAACTTCCTAGACTCATAATAGGGCAATGCTCTGGATTTACTTTCTAAACTGATTTGTAATTCTGATAAAAACAGGAATGTGAGCACTGGCACTGAGTCTGACTCGAAGTCCTTCCAGCTTGAGTGGTCTTCCTCTCTAACCGAGGTACTTTACAGGAAGGTAGAGCTATCACCGTGCAGCTACTTCTGCCTCAGCAGAGCACAGGTGGATCCCCTAAACTTCCATTTTTTTCCCTTTGTAACTTATTAGAAAACAACATATTTGCATATGTCATCTTGAACACATTTGTGTTTCTAATTTACACACAATCTTAGTAAGCAGACTCCATGGATGTATGCGGCTGCAAGCAGCCCCTCTCTGCGTGTGCCCACAGCAACCACCTTCGAAGGTAAAGCAGTGCCCAGTGACCATGGGAAAAGAATCCTAATTACACTCCTGCTCCTCTTTCATTGCTTTGACAAACGCCCACCTTTTGAGTCGATCCACACATGATCCCTACTCGTTTCCCTTGACCATTTCCGTGGACTGTCCTTAGACTCCTGCACTTCCATTATAGCTTTCTCATGACTTTAGAATTGCACATATTATCCAAGAGCTTCTAGACCAGGAAGACGATGTTTGAAGTTTCATTTCCATTGCTTTCTGAGGATCCCTTCCATTTGGACAGCATTTTTGTCTGCATTCTAGTATGGATCTTGCCAATGTTTTTGAGGAACAATCGGCCATTACTCTTACATCCTGTTCTGGCACTAAAACTTAAAGGAAAACATTTATCATGATTTAAGTATATTTTGGAGTCTAGTTTTCTAAAATACATTACTTGAGTTGGGCCACAATAATCAAACCCTGCTCTCAAACTATTTTGTCATTATTCAGTGTTTTGCATAATCAGGTAAAGTATGTTAATGTAATAGACCTTTGTGCTCCATGTCTAGTTACCTAATATTTTAAATGACACAATGTTAAGCACATAAATTCAGCTCTCTCCTTCAAAGGCAGCATGTGAATCTTAGCGATTTTTATTAGAACACAATAAACCCTGCCATTAGTATAACACTTTAGAGCTCTTGGGTAAAACCAACACCTTGTATTTAAAATGACAAGTTAATAATCACTGCCATCTGCAGGCAACAAAAAAAATCTCTGGTTCTACCAACTTATTTGATCAAAGGCAATTGCAAATGAACAAAGTAATTATATTTCCAGGGAACAACGCATTTACAGATAAAAACAGACTTGGTTATTTCCTGCCCTCCACATTTGCATTGGAACAAACAGCCCGCACAGCAAACAGAGGAGTGATACTGAGCAAAAGCAGTTGCGTTGGCAGCCCCGAGGTCACAGTCTTTCCTGGAGACTACAGAATAAAAGGCAAGATGCAGACGGCGCAATGTCCCCCAGCAGAACAATCGGTACTCTGGGTTGACAGATACAATTTATTTATTTCAGCTCACTCTGTAACTTTTCTGAGCAAATCAGTAATGAAACTTACATGATAAGCTAAATTGGTAACTATTCCCATGCTGAATACCTGTCTGGTAGCCATACTCAACTCAAGCATATGATCTATTATTAGAGCAAGACATTGATGTGCTCCTGTTCATTAAGTGTGCATACATAAACACAGTTGTGGAGAAAATGCTGCCATATGTCAATTGAAAAAACAAACATGTTCTGGTATAACGTGTTTAAGAAATAGTACTTTTAAAAATACATCCTTGGATAGCAGTCTAGCTCAGTGTTTCTCAATGGCCGCTGCTATTGGCTCTCAGGAGAAACAATTCCTCATTATTTTGTACATGGCCGGTGATTAACCTTCCTGGGCTCCACCCACTAAGTGTCAGGAGAATCTCCCAGTCTGATGGCAATCAAAAATACTCCCATATATTTCAAAATAGTTTCTAGGGCAATAATTCTTCCCTCTCTCCCAATAAAGGACCTTTTTAAAAGGTTTCCCACTAGCAGTTGAAGTATATAATAAGTAATTTGCCTACTGTGTGGTCCATTACTCTTTTTTTTTTTTTAAGATTTCATTTATTTATTTGTAGGGCGGGAGAAAGAGAGAGAGAGAAATATCAATGTATGGTTGCCTCTTGCACTCCCCCTACTAGGGACCTGGCCCACGGCCCAGGCATATGCCCTGACTGGGAATTGAACCCACAACCGTTTGGTTTGCAGGCCAGCGCTCGATCCACTGAACCACATCAGCTAGGGACTTTTGGGTTTTTTTAAAAAAAGATTTTATTTATTTCTCATTACTCTTTAGACAAATTCTGAAGATCCAAAAAAAACTTAACCTAGAGGGTATTTCGTACAGAATCATAAATATCTTTATCCCTGCTTCTACCTTCTGCTAAATGTTGCTTAAGAAAGGTCCAAAGTGAGAAACCTAAAAATTTTAAATTCTATGTGACTAAAAAAACCCCTACCAATAATAAATGACAAACCGAAATGAGAAAAGTCAGTGTTCGTGTTGCCTGTCACTACCAGAACCAATAAGTAAAAACAAGGATTGATTCTTTCTAGGTGTTTTATTCAGGTGGCCTGCAATCTGAGAAGACTGCAGGTTACACGCCCTAAAAGAAATGGTGAAAGCAGTGTAGAAAGGGCGTTAGGCTCTTTGATATTTACAGTATGTTTGAAGTGGTGTGTATCTTACAGCAGTTATCTTACAACTCACCTCAAGCTGACCTTTTTCATAAGGAGAAGAAAAGTGTAGATAAGGAGGCTGGACTTCAGGAAAAAAGTTAATTGGATAAAAGCTGCAGTCCAGCAATTCTCCCAGCATCCTTTCACCTGCTGATGGGGGATTCTTGATCTGCATCCTGGTCAGTGGATACTCCCTCCCTGGAGCACAATGGTTCAGATACCATCTTGATCCTGGGGCACAAAGGTCAAATTGCCTGTGGGTCTACTGGAGTCAGGGTGGGCCTGGTCATAAATTCCCATCCCTGGAACAATTGCTTTCTATGTGCATTAATTACCAAGCTTATGAACTATAACTTAAAGCTAAAAATGTTTCAACTCTTGAGTTCCCCCATCAAAACTAGAAACATATTTGCAGCAGTTAATAACTTTAATGTATAAAGAATCCCTACATATAATTAAGAAAAAAAATGCCCAATAGAGAACTGGATAGAGGATTACAGCAAGCAATTCAAAAATAAGAAACATGATTAATAAACATAAGAAAACATATTCAACTTCATTAATAACCCAGTGAACATAAATCATGTAAATTAAAACAATAAAGAAATATTTTTTACCTATAGAATTAAAACTTTATTAAAAGAAAAACTCAGTTCTTGTGAGAATTCAACGAAGTGAGTTAAGTAGAGACAACAATTGATGTAGCCTTTATGGAAGAAATGCAGCCATAATGATCAAAGCCTCAAATTTGGAAGTCAGATGACTTCCAAATACCATCAATACCATCAATAACCATCAATACCGTCTTTGGGAATTTAGATTAGAAATATAATTGTTGTGGGCAAAAATTTGGCTACGACACTGTTTAATAAATCATTACTTTTTATAGTAATAAAGAAGATACAGCTTGCATTTTTCAAGAGTAGGAAAATTAGATAAATAAACTATGGCATATCTAGAAAATAAACTATTATAAACTAAAAATAATACCTTTGAAAAGTATTTAGTAACATGGAAAATATACTTAGAATATCTTTGAGAGAAAAAACAGAATATAATATGAAAAGCAATAACTTTTATAAAACATATATGAATATGTGTGTTTTATGAAAGAGACAGAGGAAGAGAGAAAGCGGGGGGAGAGAGAGGGAGAGACTATCTTGTTTTTCTTTGCAAACTCAAAACCTAGCATGGTGTCTGGAACATAGAATGTGTATCAGTGGTGAAGAAGTCACTCATACACAAAAATGAATAATCAATAAAGGACTATAAAAATATTAATCGAAGTGTTTATTGGGACTGAGATTAATGTGTTTTGCTTTTTTCTCTTTGTCTATCTTTATTTTCTGGGTTTTATTCAATGACTGTGTATTACTTCTGTACTTTAAAAAAGTAGAAGTCATAGAGAAACCTTAATTTGGTTAGAAAGAAATTTGCAGGTGCAAAAGGGAAAGATTTTTACACGTGCTGTAGCAATTGTACTGCTACGTGTTGTAATGCCATCATGATCAGCTGTTTCTTAGCCATAATATGAACTAATTTAAGTGCCTACTCACCTGTTGGGGAGGAGGGGTGTGTGTCCCTCTTCCCCCAAACCCTTGTACTTCAGAATTAAAACAGTAAGCCTCTGAATCATCCGACCTTACAAGGGAAGCAGGGACAGGATCACTGGGGAGAAGAGCCCTGGGGGGGAGAAAAAGAACAAAATTCTAGTACTGTAATTTTGAAATGGTGAAAGCAGTGTAGAAAAGGTGTTAGGCTCTTTGATATTTACAGTATGTTTGAAGTGGTGTGTATCTTACATCAACTAATGTTAATTTCATAGTTATAATTTGAGGGACAGTTTAGTTGCTTTAAAAAGGTAATGACATGCAATTCCCTGGTCTAGAAAAGACAATGACCGACTACAACAAACAAGTAAGAGTGCCACCTAGTGGCAGCACACTTAATATGCACATGATTCTCCGGTACTAGAAGGAACTTAAGTAATATTGTCCAGCGAGATTGTCCCTCTGACCCAAAGTGATTTACCAGCTTGGCTGAATTGCTAAGGCTCCTTCCTACTTAGGACTCTAGATTTCGGAAATGTGAGGGCTCAGGTCAGCTCCGGAACGATATCATCTTGCATTGCTATTATAGTTACCATATATTACCAAATATAAGTCTTGTCTGGAGGTTAACCATTGACCTCTCATAGCATCGTTTATAACACAGCTGAAATCATCTGATTTCAGAGATTTACGCTCCTCTCTTCATTCATTCATTCAATCATTTGATGACCGGTTATTGAGCACTTCTAATTCCCATGACCTGCTCTGGGCACTAAGAACATAAAGATGAGTAAGATACAATCCCCATCTGAGGAGGCGTTCCTAACCTGTCATGTGATCCTACACCGTACGATCTGTTGCCAGCTTGGCGTCACCGCCATCCTCCCTAAGGCCCCCTTTTAGAATCCCCGTCCCTGGGACGTGGAGCTGCTCATAAGAGACCGTTGCAGGAGATTTGAAAGGCTGAAGAGAAGGAGAAGCTGTACTCTCTGCAGGCAACCACAGCCAGACTGGTGGGCAGACGAGAGATTCGCAGTGGCTGCCTAGTGAGCTCTTGGGGACCCCCATGTCACTGCTGCACCCTAAGAGTGCTTTGGGGAGACCCTTAAGAATCACACAGCTTCCTGGTGAGTTTCTGAGAACCGCCTGTGCTGTTCCATGGATTTCACACCAGATCCTCTTCAGTGTCAGCGTCCCTCTGCTCCGCAGCATCTTTTCTAACCTTCATCATTCCCTTAGCTCTTCCAACTGTCAAATAAGCCCCAATCCCTGCAGCAAACCCTGTAGGCCCTGAAAACATGGCGTGTCTTCTGTTTTCCTGACCAAGTCCCGACTGATGCAGACACAGAGAATCCTACAACATTGCCGTAGCATAATGACACAGGAATAGAGGAGGTTTTATAAGAACTGAGTGGTAGGAAAGCATCCCAGCTTTAGAAGGATCAGGGGAGGCCTCCCAGAGAAATTGGCATCTGAGGTAAGTCTTAAAGGGGAAAAGAAATTATCCAGGTCCAGGATGAAAGAAGGGGAAGGGATCAGCCAAAGAACATATATGCATGACCCATAGACACAGACAACAGTGTGGTGAGGGCTGGAGGGAAGGTGGGGTGGGAGATGGGTGGAGGCGGACAAAGGGGGAAAAATGGGGACAACTGTAATTGTGTCAACAATAAAAATAAAGTTTAAAAAAAGAAAGAAATTATCCAGGAAAAAAGAAAGATGTAGAGACTAAAGTATTTAGAAAAAAAGATTTTAGAAAGACTAGCTACCTAACACAGAACTGTGTTTGAAGCGAAAGAAACCCGCAAGACTATAAGTTGCCAGATTTACAAATAGTGAGCTGACAGAGAATAAAAGAGTTTTCTCGCATGATTATTTCTGTAAAGGTCACTAGAGATTTGTAGACATCGATGTGACAAAATGTCTCAATGCTGTTGGGGCTTCACTGACTCTATCACCTTCACCACATTGGCACGCCAAATCCCCCAGCTGCCATGAAATGAGCCACTAACAGTTCATAGCCACAGCCTGGTCCAGAGAATTGCCCTCACCTGACGCAAGCTCCCTCACCTGCAAGTGCCTGGACGGTTTGGCCTTCCTTCAAGAACATCCATGGCCAAGGACTGACTGATACAGACAGACAAAACCTGGCCCCCTTGCCGAAAGGTAAGATAATGTTGCGATACCATTCCATGGGAACAGGCTGAGAATGAGCAATAGCAGACAGTTTTGTCTTTGCTTAGCTTTTCCATCATAAAGTGTTAACTGAACAACTGAGTGACTTGTGTGTCTGGAAGTCAGTATGGTCCAAGGTGTGCTGTTCATGTCTTCCTCAGACCTTGGGTTACAGTACATTACATTACAGCTCTCCTCTATTAGCCTGAGACTGATGAACGTCAGTCATCAATGTACCTTCCTGATTCTGTGACTCACCTTGGCTGGTACTGTGGGAAGCTGCTCTCCCCAACTCAGGTCCTCAACTGAAATAGGGAATAAAAGAGAAAGTGGGGTGGGGGTGGAAAGTGAGTTCTGCTTTGGGCAACAGTTTGTCATGCAGCTGAGGACATGTTGAGATACCCAACAGGAAGTTAGGTAGGAGTCTGTGGTGTGCCATTTTTAGCATCATCACATTAAAAGTCACATCATCTGATAAGGTTTTAATTCCAGTTGCAAATAAGAATTGATAGGATGAGATTTACTATTTTTTTTCTCTAGTCAGCTATTCCACAGAATAGATATCTGCACCCAACCACCCACCCCCACCCCCCTCCACCATGGTCATTGTGACATTATTTACAATAGCCAAGATAGGGAAATGATCTAAGTATCCACTGATCTTTCCTATTGTCTTTTAGTCAGCTTCATTTATTTCTACTCTAACTTTCATTACTTCCTTCCTTCTACAACCTGGGGTTTAGTTTGTTGTTTTGTTAGTTCCTTGAGGTGTAAAGTTTGAGCTCTTTATATGAGCTCTTTCTTTTTTCTTAATGTAGTCATTTATTGCTATGAACTCCTGTCTTAACACTACCTTTGCTGCATCCCTTAAGTTTTGTTTTAATTTCTTTTTGATTTCTTCTTTGACCCAATGATTGTTTAGTAGCATGTTGTTTAATCTCCAAATATTTGTGGATTTTCCATTTTTCTTCCTGTAATTGATTCCTGGTTTCATTCCATTATGGTAGGAAAAATGTTTGATATGATTTCAATCTTCTTAGATTAGAACTTTTTTGTGATCTAACATATATATTCTGGAGAATAGTTGATATGCTCTTGAGAAGAATGAATATTCTGCTGCTTTTGGATGGAATGTTAAATAAATGTCTCTCAAGTTCATCTTGTCATTTAACTTCAATTTTTTAAATTGATTTTCTGTCTAGATGACTTATCCATTGTTGAAAGTGGGGTGTTAAAGTCTCTTACTAGTATTATATTGCTGTCTGTTTCTTTCTTTAGGTCTTTTAATATTACTTTATATATTTAAGTATTTATACATAGAGTGTATAAATATTTACAAATGTTATATCTACTTGTTGAATTGACACCTTTATCATTATATACGACCCTCTTTCTCTCTTATTACAGTCTTTGGCTTAAAGTCCATGTTGTCTGAGTATATCTATCACTGCTTTTGAAAGGAGGAGAGGTCTATTTGCATAGAATATTTTTTTATCCCTTCACTTTCAGTCTGTGTATGTCCTTAAATATAAAGTGAGTCTCTTGTAGGCAGCATATATTATAGTTGGGTCTTCTTTTTTTTTAATCCACTCAGCCACTCTGTCTTTTGATTGAAGAATTTAGTCTATTTACATTTCAAATAATTACTGAGAGGTATGGACATACTATTGTCATTTTGTTCATTGTCTTCTACCTGTTTATAATTCCTTTGTTCTTTTTTCTTTTCATCTTTTGTGATATGAAGAATTTCTATAGCGGTATCCATACATTCCTTTCTCTTTATCTTTTATGTGGTTTTTTTTGCTTTGTGGTTCCCATGAGGCTTACTAACATACAACTTATATTTGTAACAATCTCATATGTCATAACAGCTTAAGTATGAATGCATACTAGAGCTGTTTTTACATCTCTCCCTCATGTTTTATATTTCTTACATTTTACCTTATTTATCCATTAACAAATTATTGTAGCTACAATTTTTACTACTTTTGTCATTTAACATTCATAATATAAGTGATTTAGCCACTACTATTATCAATAGAGTATTCTGAATTAACCCTTTACCATTGAGATTTATACTTTCATATGTTTTCCTGTTACTAATTAGCATCCTTTGATTTCAGCTAGAAGTTCCTTTAACATATAAGGCTGGTCTAATTGTAATAAATTCCTTCAGATTTTGCTTGTCTAGAAAACTTGATCTCCTTTTCAATTCTGAATAACAACTTTTCTGTGAAGAGTATTCTTGGTTGACAGTGTTTTTTTCCTTCAGTACTTTGAATATATCATGCCAGTCCCTTCTGGCCTGCATCTGCTGATAGTCTTATCTTGACTGGTGAGCTCAACCCAATAAAGTATAAAGTTAATGGATAGAAGTTACCACTTTGTTGGTAAGAACTCAAGAAGGCACTTCTTGTACACAGTAATGGTCACTGTTATTGGGGCTCAAAGTTTCTATGGATTATCTATCTGCAAATAAAAATCACCTTGCTAATATGGAACTCTTTTCTGTGGTATCCATTATAATCAACAGACAATTCCATTGGCCACAGGTTGACCTTCTTCTCTTTCAATATCTATGCTGCCTGTACATTCTGCTTCTTCACCCGTGAAACTGGGATGACAACAACAGTGGGTACCTTTCAGAATTGTTATAGAGACCTAGTGTAGCCTTGGAGAAGTGTGAGATTCACAGTAAGTCATCACAGTACATGTTAGCTGATTTTATGTGTCAACAAAATGCTCAGTACAAGCTTTTTGTCTTGTAGGTGGATTAGAATGAGCCAAAATGAGTCAGGGCCAGTCAGAGTGGGTGATTATAAAAAGGACAGTTTATGTATGGCATTTAGTGATTTTGAAAGGCAAATAAAACCAGATTTGGGGATATCCACATTCCTTCTTATCTTTCAGAATATAAAAGATCTTACGTTTTAAGGGCACACTTTGTACAGGTGTGTTTAGGGTGGTGAATCAAAGAGGAGGGAGATAGGTTCTGAAAGAAAAGATATGTTTAAGCTCATGCTATACTATGTAATAGTCATATGCTGTTAGCAAGTAAAAGCCACTTACTAATTACTTATAGCAAATCACAGAGCTTCCATGCTAAAATTTGTTTTATGAAATGAACAAAACATCTCTCCAATTTGGCATAAAATAGTTTGTCAACATCACTACATTTGAGAAATGCTTAAAATTGCCTGAGGATGAAATCATAGGTCATGACTGCCACCTTGTGGTCTTTTGTATTATACTAGATCTCAGGAATCAAATAAATATTTTATATTGTAACAAATTCTAAAATACACCACCAGTTTGAGTATGACTGCCCCCTCTCCGAGCATTATTAAAAATTCTCCAAGTTGCAAAGAGGACTATGAATTCATTTCTTGGTATCCATTTACTGGCTAGCTAGGGCCTGAAATCAGGTAAGAATTCACATAAGATCTAAATCACATAAGCTCCAAGTCACATAAGGTCTACATTGTACACGTGACGTGTGCTTATGTTGTTTGTTACAAATTTTAAAAACTGGAAAAAAAAACCTCATGCTAATTAGATACACTAAATAACGTATTAACTACCCACGTCATCTCTATCCCTTCAGCTGCCGGTAGACATCTCGGTTGCCCCCATGTCTTGGCTCTTACTAGTGATGCTGCAGTGAACTTGGCAGTGCACATCTCTTTACAAATTAGTGTTTGGGTTTGTTTTGTTTTTTTTTTGGATAAATACTCAGAAGTGGAATTGCTGAATCATATGGCAGGCAGCTCTATTGTTACTTTTTGAGGTGTCTCCATACTGTTGCAAGTCTATCATTCTGTCAAAAACTATAAAGTACCATGTTTTGCCATGTATGATGCGCACTTTTTTGCCCAGATTTTTGAGGGAAAAATAAGGATGCTCATTAGACATGGGTAGCACTAATTCCACATCTATATAAATGTTTTTAATTCTTTTACTTATGTTTCTGCATTAAAAGTGTAACTCTAAAAAGCAGTAACGATATCCACATGCAAAATTATACCCTGGAATACAATAACTGGTTTTGTTTCTAAATATTAATAAATAATTGAATTTAAAAATTAAAACAGGAGATTTTTTTTCCCTGAAAGTTTGGGCCAAAACCGTGGGTGCGCTTTGTACACAGGAGCGCATTATACAGAGCAAAGTACAGTACCTTTTACAGAGTCGGTGTTAAGGCAAAATGGGAAAAACCTCTTAAGGAGCACAGCATCCACTAGGTGGCTCGAGTGAGGCGGAAAAGGCAGGAGAGTATAAGCTAAGGATCTTTTCATTTACACTGAGGACTGGATGACCCAAAGTTGTCAGCAATGCCGTGCGGACCAGAAACCACATACCTCTTTTGCGCCTAGTCATCTACATCAGATTTGTCCAGGGAAACAGGTTTGGCCAGGACGAAACTGTTGAGTCATCTGTACACGCCCTCGTGGCAACAGTTTCTTCAAACCTTCTATTTCAGTTGCAGAAGAAAAGGCTAACTTTATACCACGAGCCAAAAACTTGATATAGATCTCAGGTGCAGGTCGAAGTCCAGTGAGCCGCTGCAGTTAGGGCTGACCTCTAGGGCTGAGTTCACTATGAAACTGGCAAGCTTTCGGGTGGTATCTAAATACGCCAGGTTTCAGCCACTAAAACTTAAAATCTGGAGGCTCACACCTTCAAACTCTGGCAGTTTGTGGTTTATGGCATATCTTAATCTTGCAAGGTGTAGGCGACCCTTAAGCACGGGCTTGAACTGCACATGTTCACTTATACATGGATGTTTTTCAATATATACCAGAAGTGTATTTTCTCTTCCTTAGGGTTTTAATGTTTTCTTTTCTCTAGCTTACTTTACTGTAGGAATACAACACATAATACATGTAACATACAAAATATGTGTTGTTTATGTTATCAGTAAGGCTTCCGGCCAACAGCAGGCTAATAGTAGTTAAGTGTTGGGGGAATCCAAAGTTACACGCAGGTTTTCGACCGTGAAAGGCTGGCGCCCTAACCCTAGCATTGTTCAAGAGTCAACTGTACACTGGGTAGATGCCGGGTGGCACCTGGGTAGGCCAAGGGAGGCCTCACCCAATCCAAGTTCTTGTCACAGAACAAGAAAGGATTTAAGAGCATAACAGGAGGATGTAGTAAAGGACAGTAAAGTCATTAATGTGATAGTACGTACGTGAGGAGTGAGAGGGGGCAACCTCAGAGAACGCCCTGATGGGGTCTGGGTGGACGGTTTTCATTAAACGTGGGCATGGGGGAACATAGGGTGGTCCTCTGCTTCTGACGCTGCTGGGGTGACTGCCGATGCAGCTCGTCCTTGTCCCTTCTCTCTAGATGTTTTTTTCATCTTCCAGTTACAGGAAATTGGGGAGGGGGAAGTGAGAGAACAGATGATCAGTGAAGGTCGTCTGTAGAGTTCCAGCCCAGATGGAGAAGGGGGAGGGGTAGAGCTTGAGGCCTTTGTTCCCTTTTCTACCTGTCCGGCCTCATAACCACTGTCAGCCAGATTTTCTAAGCCTTCTTGGGATCACTTAGCCTGGCTGGGTGGGGTTATACCATGAATAGATACACCTGGAGCCAAATCGTGCTAGGGTTAAGCAATTCAAGCACCTGCAAATACAAGATTGTCATTAAGAGTCCTCATTATTAATTAATTACATTTCTTCAGCTTTCTAGAGGCATTTTTAAATGATCAGTAAAGGCCTATAGTTAGATTCAAACAGTCTCAATCCTCCAACTCACCAGCCAAATTCCTGGCCTACGCCCTCTTCCCATCAAGAGTTCTCACATTTCCCTGTGCACCAGCCGTTTCCTCTTCAATTCTAGTAACGAAATTCCTCTTTATAATGTGTTTCAAAATGCTGCCCTTAAACAGCCAACAAGCATTCCAGTGAAAATCTTCTACTTGTTAACCGAATGTGAAGGGACGTAGAATTTGCCACCTTAAAATGTCTCTTGGGGAATATTGACTATTTTAGGCTGGTTAATTTTAATCAAGGGCGGACATGGGAGAAGCTCTGGAAACCAAGAAGCTATCCTTCGTCAAAGGACATTCACGTTTCTAAGGCCATGTCCCTCACAGAGCCAGGCCTGCCTTCACCATCAAGGGAGAAGCCTGGGACTTAAGCTGCACAGCCCTCCTCTGGTTCCAGGTGCTTTTCCTGGGTCCGTCTGCCGTCAGCTGAGGTTGGTATTTAAGGTGATGGCTTCTGAAATGGCAAGTTACTCAGTTTTCCTGGGTCCTTCCCTTATATATGGGAGGGAAACGTATGCTTTGTTATATAACAAAAGTATAATAACGTGTGTGTATATATGTTATATAACAAAGTATGTGTTATTATACTTTGTTTTTCTCCTGTTGATTTGTCCTGTTCGTTAGATTATTTGATGGATAGGGGACAATTTTTTCTTCAGAAAATGTTTCCTTATTTTCTTTCCCAAACTGGGATCAGAATGCTTTTTTCCTTTTATCAGAAATGCTTGGCTTGGGTTATTCCTCTAGAACTATGGCCCACGGAATACATCCAGCCCACTGCCTCCTTTTATATAGCTTTAATTGAACACGGTTCCGCCTGTGTTCACATTTGTTTTCACATTGTCCACGGATGCTTTTGCATTAGTGGCACTTAAGATAGTTCCAACAGAGGTCTGCAAGGCCTAAAAGATTTAATGTCTGGCCCTGGCTGGCGGCTCAGTGGATTGAGTGCCGGCCTGCAAACCCAAAGGTTGCTGGTTCGATTCCCAGTCAGGGCACATGCCTGGGTTGTGGGCCAGGTGCCCAGTAGGGGGCGTGCTAGAAGCAACCACACATTGGTATTTCCCTCCCTCTCTTTCTCCCTCCCTTCCCCTCTCTCCAAAAATAAATAAAATCTTAAAAAAAAAAGATTTAACGTCTCCTTTACAGAATGACCTTTGACCAAGAACAATAATTCTGATAAAGCAGGCAGTTAGACAGAGATGAGCAGAGCAGGAATAAGAAGCCAGGTACAAAGGTCACCAGGGTGGAAAGCCCCAGTACCTAGCAACGGGGAGAACTAGGACAAGTGCTATAGTGAGGGGCCTTGCCCCAGGGTTGACCTTTCCCCCCCTAGCATATTGCTGGTCATGCAGGTCAAGCCATCCTCTGACTTTTCTACCTCTGCATGTTGCTTGTCATGTGATAGGCCCCCTTAAAGGGGAAATCAGGTGGCCAGAGAAAAGCCTCAAGTGACTTTCATAAAAGGCCCGCACAACCATTCCCTTAAGCAGGTAAGTACTCTAGGCAGTGAGGTTCTGACTCACATCAAATATCTTAGAACAAAGCCTTGGGTCTGCTGATCAGAGACAGAGTTTTGGTCAAACTAGAGGTAAGATCTAGGCCTCAGCTGTGTTTCAGCTTCAGGACCAGAAAACCAGTAAGGCCAGGCGGGGGCGACGCCACGGCTGACGACGCCACGGCTGACGACGCCACGGCTGACGACGCCACGGCTGACGACGCCACGGCTGACGACGCCACGGCTGACGTCAGAACCAGCTGTGATGAATAACGACCCCCTGCCCTGGTGCCAACCAATCAGTGGACAGCACGACCCTGAGGACATACACCTGGAAAACCGGGCTATTCTGTTGAGATCCTCCCCTAAAATCCCACCTTTGGGAAACATAAAACCCCTTAAGAAAAATGCCTTTCCCTTTCTTCCCTCAAGGCGCATACCTTTGCTTTCTCTCTCCTCAGCTCCCCGGGCCCTTCTCCTGCCTCTGTAACTTGTTTCCTGAGTCCACGCAGCCCCGCTGGCTCAGTCCTTCTAACTCTGTGACTTTCTGAATAAACTTCCGCTTGTATTCGAGTCTTGACTCTGAAGTTCCTTCTTAGCCAAACTTAAGGACCAAGGTCTAACATCCAGCGCCATTCACCATGGAGTTCCAGAAGACGTTATATTGGCTCAACAACATAAAGTCCAAATTACTCTTACCAAACAGAGCTGTCATGAGCTCTTACAAAGGACTAACTTCTGCAGGAAAATTTCTGATAAAAGGAAGTATTAGGCCAGCCGCTTAGCAATGCAGAAAGAACAGAGGGAGGTCAGAGACCACGCTCTGACGAGGAAAGGCCTGGCGGGAGGTAAGGTCGGCGAGGGACGAAGCAGTCCTGCCAGGAGAGCGCTTGTGAGTTTTCGCAGCAAACATCAGGCAGCTCCTCCCCCGCGTCCTGGCTCACTCTCTACCGTACTGTGACACAGTAAAAGCTGCTCGGTTTCTAGTCACCTCTAATGAAGGCACAGTATGAATATAAATGACTATAGCAATTCTTTAGATTTAAGACTTTTATTTTTTTCACCACTACCCTTCACATAGGAAGAAACATTTCCTTTCACTCTATAGCTTAGAACGTGCCTAAGCTTTGGCGCCTGACTTGTAATGGGTGAGAGTGCGTGCGGAGGGGTCGGTGGCATTAATCCACCTGGGCATCCAGTAATGAGTCAGCCAGTCAGCCCGGCCAGGGTAGTGGCGTTCAAAGATCTGACGGTAGTAATAGCCTTCTTTAGTTTTAGGAGTGTTGAAGGGAAACTTTTGGGCGGCAGCTGCCATCATTGCATCATCAACCTGTAAGAATAAGCATAAAAGCAAAATGGTTTTTGCAACAGCATGGAAATTCTTGTATTTAATCTGGCTCATAAAACCAAAAGGAAAAAGTATATATGAAAAAGCTTGACTGTAAACAGTGCCAGAAACCCTCTGAATCACCCATCACTTCGAAAATGTTAAACACCATAAAATGCGTAGCTGCGAAACTTGTAAAGAACGCTCAGGTGCATACTTCTAATCTGTGGTGGCTCAGTGTTTTATTCACTTTTGCCTGGTAATGTCTGGCACTCAGCTCGTGCCCGAAAATGTGTTAAATGAAGGTCAGTGATGACTGGTTAAGTCTCTTCTGTCTCTCTTTTAACATGAGATGCTGCTTTATAATCCTGCATGCTACTTAATTCTTATAAAAGAGGAAATCTCTCCTACAGACACAAAACACTTCAACTAAATACAAAATAAACTTGGTATCCAAATTGTCCTAGTCCAGAAAGTATTTTTAAAAACATCATACCTGATGTTCAATATACTCCTGTAAAATCCTAAACCAGGAATTCTTCACTGAGGTTATGCCATCACTGAAGGCTTCTTTTGGTCGCCACAGAATCTCTTTAGGTAGCAGGTTGGAGTCCTCAAATGTCTGTCTGAGCAGGTATTTTTCTATCCCATTCTGACATGGAAATAACGGGAGCATCAGTAAAAGCTCTCAATATAACCAATACCAATGGCCGGTACTGGGTTGGCCAGAAAGTCCGTTATGTTTTTTCCATAAAATAAAAGACACATTTTTAATTTTCACCACTAACTTGGTTTACTGGATATTTTGAGTATGTCGGCTACCTCCCACATGGAATGTTGATTGTTCCCAATTAATGTCTCGTTTTGATAGTTAACTTCAACTGCTCTACCTGACAGTGGAGCATTGCCCAGTGAGAAATCTCCAGCACAGAACTACGCAAACCACTTCTGACACGTTCGATCAGTCACAGCACCTTCTCCATATGCTGCACAAATGTCTGTGTGTTTCAGCTGCATTTCTACCTTTCTTAAAATAATAAAGCATAATATGCTGAAAATGTTGCATGTTTTCTTGCATCTTCAATAGTAAAATGGTTACACAAAAATTCACCAGTTTTGATAAATTTTTTTTGGATGCACTCTGACATGACAACTGTCACAATACAACCTAACAAAATTGTTTTGAATGAAGTTAAAGACAACTGAGCACTACTAGAGCCATCTTAGGGAAAAAAGAAATGAGCTTTTCGGCCAACCCAGTATCTTCAATTGATTCACCTACCTTGGGAATTCTCATATCTGGTGGCAGAGACAAGTAATAGGAACAAAATCGATGATCCAGGAATGGGACTCTCAATTCAAGGCTTAAAGAGCAAGAGAAGAAAACTAAATCAAAATGAATATTTAGTGCCTGTCAGTTTAGATTATGTTTTAGCGTTTCCTAGCAAGTCAACCAGCCTCTAAGTCATGTTAAGATTATAATATCATTTGTAAAAGCCTCCTGGCTGCCCTATAAGAATACATGAACACAAAAATCTCCATTCAATACGATATATATTACCTCATCGAGGGAGTGAAACAACCATTTGAGAATAATTACTTTTACTTTCCCTTCTGTGAACAAATAAATACCTATCACAAAATGCAGTAAAAAGGAATCCTGAGTGGCCTGATCATTAAGAATGTCCTTTGCCTTGAACTTTCTGACTCAAAGAATTTTTACTCAACTGATTAACAATTTATATACAAGATTCAGTACAAACTAGTGTTCCACATGTTTCCTGTGGGCCACATCACCTGCTTCCTGAATCTTGGCGATTCTTACTAGGACAAACACATAGGATCATAACCACAGATTCAGTTCATTCCCAGTATGTTATTCTCTAATCTAAGTGTGATTGGTAGAAGCAACTAAAACATTGAATGTTGGTTATTTATCATATCCAGCAAGACTCTTCAATTCTCCAACATGTCCAGCTAAAAAATGAATACTTGACCAACCAGAAACAATACCAAAGAAACCATGAATAGATTATAATACATATAATCTAACCAAGCCTCTTGCATCTTCCTTGTCCCATCCCCACCCAGGGTCGCCACAACACCAAACAGGCATGGCAGGCGCTCAACACTTGTTACAAGGAGGTGTATAATCCTCACTGCCCTAAACACTTAAAAAGAGCTGCAACTGCCTTCCCTCTCGGTGGTTCACATATGAGCAGAATGTTGCTATACTTTGAAGGTGGAAACTGTCTAGACCGACCTACAAAAGTCCTCTCACCATTCCCACAACAGCACTTTGAATTTAGCCTAATTCCTTCAGGACTAAGGGACAAGCTGCTTCATGTTCCTAAGTTACCCATGGGCGGCAGTAGTGCGATCGGCACGGAGAACATCAAACAGATAGAGCTCCTTCAGGAGCCTCTCGCTCTCCTCCTGGGCTTCTTCGGGGGAAGGGGCCTGTTTTACAAACAAAGAGCTGAAAGTTACAAATACACAGACAGACTTGCTTTGGGTAAATAAAAGAGTTTTTTTCTTACTTTTACACACACTCCAACTCTAAAGACAGGTAAGGCAAAAAGCTAAACCGAGTTAGGAAAAGGAGTAAAGGCTGTACAAAACAGGTCTTCCTTCATAGCAAAGAAATAAAATGGGCACCCTGTGCAATGACCATATTACCACAGGGGACTAAGAAATATAAGAAACATGGTTCTCGTGCTTAACTAATTTCAAAGAATAGAGATTATCTGACAGGATTAAGATTTCTTTCTCCCCAAATGGAACACAAAGCAGACACTATTAGATTTCCTCATGTACCTCACAAGCTCCTCAAAAGTGTTACTGCTATACTGAAAAGGCAGTAGAAAATAATTTTGTCAAATAATTTGTACTTTTATTAATCTAACACCAATTTCCATTTCCAAAGGCTTACCTTGTGAAAATATATGTAACCCTGCGTAAGTTCATCTGAACCTTCTCCAGAGAAGATCACCACACTATCTGTGTTCTTCCGAATGTACTTGGAAATTAAGTACATACCTTAAAAAAAGAGACAGAAATGATTGTTAAAGTCAACATTACTCCTCACCAAAAATGTCATTTATTTGGCTTTTGGAAACAACTGCAAGCTCTGCTCTTAGATTAGACTCTTATTATTTCTGTATAGAGACACTAATATGAAAGGTATACTTTTTTTTAATATATATATTTGCATCCTTGGTCAGTTTAGCAAAATTTTAAGGTGGACATTCTTGGTCTAAAAGCATTAAAATTTAAAATCTATATATAAAACTATGGAATGGTTTTGGGCTCCTTCATTGCAAAAGTGTGTCTTTTAAATGAAGTATACAAAAACAGTAAGAGTTGAGGTTTTAGTAGTTTAGTTTTAAATTTTTTCTAATACTACCCATCCACCAAATTAACATACAGTTAAGGATACTATATAAGCTCTTAAAGGATGCCCATTGGTTCCTGCGCCACATCCCTGTAACCCAGTGTTTATTCTTCACCATTTTCATTATCACCTCCCTAGGGAGACTTTTTAGACATTTTTCCTAATTGCTCCCTCCCAATGAAATATTAATACCAGATATATCATATATCTGTTCATGTATTTTTGCTCCCTTGTGCGTGAGATCGCCCTATCAGATTCTGAGTCTCTTAAAAGAAAAACATGTCAAAGCTGGCAGCATGTTAGAGGCTCAAGAACATTGGATCAGTCTGCTCTGAAGTGTACTTCTGATCTCAGCATGCACCCACGGGGTAAAACTAGTGTTGCTTGCTGGGCGGTAATTGTTACTGACTGATAAGTCGTATGACGAAGTATTTACCGAAACATATCTAAAATGAGTATTCCTTACAGAAGATTAGTTACAGCATAGACCTGTTTCTCCGTATGGCCCAAGAAACTTTATACAGAGAAACTGAGGGAAGAGGTTGCAGAAAATACGTATCTACTCTTTGGAAAAATATAAATAGTGATACTATAAATGTGGAAGTTTATGTATTTACTGTTCCTCTTACTCCTAGAGATTCGAGGAAGTCTTAAATGGTCTTGTCTTAGACAATCGATGACATAGGAATTTAATTTGCATGTATTCTTGAGTATTATTTTTTAAACTGTTGCTTGAAATAATATTTTTTAAACTTTATACTTTTTCAGTATTGAAAGTCTTTTTGATATCATAAAATGCCTCACCCACGGAAGCACGAACTGTTGTAATGTCATAAGTTTCCAAGGAAAATATGACTTCATCCAGGGCCTGAATACCTTCCTCAGAGTTAAAGAGGACTTCATGGTGTTCACTCCCAATATGATTTGCCACCTGATTATATAAAGAAATACCCACATACTTGTTATTTAAAAAACAGAATTGCCCTTGAAAGTGAAACATGACAGTAGTTCACAGTACATTATGAACTAACAACAGTGGAAAACTAGGCAAAATAAAACTAGGGGAAGTGGCTCTGTAAGCCACCACAATACAGGGAAATGATTCTCCAGGTCACTCACAGAGGCCCTGCCTAGCCAAGCTCCCTGGCCCCTCCTGGACCCTCCCCTCCACACAACCACCAACTCGCAGATCTCCCATCAGCCTCTGCCATGCCAACTTCGACCTAACAGTCAGGAGGCTTCCAACTGGCACACCACCCCGCCTGCCAAACACACACCTACTTCACCTAACCCACCTCATGTCTCTTTAGCCCTCCACGATCCTGCTCTAGCCTCGTGCTGATTTTATGCCCGGGGTGTTAGGCCTCAATGAAACGGCCCCTCCCCTTATTCTATTTTCTTTGGCTATTTTGGATTCCTTCAGCATTAATCAACTCGCTTTGGGACTTCTCTCTAGCTCTTTCTCAATCAGTCTATGTAAGTTTTCCCAGAGTAGGAATGAGGTCTCCCGCATACTGAATGTGTACCAGGTCTCCTTTACCCACAGTTCTTAATATACTGGTTTATTAAAAAAAAAATTAAAACAAAACTAAGTAATAAGAGCTAACATTCGCCAAGTATTTACTACATGCTAGGCTCTCACCTATGCACTATATATGAATTATATAATTTTCACCTCCAAACTATGCGATAGTAGATACTATTGCTCCCATAGCATAAGTGAGGAACTGGTTGGTGGAGCCAGGATCTAAAACCAGCAGCCAAGCTCCAAGCCTGCAGTCCTACGCACTGTACCAGACCCTCACTTTCAAAAGGAGAATTATTATCACAGGGTTTTGTGAGAACTGCATTGACCATGGTAGATAAAAGTACCCAGAATGGTTGACATTAAACAGGCATTTCATTATGCTACATTTGAATATACTTAATTTAAAACAATGACCAGAGTCAATGCAGCAGCGAAAGTATAGAATCGTCATTACTGACTTAATTTTCATTCTAACAACAGGCGGAGACGGCGTCTTACCTTTCTGGCAGCCAGTAAATCAGGACTGTCTTCCATGCCAATCGCAAATGTCTGGAAAGGGTACTGGACTTGGGCGTCTTTTAGCTGCTTCGACAGGGTAGCAGCTACCAGGCTGGAATCCAAGCCCCCTGTGAGCGAGACAGCAAGTGTGCTGGTCACCTGCCTCGCACAGGTTGGGACAGAGGGCTTACGTTCTCATTAAGCACCAAGATTGGAATTTTATCATTTAAAACCCCCAAGTTTTCTAAACTAAAAAACAACTTCAATAGGAGAAAAATCTAAATATAACCTGTGATAATGGTACTAGTGTTTGAATAGGTTAAAAATCACTACGCACCACTCTAAAGATAATGTTTCCTCACTCGTAACAATAATATAATTATAGTGTAACTTTTAAGTTGCTAAATTACCATAAATATTAAATGCAGCTTACCAAAAACTTTCATCCTATCATGCAGAAAAGATTAAGCCATAAAGTAAATTTTTTTTATAGGCAGAACCTCAGGGGTTGCTGCAAGTCCTTTAACTTAGACTATAACTATGATACCTATAATAATGAAATATAACTAGGCTGATTTTATTAGGTTAAATATTAACAGTCCTCACCTGATAAAAGACAGCCTATCCTCCTGTCTGTCATCAAACGTTTCTTAATGGCATTGTTAAAAAGTATCCGGAGGTTGCTCTTCACCGTGTCTATCTCAAAACCTAGTAACACATAAAGTAAGGGAAACAGCTCCAGAAAAGCTCTGACTGAGTTAGTTATTGAAATAAGGTAACAATCACCAACATCTATCATGATGGTATTTGCTCAGCAGTGGAGTTCGTCAGATCCCAATATGCCACCTCCAAATTAAACAGGAAATAGTTCTTCGAACTGAAGTCATTCCACTGATGCAAGAGTATACTTTTCCTTCAGGGGACGGAGGTGGGGAATAGGGGGGGTGGGCATTTGCTTTATTACCTGGGAACAGTTTCTCCACACTGTCATAGGGGGCGTGTAGAGGCTCATCTCTGCAGTGATGGTATTTAACCATTTCCACCGACGCAACTTTGCCATTTGGCTTTAAATCCAATACTTCATAATGTCCCGGGAGAAAAGGCTCCACTTTTAAAAAAGGAGCTGTGGAGTGCTTCAAGTTAATAAGACCTGCAAATTCAAAAACAAAATTTATTCAAATTAGGATAACACTTTACAGGAACTTTCATAATTAGTTACAATCCTTTAAATTCCTGTTTATTTCCCCTTTTTAATACAAGTGCATGTCCATTCTAGAAGCAAACTAGGAAACTAAGTTTAATCACTTAAACCCTACCATCTAGTTACTACAGAGATAACAGCGGTACACAGGCGCACAGCAAAATTACACTGTGGTAATTTAAAGCAACAGGAAAATCTCCAACCTTCCATTTCTTCTGCCTAGCTAGAATTTCTAGTCAAAAAAAAAAATCTATTTTCTATAATAAAGCAAGCAAATATGAAAAGAAAAATTAGATACATTTATTAAGCAAAGAAACGGACCTGAAATGTTAATTTTATAACCTCCTGGCAGTCATTTCTTTGTCATCACTAAGGTGTTTCAAGAAAATAGCCACGGTTCTCAGTCCTTTAGCAAACAAAATGACTCACTATTAAGTACTTTAAAGTCAGGTATTTATCCCTTAACAAGTTACTGTGTATAATGCGCTCCCGCATATAATGTGCACCCACATTTTTGGCCCAAACTTTCAGGAAAAAAATCTTTCATTTAATTTTTTACTTCAATCATTTATTTATTCATATTTAGAAACAAAACTGACTATCCTATTCCAGGCTATTATTTTGCATACAGGTGTCGTTATTGCTTTCTAGAGTTATGCTTTTAACACATTAAGCATAAATAAAAGAATTAAAAACATTTATGTAGACACAGAATTAGTGCTACAATGTATAATGCGCATCCTCATTTTTCCCTTCAACAGTTTGGACAAAATAGTGCACATTATACACAGTAAAATACAGGTATTATACACACAGTATAACATAAATTTCTTCAATAAGTTCTCCCAGGGAGTAGCCAACCTGATATCGCCATGATCTTAGATTAAAAAAATCCATGTTTTATTGTAAACAGGAACGGCTTCTCTACACAGAATACTCATTGTGATTTAAAATTTGAGTTTGTTAACCCAGCAAGCACTAACTAGCACACCATAACAGGGCCACGCGGCCTGGGCAGAGGGGTAGTTAAAAGGTCTTAAGAGAGAGTAGTACCATGACCAGATGAGTTTTTGCTAAGTTATTCTAAAAGCAACGAGAAATGAAAACTTGCAGTACTGTGGCTGAGGTTATGCAGTCTGGAAAAGGGCAGTGCTATGAAGAATGTAAAAAATAAGTCAAGAAATTTCCAAGGATAAATCGAAGGTAAGATTATAATCCTATATCGAGCTAATCAGGCCCAAAGGAGGCACAACGGAGGTCTGCTTTTCCCTCGCGTTCCCTTTACTGGGCTTTCCTGATAGCACTTAACACACATACTTGTTCTGTGCCATTCGAAATGCCTGAAAATCGACCAGCGCAGACATCTATTAGTGTCCACACTGTGACTGGTGTCCTAAGGACCCTTTTATTGATCTCATTATCCATGCTTCAGCCAATAGTAAATCTGGAAACTAAGTGAGAAAGGACTTAAGGAATAAAGCAAAAAGAGGCTTGCAGGTAGACTAGATTTTAGAATGTTCCTGCTGTCTAGGTAAGATATGAATGTCTTCCTCAAGTTTACTGTCAAAAAATGCTAAATATGATTTGCAAGTATTTTCTTCCATTCTGTGGGTTGTGTTTTCATTTTCTGGATGGCATTCTTTTTAGTACAAAAGTGTTTAATTTTGATAAAGTCCAACTTATCTATTTTTCTTTTGTCCTTTCTGTTTTTGGCATCATGTCTAAGACATCTTTGTGAAATACAATGTCATGATTTACCTCTGTTTTCTCCTGACAGGTTTATAGTTTTGGCTCTTACATTTGGATCTTTGATCCATTTTAGTTTTTGTATAGGGTGTGAGGTAAAGGTCCAACTGCACTCACTTGCATGTGTATGATCAGTTGTCCGAGCACTAGTTATAGAACTGATTATTTTTTCCCTGTTGAATGGTCTTGGTGCCCTTGCTGAAAATCAGTTAACTACAGATGTATGGATGCATTTCCTAGATCTCACTTCTGTTCTACTGGTCTATACGTCTATCCTTGCGCCAGTACCACGCTGTCCTGCTTACCCCGATTTTAGAGTAAGTCTTGAAATCAGGGAGTATGAGTCTTTCTGCCTGGTCCTTTCGAAGATTCTTTTGGCTCTCCTGTGTCCCGGTGCTTCCATATGGGTTTTAGAGGCAGTATGTCAATTTCTACAAAGTCGTCACTTGGGACTCTGATAGGTATCACATTAACGTGAAGATCACTTTGGGGAATACTGTCATCTTAACAATGTTAAGTTTTTAATTCATGATCATGGGATGATTTTCCTTTTATTTAAATCTTTCATTTCTCTCAATAATGTTTTATAGTTTTCAGAGTACAAGTTTTACATTTATTCTGTTAAACTTAATAGTACGTATTTTATTCTTTTTGATGCTATTATACATAAAATTGTTTTCTTAATTTCATTTTTAGATTGTTCATTACAAGTGTACAGTGTTCACTGCAAGTGTATCACATACAAGTGATTTTTGCATATTGATCATGTATTCTGCAACCTTGCTTTTAACACAGTGGGAAGAATATACAGGGTGGGGCAAAACTAGGTTTAAAGTTGTTCATATGTCAAATAATACAATAATTAATAAATAATAATACAAGAATACACTGTGTTTTGTGTACTCATAATTGTAAACCTACTTTTGTCCCCCCTGTATGGGAACTCTGTACTTTCTGTTCAATTTTTCTGAAACCTAAAACTGCTCTAAAAAGTAGCCCATTAATTTTTAAAAACACTAAAAAATAAAATGATTCTCAGCAGAGAAGAAAAGTCAAAGGAACTAAATAAACATTTCTCCAAGGAAGATACACAAATGACACACAAACAAGGTGCTTCGCATCACTGCCACCAGGGAAAAGCAAATCAATTTTACAATGAACTAGCACTTTATATGTGCTGAATGGCTAGAATCAAAACGCCAGAAAAAAATTACCCGTGAGGATGGGGAGAAACCAAAAGCCTCACATGCTGCTGGCAGAAATGTTAAACGGCGCCCCCGCTTTGGAAAACAGTCTGGCAGTCCCTCAAACAGTTAAACACAGGGCTACCACGTGACCCAGCAAGTCCGCCCCTAGGGACAGGCCCATGAGAAATGAAAACTCACGTCCACACAAAAACATAGATGTTTACAGCAGCATTACTCATAATAGCCAAAAGGGAGAAACAACCCAAATGTCCACCCACTGACAAACGGATAAACAAAACGTGGTATATCCACGTAGTGAAATATCTTTTGCCCATAAAAAGTAAATTAAAAAAAAAGAAAGAAAAAGTACTGACACATGCTACAAGATACACAAATCTTGAAAACATATGCAAGTGAAAGAGGCCAGTCACAGAAGCCCACACATGACACGTTCCCACTCCTATGAAATGTCCTGAATAGGAAAATCCACAGAGAGGTTCAGTGACTGATGGATATGGAGGGACAGGCAGTAACAGCTAAAGGGTACAAGGTTCTTTTCGAGGTGATAAACATTTTTCTAAAAGTGACAGGAATTTTGGTTCCAGGTATCTGTGAATATACTAAAAACCACTGAACTGTCTACTTTAAGTGGGTGAACTATATGGTACGCAAATTATATTATCAGTAAAGCTGTTTTCGAAATGCTAAATCAGTATTTGTTATAGCCATGGCCTGGTACCACAGTGCGGTAACTACAGGGCCAACCCTAATATGACAGCATGATACCGATAAACTTGCCAATACATAAAGGATCAGAGTAGATGCAACGCCTCTCGGCCCAACAAAAATTAAATGATTTTGCTATACAGATTTATACTTCAAGGATTACAGAATTTAAATACCTTTAAATTCTTTAATACCTTTAAATTTTTTCTTTAAAAAAGAAAAAAAAGAAAAAGGAAAGTCTAACTCCTAGGTTTAAAAAACACAAAGCTCAGAGGATCCATGACTTACTCGGTCGATTGTAAAACTTTATATTGCTCCCTATGGGATTTGCAAATATGACCTAGAAAAAGAAACACAAAATCCAGGATAATAATGAATATCTATAGAAAAATTCTATCCTTACCTTTAGCTTCTGAACACACAGCCAAAAATCCATCTTCTGTCATAGCTTTAAACAAAGGTCTGACTCCATAGGTGTCTCTGCCCAGGAACACTTTCTTATTGGCTGTATCCAGTAAAATAAATGCAAATACCCCATCCAACATGCAAACTGTTTGCTCAATTCCTCCTTTGTCATAAAGATGAAGGATTATCTCACCATCCACTCTGGTCTGATATTCAAATTCGAAATGGCGTCGCAGCTTAAGGAAGCAATAGCAAAATAAAAATGTTAAGTTTCCTTGGCCATTCACTAACTAATCTTTTTTCCAAGTTGTTTCAATATTTCTGTGCTCACTAATCATTTCATGCACATTAGTGATTTAGAAGAATCATGGCATTAAAAAATATAGTTTGTCTGAACTTACAATCCTACGCATTCTTTATAAAAGCTAAATCCATGAAAATTTTAGTTGCATTCTGATAAACAGAATGCAGAGACAATGTACCAGAACAGTAATACATGGAGGGATGGAAATGCGTATTATCTACCTACTGTGTAGGTAATACAAATACATTTACATACATACATATGCAGTTTAAGCAAATAGGTGGTCCAGTTGCCATGACACTAGAAATATATCTTCTGCAAGTACAAGATTTTGGTTTGGGAATATAGTATTGGAATACAGTATTTCTTCTAGTTCAGCCTTAAAGACCTACCTATGAAAATAGAAAGCAAAAGTATTTGTCACTATTCCCTGACAAATAAATTATTCCACCACAACAACAGAGATACAGGGTCCTAAACAAAGCTGCTGGTCCCTAAGGGAGGACTACAACATCCAGTCCTTCCACCACCGCAGGGGAACTGTAGCTACTTATCACTCACGGACAAAATGACAGTGGGGCTTATTAGTGCGCATGCCCCGAAGGAATAGCAAAGAGACCGTCACTGTCACTGCAGAGCAAGAAGCTTCAGTTATGCCCCGAACTCTGGGGCTCTCCTGCACCACTGGCAAACTGTGAGGGCGAAAAGTCCTTGGTATGTTTCTCTTTCTTTGTACTTAACTCATGATTTTTGGTTGACGATGGAGAGAAAAGGGTTCATATAAAATCAAGGAGAAATTCCAAGTAAGTTTAAACATTTAAAACATGTTTCTATATTTGAAAAGGTAAGTCTCCATGTTTGCACAGGTATGGCCTATAAAACATGCTTCACAATGTTGTTTGCTTTATAAATTTGTGAGCCTTTTGTCTCTAAGAACTCACAGAACTGTCCGTATGTGGGCTTTGGCCGCCCCCAGTGCCTACAAAGCTTCCTTCTGGTTGCCTCTCCCTACTCCAGGGGACTAAAAGGGACGATCTCTGTCGTTGGCAGGTGGGTTTTGGGAATGGATATCTGCCAACCTTTCTGGACTTAAGTACCTGAAGGACAAATGACCCTAAAGCATCCCTATTAGGGATGCGGACCCTAATCTGCATCCAACGATTTCAGCATGCAACAGCTTCGCAATTCTTCCCCCGCCACTCAACACCATGTCATTGCCACTCTTGGGCCTAAACTTCACAGGTAACTTACGGGTCAATGATGCACATGCACCACTTCCTATTTTCCCGGGACAAAAGCCCCCATATCTTGCCACCACCCAGAAATCACACTGCCATTGGACTTGGCTGCAAGCCCCTGCTGCCCCATGCAGGGAGAAGGCCTCCTCTACGTCGCAGCCTTCACTCAAGATTCCCCCTGGCCTTGACCTATCCTCCCTCCACTCCCAATACACACCGGGCTGTATTTTAGCAGCAAATTTTATTTCATCAAAAATGGGAAGGCTTTGGAGCTTATGTTGCAGAATACTTTATAAGGGCCTCAAATGTCCATTCTACTCTACAGATTTCTAGCCGTTCAAACTGCATTACCATAAATGACTAATAGAGGCAATAGAACCTCTCTGCTTTTGAAAATAAAAACATATTTGGCTAATTTACAATAGAAATATTTTCAAAATATTTAACTTTTTCTAACTATTAACAAGAACGCGAAAGCAGCAATACTGTTCAAGTAAACAAGGAATGTCCTGTCTCATTTAAGGTGAAAGTCAGGCTAATATTGCCATAATACAACCTGGCATTCTCATGTATTTCGTACTAATTTGGCTTAGTAGGAAAGATGTTCTAATCGCTTCTCTCCTGTCCTCCTGCTAGCATGAAACTCTCTGTTGTCTCCCCTGTTCATCATTTCATCTCCAAACACCTAGAAAAATGATGCTTGATGTATAGTAGGCCCTTAATAAATGTGAAAAGAATTTGGTGAAAAACTATAAAAACTTTTCAAATGAGAAGCCTATAATTGATGGTGTTTCTCTAAGCAGAAAACAATGGCAAAAGCTACTGTTTAGAGATAAAAATGTCCAAAGGGTGGCTAGAATATATAAAACCCTATCCATGAATGACAGACATATATTAAAGAGGCTTAAAAAATACCCAGGGACATCACAACCAAAGGTATGAACATTAAATGAAATCTGGCTCAAAAAAAATCAAAAACAACAAACAAACAAACAAAAAGCTATAAATACATTCTTAGGACATTGGGGAAATATGAACTAGATATTAGATGGTATTATGGATTTCTTAGGTTTAATAATAGCACTGGTGTTAGGCTGAAGAATGTCCTTATTCTTAAGAGATAAATGCTTACATATTTAGAAGTTAATATCTATAATATGCCCTAACTACAACCCAAAATAAACATGTATGTGTATAAATATAGAGAGACAGAGAGGTAAAGCCAATATGGAAAAACATCAACAATTATTCAATATAAGTTTTCATTGTTCTGTTCCTTTTGAAAGTTTGAACTTTCCAAAACTAAAAGTTGGAAATGAGGGTGACAAACAAACCCGCTGCAAATTTTAGACTAAAAAAATTTCTCGTGAAACATTAGCCCATTAATTCTGGATTGAAAGGCTCTTAGCAAATTTAGCTTCCTCAGGTCAGAATGTCCCTCATCCACTCTCATCCTAAAAGTAAACTTTCACCAGATTAGAAAGCTGTTCCAACTTTAATGCTGCCAAAAGTCCTACTAACTGCACTCCACTGCATCTGGCCACGTTTCTGTCCTTTGGCTCCGATGAAGTGGAAGTATGCAGTAAAAATAAATATCTAAAGGGCAGCACTGTAGAAAAGCTACAAGTAATATCACCTCCGAACTATTAAATTCTATCCGTACCTTAAAATACTCAAATTTCCCTGCTATTAGAATAGTGTTCCAACTCCATTACTATACCAAATCCTGCTTGATCTAGTCCTGCCTAACTTCCCAACTCTATCTTGTTTTCTTAGGACTATCCCAGGGCTGCACCCTGCTCCAGGGCTTCTACATATGCTATTCCCTCTTTATGAAATGCCCTTCCCAGCTTTGCTGGCTGATCCTTGTCCACTGGTTCTTAGTTCAAGTGTCAATTTCTCAAGAGGTCTTCTCTGACCACCCTTCCTCAAACTGGATCTCCTACATCCATCTGCTCTGTATTCATATTTTCAGAATGCCTGTTATATTTACAAGGATTTTTTTTTTGTCTGCTTCCTAATAGAATAAACCCCATTACAGCACAGACCTATCTCTCATAGTTACTACTGTATCCCCAGCACCTAACACAGAGCCTGACATTAATTAATATTTAAATTGATAATGGGGGAAAAAAAGATTCTAAGACTTAAAGAACCTGAATTGTAATCCCCATTTTTTCTTGTTTTGTGTATGGGCAAGTCACTCCACCTCTTCATGCATCAGTTCCCTGTCTACACACTTGGAACAAATAATATCACAAATATAGAAAGTGCTTTGAAAAGTAAAAACCATTATACAAAATAATATAAAATGATTATAACCAACAAGCTATGAGGATTAATCACATCAAGATGTATTCTGGCTTCACTTTGTTTACCTTCAGGTGGTTATAGATTTCTCCATTGTAACATAGCCACAAATAAGGAAATTTCTTCACACGAATTGGTTGCATACCAAACAGCTGGTCAACCACAGCCAACCGGTGAAATCCAAAGCAGCAGTTGGTATATCCATTGACATTCTCGAAGCGAAAGGCATCCGGACCCCTGTGCGCAATCTTCATAGCGCTCAGGCACTGAACAGAAAGGCAGTCATCACTGCCAAAGAGGGCCCAGATGCCACACATGGTGCCACGGCGCTGCGGGCTCTCTACGGAGAGAAAAGCAGACCAGTTAAATACTCCATATCTGATCCAAGTTTCTATTTAATCTTGACTCCAAAAACTTGCATAAACCACTTCAAAGATCAAAATATAAACTATCTTGGGGGCGGGGGCAGCGGTGTATAAGGGGACTAAATGGTAATGAAAAAATATAATAAAGATTATGTATTTAAAATATACATATATAAGCTACCTTTTCTACAGCAATTTTTCATTAAGTTGGTAGGCACACAGGAGCAGAGGATAATTTACTTACAATTATTCGGAAAAGATGGGTGACCTTCCCCTCCAGCCAGCTATTACAGGTTAGCACCCAACGCCTGCATCTCCTTCACCTTAGGATTTGATCAGCTATAGGGGGTGGTGCTCGGGACACTTTCTGTCCTGCATCCCAGGTTTACTCCCAAGATACAGATGCTCAAGTAGGCCGGCTCCGGTCTACCCAGAGATCCCAGCCCCACTCTCTTCAGCCCAGAATCTCAAAAGCCCTCAAAAATCCACGAGACTCTCTAGATTACTATAGTCTCCTCGATAATTAAATGTACTCTCTTTACTTGTAGTAACGACACATAGAATATAGTAGGTAGAATGGAAAATGATGCACATTGCTAAAGTATAATATTAAGCTATACAGCTCTTATAAGCATTTCACAACTTCTAGCTAACCTCTAAATGATTTATTCAAATGTGACAAAAGAAATTATAAAGAGAAAAAGAAAGCAATATTGTCTGATACAGATAGCCTGGCTTTATAACAACAACAAAATAATTACACTGACAGAGATACAAAATGTTCACCATCAGAACATCCTATAGGGCAAAATTGTTCTCAAACTGCTGCCTCTCAAATGTTCTCAAACTTGATCAGATACAGATGCAGCCTTGGTCAGTAAGAAAAGCAGGGGAGACATGGACATTGATAACATCTCTGGAAAATAGCTGGGTTCATCCCTATAGGCCAAGAAGCAAATAAATCCTACAAATGTTAATTGCTTTCCAATTTCAAATTTTCAACTGTGAAATAAAGGGTTGTTTAATTGGATGCTTCCAGTTTAAAACGGTTATTTTACCAAAATACTAATTTGGAAATGATTTTAGTAGTTTTTAAAAATGCAAATTTGCAGCAAATGACTAGATTATTTGGGACAAAGATCCTAAAGAAAAAGTACATATTCAGGTTCTATCAATCATTTTGAGCAATCCTCTAAGGGCAATTCATTTATATCTAAATGAAAAAAAGAGTTCATGAAATAAAACAAAAAAATGAAAACTCTTTTTTTCACTGAAAGGCTTTGGCCTTCTAATGAGACTAGGTCAAATTGATGAAATAGGGTATTAACTCAAGCAACTTGGAAATAAAGTATCACATGTCTTATACAGTCCCTGGGCCAAATAGCCAATGATGAAATATTTACTTTGAGATTTAGTGGGAAAATTCACTGAGATTTAAGTGAGATTACTATTGATAAGTCATCTACCTTTGACTCTATACCATATATACAATAGAATACTACGTAGCCATAAAAAAGAATGAAAGCTTGCCATCTGCAATAACATAGATGGACCATGAGGGTATAATAGTCAGTGAAATAAGTTAGAAGATAAATACTACATGATTTCACTTATATGTGAAATCTAAAAAACAAAACAAAAACAAACTCACAGATACAGAGAACAACAGATTAGTGGATACCGCAGGAGACAGGGGTTAGATAGCGGGTAAGAGGCGTGAAGGGGGTCAATTGTATGGCTCTGGGCAGTAACTAGACTTTTGCGGGGTGATCACTTTGCAGTGTATACAGATATCAAATTACAGCGTTGTACAACTGCAACTTAAATTTTTTAAAAAGTGGGTTGAGAAAGTGCTTTGAAAGCCATGCAAGGTGATCCGTGAATCCCTAATTTGCCTAGGCCCTCCCCCTGTTGCTTAGAGAATCCCACTAAGTCTGCTAAAGCTAAATGCTACAACCACTAACTTGACGGGGAAAGAGAGGGAACAAGTTTGCGAAGCACACTTACTTCTCCAGCAGAAAAAAGCAAATTAAAACCATCAGCTATTTTTATTGGAATCAATCTCATTAGAGGGCAAAGGTCCTACTGCAATACTTTTTCCTACTGCTGCTCCTTGTTCCCAGTAATTTTCTGTATTGCCTCATAAACGTCTAGAGCACCGCAGCCCAACATAAATGTGAGCCACACATGTAATTTTAAATATACTGGCAGCTCCATTAAAGAAAGGGGAAAACGGTGAAATTAATTTAAAATATATTTTATTTAACAATTTACTGAAAATAGTATCATTCGAACATGTAGTCAGTATAAACAGTTATCAAGGGGACATAGTACTTTGCTTTTCTCTATTAAATCGTCAACATCCACTATATTTTACACTTACAACTCATCTCAGTTGGGACTAACTAGCATTTCAAGTTCTCACTAGAGTTACCAGTGGCTAGCCGCTACCGAATTTGCATAGTGCTGTTTCAGTGCATTCTATTCTAATTACCAACTACTTAAACTTCGTATCACTTTATTTTTACATTAAGATCTCAGCAACCAACTCCTGGGCAGGGGCAAGACTAAACTGCCTCTAATGAATCTTTCAAGAATGCGATCAATGGAAAAAAGGGTTCTCAGTGCTTTTAAGTTATTACTCAAGCACCCGGGGCAACAGACAGTAAAGAAATAATGCGGGCCACGGGACGAGAAGAAAACCGGGCCTTTATTCAAAATAGTAACATTAATCCGAAGCCAGTCCTAGAAAGAATAGATATCCATTGAAAAGGGGTATGCCAGTTCTTTTGCCTTTTTCTTCTATCCCACGCCGCCTGTCGCTCTCAACAGATGTCTTTTGACAAGGTTTGCTCATCAAGTCACTTGAGTCGGGGAAAGGAGGTGGCTAGGTAAAACGGGGCAGCCGGACGAGAGGCGCTAAGTACAGACCCCGCGGCCGGGACCCACAGCGCCGGAGACGCTCCCTCCTGGACCAGGAGACTACACTACAAAGCACCCGCGGGAGTTCCAACTGCACCCAAGCCACGTGTACCCTCCGGCCGGTGCACCGGAAGGTCCCCGGATGGCGAAAATTTCCACAGGCTTCGATACAATAAAAAATAATAAAATTCACAGGGGGCAACTAAGGCCGCCGCCGCTGCCGCCTTCTCTCCGAGGCCGCGGGCCTCCCACCGGGGACCACGACAGAGATCTTCCCTTTGGCGCCTGCTCCCCTCTGCACAACCATCGGCTCCGCGCCCTTTACACGGCAGGAGCCGCAGGAGGCGCAGCAACGACCGGAGGGAGCCTGGATCCGCGCCTGCCCTCCCACCTGCGCCGCCAGGCTGCAGCGCATCCTCCACCCCCTCCCGGGGCAGCCCCGAGGCGCGCGGGGAGGGGCGCTGCGCTGAGCGCCGGAGCCTGGTTTACCTGGGCGCAAGCAGGGACGGTGAGCGGATGGTAGCGGAGCGCAAAAGAAGGCTGCGGTCAAAGGGCGGGCGGGGCAGGGCGGCGGGCCTCCTCTCACTTTATAGCCGCCTGGCTCCTGTAATGCTACGGGAAGTTTCATCAGACCTCTGAGGACCAACCAGCGCCAGCGCGTGCAGGGGCGTGGGCGTGGCCCGGACGCGCGCAGCGAGAGGGGCGGGGGAGCTGGGAGGAAGCCGTTCTGTTTCCAGCACCTTCAAGTGTTAGTGCACTTGCTGAAGAATAGCCTCAGAGGTCAGACCAAGGTCCCCATTGACTCCTAGGGTTACCTTGCCTGCTGTTCTGACAATTAGGGAGTCTTCTACACTTGGCTCTTAAGGAAAATCCTCACCAAATTGATTGCAGTATCCCTTCAGCATCTGATCTCCCTCATATCCTTAATTGCAAGGTCGTTGGAGTTTCGTAGCTGGAAAAGTATCCTCTTTTCATTAAATGCAAACTAGATTTCATTATAGTCTACCTCTGGATATAGCTCAGTGTATTTGTATTTTGTGATGGATCACTATTAAATGTGCGTTCCGCCAGATTGTCTCCTTCTCCGTTGTGTTGACATCTTCACCTTTTGGGTCCCAGGATCAGCTCAGTGGATACCATTAGGTAGATTCTCAGACATGTATTCAATTCAATTCCTCATTACATTTGGTCACTGATGGATTTCATTTTCAGGAAAACACTGAACTCCAGTCTGAATTTTACCACTAACTGCTTATATGACCATAGGGATGTCCTATAACCTCCTTATGTTTCTACCTTTAAAATTAGGAAATGTGAGATGACTGGGATTCCTCCAGTCCCAAAATTTTTTTTAAATTATATTTTATTGATTATGCCGTTACAGTTGTCCTGATTTTTCTCCCTCTGCACCCCTCCACCCAGCACCAAACCTCCATTAGGCAGTCCCCCCACCGTTGTTCATGTCCATGGGTCACATGTATAAGTGCTTTGGCTACTCCATTTCCTATACTATATTTTATATCCCCATGGCTATTCTGTAACTACCTATTTGTACTTTTTAATCCCCTCACCCCTTCATCCATTCTTCTGCAACCCCCCCCCCCCAATCAGGTAACTAACTTCTTTTCTCTTGCTGCTTTTAAGATTCTTTGTCTTTACCCTTTGGCATTTTAATTATGATGTGTCTTGGAGTGGGCCTCCTTGCATCCATCTTGTTTGGGACTCTCTATGCCTCCCGGACTTGCATGTCTATTTCCTTCACCAAATTAAGGAACGTTCTTTCATTATTTTTTCAGATAGATTTCCAGTTTCTTGCTCTTTCTCCTCTCCTTCCAGCACCCCTATGATGCAAGTGTTGGGCCTCTTAAAGTTGTTGCAGAGGCTGCTTATACTATCCCCGTGTTTTTGGATTCTTCTTTCTTCTTGTTCTGATTGGTTGTTTTTTTGCTTGTGTATATTCCAAATCATTGATTTGATTCTCGTCTTCATCCACTTTTCTGTTGTTTCTCTGTAAATTGTTATTTCAATTAGTGAATCCTTCATTTTTTATGCTACTGAGGTCCTCACCAAGTTCCTTGAGCATCCTTATAACCACTGTTTGAACTCTACATCTGATAGATTGCTTATCTCCATTTCATTTAGCTCTTTTTCTGGAGTTTTGGTCTGTTCTTTCATTTGGGCCATGTTTCTTTGTCTCCTCATTTTGTCAGCCTCCCTGTCTGTGTCTATGAATTAGGTAGAGATGCTTTGACTCTGTGTCTTGGTAGTATGGCCTAAGGTAGTGGGCTTCCTGTAGAGTCCAGTAGCACAGCCTCCCTTATCACCCAAGCTGAGTACTCAAGGTATAACCTTTGTATGGTCTGAGTACACCCTCCTCTTGTAGTTGAGCCTTGGTTGCTGTTCGCAGGTGAATGGGAGGGGTTTATCCAGGCTGGTCTGTTGCAAAAACTGGCTATGACCACTGACCACCAATCTCTACCCTCTGTGGAGGATCAGCTGTGCACGGTAGGGTGCCGGTGCTCAGACATGATCTTCTGCTGTCCACTGGGTACACTGGCCCTGGGGTTTCCCAAGTGGTGTAGGCCAAGGTGAGCCCCCACCTGTGTTTTGCCCGGGGCACACTGCCTGAGCTATAAAGTAATCTGAGAAGGCTGCTACTTGTGCTGGGTTTGGAGATTCCCAGGCAAAGTCAAGCTGTGATTCTAATCTGGCTGCTGCTAGGACCTGGGACTCAACAAAACCAGTTGTTGCTTGTTTGATAGGATTTAGGAAGTTGTGAAGCATGTACCAAGACCAGCAATTCGTATGGGAAAGCAGCTTGGGTGGGCCCATAGATTGGGCAGGACAGAGTCTCTGGGGATCTCCATGGCAGGTCAAATAGTGTTAGCCAGGTTGATGGAGTCTCAGATATGGTATCAGCCTACTGGCTCTGTCGGGGGAGGGTTTAGCAAAGGGACCACGACCTCTGCTTACCCTGATGCCAGACCCTTTAGTCTCTCCCTGTATACCACTGGTGCCTTTCAAGATGCTACCCTGGTGCTGGAGCTCAGAGGACATAGACTGAGTAGGTGAGTCCATGTGTGGATTCTTTAAGAGGAGTTCTTGGGGCTCCAGAAGTTTCTTCCACCAACTTAATCCCCACTGGTTTTTGCAGCCAGAAGCTGTGGGGACTTATCTTCCTGGCACTGGAACCCTGGGCTGGGGGTCCTGGTGTGGGTCTAGGATTCCTCACTCCCATGATAACCCTCCCAAATTTTTATCCACCACACATGGGTGTGGGACCAGCCTGTTCCACATGTGTGTCCCTTCTACCAGTCTGGATGGATGTGGTTTCTCTAATTCCGTGGTTGTCAGACTTCCATTCAACTCGATTTCTGATGGTTCTGAGTGATGGCTGTTCTATATTCAAGTTGTAATTTTGTTGTGGTTGTGTGGAGAAATAAGCCATGTCTGCCTATGCCACCATATTGACCAGAAGTCCCTCCAGTCCTGAAATTCTAAGTACTAAAGTGACAAGAACTCTGTAGAGCTCTACCCAAGGAGGGAAATTAAATTTTTTTCATCCCCACAATGCAATCTATCTCACTGAAACTCAAAGTAGCCTTGTAATCTTGATATTTTTACATTAGGCCCAGTTGGAAGTGAATTATTCCAATTCACACACCTAATACTTGTAGATTAGGGATGTGAAATCAGTGTTGTCTGGATCTATAGGCCATTCTCTTCTCACCACATTCTGCCTATGGACAAGAGGAGCTGGGTTGTACTAGAGATTCTGGCAGAGAGCAAGGGGCTGACATAATCTCTGTTATTTTTACTGAACATGTTATTTTATTTAATCCATTCAGGATTAAATACGTTTTCTTTTCCAGATATCATACCCATTCTTATATTGGAGCATGACCCTAAAATTAGACTTTTTTCCTATTTATTATTTGCACTGAGAGTTTGAAAGGGGAGAGTCTCCATTTTAAAGGCACTGTTGAACTAACTGGTACCAGTATTGCCTTCAAGTTTATTACTCAGTACAGGGAAAGACTTGCCATCAGAAACAGGCATTTAAGGCCTGAAATTTCTTTGTAAGAATCTAAGTCAAGTTGATAGCCAAAATATTGTAGGTTAGAGGTCCCTAAACATTTTAAATAACAAAATTCCTTTTAGAATCTCACACACTCACACACACACACACACACACACAGTTTTCTTGACCTCACAAGAAGATAGTGTACTTTTTGCACCCTATTGATAGAGAAAATATACCACCATGATAAAAAAAATAAATAAACAAGGTTACATGATTTTATAACTCTTAAATAAATTTGTATTTTACTAATCACATCAGCACCAAAATAAATTGAGAAATAGTAAAATTTAAGACATTCTAAGATCAGACTACAGTCAATGCTTATAGAGAATACAAGTTTGATATCCCCATACAATACATTCCTGACTAGTTCAAAACTTGCCAAGAATATAAATTCCATGAGCACAGAGCATGCAGTGGATGCTTAGTAGTTGACAGACAAGAACAAAGACAACAGATGACTAAGTTCTAGGGTTCCTATCGCCCTAAAGTTTTCAGCATCAAACAGACTTTGCTGTATCCTCAGCTACATATTCTCTCTTGAACGTGACAACAACTTGGGCAAGTAGGTCTTCTTTCCACATTTTATAAAGGTGTAATGAAACTCAGAGAAGTTGAGGGATTTAGCTGAACATGCGCAGTTTGAATTAAATCATAAAGAACCGAATCATAATTTGTACGAAGCCAGATCCCATTGACCTTAACACCCTGTCTGTGTAATGGAAGACAGATACTTGATATGTTATCTAGTGTGGTTGGTTGCGCTGAATATCTTAGACTTATCCCTCCAAAACCACTCCAACATCCTTCTCCACCTGCCTTTGTGCCCTCCTTTTCCAGTGAAACTGTCCAAAGGGAGATACGTCAAGGAGATGCAGAGGGTGGACAGGAGAAATTTCAGGGTATTTGTTCCCCTGACTCCCTTACCACAAAATTCCCCTCCTGAAGTTCACAGTGCCTGTCACCTGGCCCTCTCCATACCCTCTTCTCTTCAGATTCCAGGAACTGCTATCTCCTCTTCCCCTTCAGTCCTCCCCTGGAGTGTGCCATCTGCTTCCTATCAGAAGCCTAACCGGTACATTGCTCTAAGGTATAACTGAGGGTGTGGTAGACTTAACTGCATGGAAGATGATTCATATCCTCTCTTAATAATTAGACACAAATGAAAACTAAATTATTTTGGCCTACTTTCCCACATCTTATCCTACCCCCACATGAAAGCCTCAATCTAAAAGCAGCCTTGGAGCATTTTAAATTATTTGACCTGAGTCACTGAGGAATCAGAAAAAAAATCCCTCTCTGCCAAATAAAACCTTTAGGCTAGTTTGTAAAATATTTTAAAATATCAACCAAATTTGTTTTTATCAATGTGTTTTTCTTTCTTTCTTCCTTTTTTTTTTGGGGGGGGGGTAGATCCATTTTCTAGAATTAAAAAAAGATATAGTAATTAGACTATACCACATAATGGTAGAAGCTTTCCTTTGGTATTCATTGACTATAAAAATGTACATAATAAAAAGCTTCATTCATGTTAATAACAACTTAAAGTTGCACTTTATTCAACCCAATATACCTTTGTAGAATATTAAGGTCTACTCCCAGGTGTACAAATCATTTATGATGCATTTCTTTGGCAGCTCATGTGCTCTTTTTGTGTTTCCACATCTGTAAAATAATGTGGCCAGAATAAATAAACTTTCTAGTTCTTTCTAAGAGTTCTGTTAAAACTAAATAGATGTGAGCTATTTAGGACATTCCAAGGAAGGGTGAGAAATTATCACTTGTTGATCTTTACTCCCAAGAACCCTTGCATTTACAGAGCAAATAGGGTTTCCCCCATTTCAAGACAATCCAGAATCAGGGATAGGGCAGGGCTTGCTCATGATCACACAGTTATGCAAGAGTATCTAGAGTTTGAACCCAAATGGATCTGGCACCAGAGTTTATTCTCTATTATCTGGGAGACTGACTTATGCAAGATGATTGTCCTTTTTACTGACGGACTCAACTGAGGTTCAGGTTGTGCTATTTCAAAATAGTTATTACTCTGTGTGATCTTTTCCAGGCTTTGCTTACATTTTTCAACTGGAAACTAACAAAGGACCAGAGGCATGTTTAAATTATTTTAATTGAAATATTAAGAATATAGAATTAATTTCATTCCTGTTTTGAAAAGATTGGTGTCAGTATCACCATCTTCCTTCTCTCCACTTACCCATCCCCACTGTCACTCGTATGTCCCCAGAGTTTATTATGTAAAATCAATACACCCTAGCTGCATGGTCCAAGGCCAGAGAACAGCTCTGGCTGGGAAGATTAACTAGAACATGAGCTTTTACATGAAAATGATCTAATTGGTATGTAGTTATGAATATGAATGTCATTTTTAATGTCAAAAAATGAGCAGTCTCATACATAAAATAGTTGTACATTTTATTTCCCATAGAGAAAAACAAGCAAAAAGCCACTTAAAATGTAGTAAAGATTTGGAAACATTTTGTTTTCTTCAGCAAAATAGCATCCACATATATCTTGAACTATAATTCTTCATGTATGTTCATGATGTCTCTAATAGGTGAGGCCAGTTATAGAGTGATATTACAAGGAGAATGGAAATGACGGTGGAGATGGCAGGAACCATGAGAGGCTGTAAGCGGAGTGGAATGACCAGGGCGACTTTTGCAAAAGCTAACCCGGAAGGCTGTGGTGAGAACCGCCTTCGGCAGCAGGAGCCCAGCAGCCGGAGGTCGATCAGAAAGACAATGTCCGCAGCACAAGGATGCGCTGGCGGTCTCTTACAGACCAATGTACGGAGGGAGAGGGACGGGGAAAACCCAGAACATCCTAGGCTTAGGGAATAGGCTAAAGGAGAAACCACGATTAAAAAAAAAAAAAAGAAAGGTATATCAGAAGAGGAGATATCAAAAAAGGGACATTTTGAGGAGTAGTGACAAGGTTGGAATGAGGGGTAAGTAATATTGAGTTTAGCTTAATATCTACTAAGATAGAAATGACATCAGGCAGTTGGATGGGTGTAGCAACCTAAAACTAAGGAGATCTGATTTAGAGTTTTAGAAGACAATAAAACGCAGTAGTCATAAAAAAGCTTTAGAGTCAAGTAGGCAATGGGTTAAACCAAAGCTCTCCCATTTACTGACTCCATGGGATTGGACAAGATTTGGAAACTTACTGAGTATAAACTTCCTTATTTGAAAATGGTGACAGTAAGATTCAGATGAGTATTTGGTGTGGACTGTAGGAGAAAGACAAGGCAAATATATGAGTTAGCAAAGTGCCTGACACATAATAGTGATTGCTTAGTAAATGTCATATGCCACTATTATTACAATAGGTAACTGAACCATGGATACAGATAGAAATTGAAGCCAAAGGATTGGAGCTGGTAACATTAGAAGAGGTAAGAGAGAAAAATGAAAGGTAGAGCTTTGGGGATGCCAGCTCTGGAGGAGCTGGCACAGCAGGAACAGGCATACAGGCTGAGGAGTAGAAAAAGCGAAAAGAAAAATCAGGAGAGGCGGTGACCTGGGCGCCAATGAAAAAGTCGGCAACAGGAAGGAGGATGGATCAGAATAAACCTACTAAGCAGTTATGGAGCAGAAAAGTGACCATTAGGTCTGTGAATGAGGATGTCTCTCTTGACCTGAGCAAAGAGTACTTCGAGGAAAGGGTGGAAGCAGTACACAGAGAGCGCATTCAGCTTTCCTAGAAGTCTGAAAGCTTAATTATTAAAAGGGGATATATAATTCTAAGGGAGAGAGTATAGTCTAGCTTAAAAACAGGAGGGGGCTGACTAATAGCAATAACACAGCTCAAGTGGGTCTCTCTAGGAACTTTCCCCTCAGTGTGTGGCCTTATTAGTTCTTCCATCTTAGGAAAACAAACAACAAATTCTTGACTCTATGACTCTACTTCCTTCATCTGCTTTATTTCTCTGTTTACCTTCAACAGTAAAACTCTTCCACTGGTTGACCTAAATTCCCCATTTCCAATGTTCTCTTGGTCTCTCCCAAACTTAATCTAAAAGGATTTCTCTCCCACATTCCACAAAAATTACCAGTAACCCTCACAATTGCAAAACCCAAAGGTCATTTCTCAGGCCTCACCTGAGTTGTCCTATTAGCAACACTTTATACAATTAATCACTGCCTTTCCTTTAAATCCTTGGCTTTCTAGATACACATTCTCTTGATTTTCCTCCTTTTTCAATAGCCACTCTATCTCCTTTACCAGTTCCTTGTTATCATCTTGACCTGTTAATATTGGACAGTAAGTCCTTGGACCCTCTTACTATTTTTTAAAAATCTACACTTATCACTCACTCAGCAACCTAACCCAATATCATGACAAGAAAATTTACATGCTGATGACCCCCAACTTTATTCCTTAAGCTGAATCTTTCCAGAAATTCCAGAATACTGTATGTGAAACAGCACACAAATCACAATGACTCACTTAAAACTGGTTCCAATCCCTTACAGCAGAATTGGTGATTAATGCAATCCTTGAGTTATTTCACAGAGACAGCACTGTGACTGTGCTACCCCTGTCCTCAGGATTACCCTGGCACTGAGAATCTTCAGTATATAAACTCAAGTAACAGAAGGGTGGCCACGAGAGCCCCTTGCAAAGTGAGAGGTCCTTCAGTAAGGACTATCCAGTGCCTAGACCAAGTATGGACAAATACAGAACTCACCAAACTCTGGCAGACTGGAATTCCTTTGAGCTTTCTCTTGTCCTTTAACCCTAAGCCATAAATGGCCAAGTTCCAACCACCACCCAATCAAAACTTGCCTCGCTAGCCCTACCACATACCAACCCATTCTCCCTAATCCTTAAAACTTGTCCAAATCTGGATATATAGGCATACATATGGCTTACAATCAACAAAGGGGGGAGCTGAGGAAGAACAGTAGCTTCCATAACAAACAGAACATCTTGTCATGTATCCTAAAAGATAAGATCTTAAAGTTCTCTTCTGTCTACTGTTCTCCGGAAGAAACATTGAGACTCCTTCATGGAATGTTTATGTTTTATTACCCTGGACAACTATTGTGAATTATTTTTGAATCTTAAATATTTTGTTGGATAAAGAGTGTAACTTATTTCAACTGTAGGTAGTCCCCTTTAAATGGCCTCCTTCAAGTTTATCCACTTGAGACCTTAAGCTCTGCCCTCCATCCATCCTACCTCTATCACAAAGTCCAGTTCTATTACATGGACCAGGATTTCTACTTATAGTTGTTCCTGTTGTAATAGACCATGGACTTAAGCTAGAAAGGAAAGAAAATGAAATGTAAACAGTTGGTGGATGGGAAGATATAAAAGGATAGAAGCTAAAGTAGTCTCAATTCATCGGGTGACTTAAGGTAGTATATTACAGGGTTCTTGTCACATCATAATCATCATATATTTGTAGGGATTTATACAAATTTGTATGGATTTATGTATGTAAAATTATAACTTTCTGGAAAATGCAATTCATGAGGTTACTGTGAACTAGAGAGGCAAGGGAGAAGCAGGTTGGGGGGGAGGGTGGTCCGTCTACCCTCAGCTGCTCTCCCTCTGCTCCTCCCACTCCTGTTTGTCTTGGTATTTCATTGCTATTGGTGACACTACCTCATTTCTGCAAGAATGAACTAAATCTCCAGATGGGGTGTGTCTTCAGCTGCAGCTGTCAGGCCAACTGTACTCCAAACTATAGGATGAGAAGAGAAGAGGTCTGGGGAAGGAAACAAGTGTTGGGAGAAAGGATAAGGGGAGAGGAGAAAAGCCTGTAGCTCTATCTTTTAGCCAAATGTCAGAACACAAAATCCAAATCAGAGTAATAAAAATCCAGGGCTGATCTGGATCTTAATTCTAAAGACCTTCCTTACCTAAAATTTAGAGGTTGCCTGGTTGAATGCCCTATAAAACAGGGAGCTTCTGCATCTGATACATCTCTTTGGGGAAGAATTATAAATTCTTGTTGTTATTCCACTTCCAGTCATACTCCCCCCACCCTTAAGTGTAACTTGTTTGACTCATTTCTCTTTTCTCAGATGGTGTCAGGCAGACACCTGAAAAAGACATTTTGCTCCAAATGCATTTGTTGAATTAATGGTGAGTAAGATAGACTGGAAGTGTTTTTTAGCAAGTGTCCCAGAGCTTTCTTTCTGATCTCCAGGCAAACCCTTCTTCCTCTGTGTTCCCAAAGCACTTCTTACTTCCATCACAGTCATCATTCTATCCTAAGTAATACTTATTTAGTTGTATTAAGTTCTAATACCTGGGTCACCAAGAGAATTAAAACATTCTCATTTAAAACTCTGGGAGAAGTCCAGACGTGGATAAGTTTAAAGACCTCCCCCAGGTGATTCCAGTGTGCAGCCAGTGTTTTGCATTCCTAAGCACCATTTCAGATCAAGGACACACTTTTATTCATCATTACACCTGGCAGCACCAGCCCAGTGTCCAGAATTAAGAAGATTATCAGTTATTTTTTCCATTCAACCCATTTAATATATCATCGGCACTTGATTAAAGATTGATGTTTTGCATCAGTAGGGATGGACAGGACCAGGTTAGAAGGAGACTCTTTAGACTACTCCCAACTATGTAACAATTTTATGATGTGACCAATAGATCTCGCTTGGCCTCTTGGTATTTTTACACTTGTGAAAGAAGGAGCTAGACTAAATAAAGGTTAAGGTTCATCCAGCCTTTAAGTTTTAGGCACAAAATGGAAGTGAGAAATTTGGGCAAATGGTACCGTGCATAAAGAAATCAATATTTATTAATCCTTTCAAGTTCAACTATATCTTATTTAAACTCCCAGTAGCCTTACAAAATAGGCTTTGTTTCTATATTGACTCTAAGAAATGTAAAATGTAATATTTTATTATTTATAATCTATGTTTTAACCCAAATACATCCAACTCCAGAGCCCAGTCTCCCCCTTAACCACACGTGGAGAATGACCTGTATAAGCCAGTTGCCCCAGGGATGCTGCCAGAAGTAGGTGGTTGCACTAGGCTGGAAAACAATGTCCATCCCCTGCTTTCAATAGGACACAAATGAAGACTGAATTGCACTTGACACAATATTACAACTAAACATCACCTTTTTCTTTTGATTTAATTCCCATTTCCATACTGAAGCCTACCATAAAGGATGGATACATTTAAAAGTTCTTTCTAATGAGCTATTAAGAATGAAAATTAAACTCTTCCCAACTCTGTAAAGATCCTAGGACTAGTAAGCCCATACACACCCAGGTGCACACCCAAAAACCTCATTTCATTATTCAGCCCAGATATGACCTTGGCTACAGGGTCCACGACCTTAGCACTACGGTGGCTAATCATGCTCATTATAATTATTAAACTCTAAAACCCCAAAGAAAGCTTTTATGAAATGATGAGCAATTAAAAGGGAGAACCAATCAGTCTTTTCTTGCTTGTGAGACAGTCTTTTCAACACAAAAATAAAGATTGAAGTACCCCATGTAACAGTAGTGGTACTTTCAGTATCCCATTGATTGAGACATTCACAATGAGAAGTCACTATAAATTTAGTAATACTTTAAAATTATTCTGTATTTTGTTCCTTATAGAGCATCTGTATACACCTGAAAAAATTATATTTGACATACATATGAAACAAATATAAACAGAAAGTTCAGGTGGGGCCAATTGTGAATGGCCTTGGGTGAATGCTACGGAGCTTGGTAGTCAACAAGAACTCAGGCAGCCAAGAGAGGTTTCTAAGCAAAATGACAGGAACAGATTGATTTAAAAGTATCAGGTAACAGTGTGCAGGACTAATGGGGCTGTGGAAAGACCAGCCCAGGACATCATTAGGAGGCAGAAGATGGTATCAGCAACACGCACTTGCCATGACATTTGTGAACTAAATACTGCTGGACATTAAGACCCATTTGAGAGGATAAATTTGGAGACGAGGAGAGGATGTTTCTAGATTTTGAGACTGCACGGAGGACAGACTCATGAAGCAAAATAAAGAATACAAAACGAAGAGTTTTGTGTAGTTCAGTTTTGTGTACTTTGTGGGGAAGAGTGGACTTGGAATGAGTGGAAATATTGGAAGGCAGTAGACCACAGATGTTATAACAGTTTGGGATTTAGGATTCAGACCTGTGTTCAAATCCAAGTTCTTTTATGTTAATTTCTCAGGTAAGAAATATATAAGGTAAGAGATTGTAATTTAAATTCAAAACCAAAACAGGAAGACCCTAATTTAAAATAAAGAGCAACCTGGTTTAATTTTTAAAAGGTGGGAGGAGGGTCACTCCACATACCTTTTTTCCCTTCCCCTCCCAAATCCACTCTATTATTAAATTACTTTAGTTCCACTATCAGAATAAATCCCAAGTCCGTCTCCTTTTTCTTTGTTCTCCCTATTGCTACCACCCTGGTTCAGGTTACTACCCTCTCTCTCTCCCTGACTATTAGCCTCTTAACTAGTGTCCTGGTTTTAACTCACCCCTCTGGAAAGCAATTCTCTGTACAGTTACCTAGGAAGCCTTTCAAAAGTGTGAATTAGACAATATTCCCCTACTTCAAACCTTCAGTGTTTCCCACTGCATTTACAATACAATCCCTACCGTTGGCAAAGAGGCTCAAGGTGAAGGAACCCTTCACTATCTCTCTTACCTCATCTCCCCAAATTGCCCCTTGGCTAACAAATTGAGCAAACGGCCACCTTTCCTTTCCGCGTGCAGTGCGACTCATCCCTATCTTAAGCCCTTTACACGACTCCTTCCCCCTCTGGAGTGCTCTTTCTCATGACCTTCCCGCTCTTCCTGTTGTTCTCATCTCAGATCTGATGGCACCCGCTTAGAGAAGCCTTCCAGGACATTGTCAATTGAGGTAGATCTTCTTCCCTCCCACAGTCTGTTTCCATCTCCCTTTGCCTTCAGAACTCTGTTGCTTTCACTGCTCTATTGCTTTCTGTGCAATCTTCTCTGCTGCGTTAATTGTTTATTGTCCGTCTCCTATTTCCAGAATGAAAACTTCAAGGACACTGGTACTTCACTCATGGTCTAGAACGTGAAGGGATTACTTGGGAAAGATCCAGATCCTACTTCTCCAGGAACAAACAGTAGAGTGTTAGGGTAAACAGAGGTGATGAGTAAACCTAAAAAGAAGGGACGTGAAGTTAGAAAAGTTTGTCCCTAAGGCCTCTGCTTCCATTAGTGCAGCATTGTCTGCTAAGAGTAAATGGGCTAGAGGTGACTTAAGGAAAAGAGTAAAAAATGACCAAGAAAGGGACTGCCATGTATGAGTGAGGCTCCAGCCAAGAGTGGAAGCTATATACCTCTAGTGGGGCACTCATCTCCGGAAAGCAGGAGAGAACAGTGAACTAGGGTGGATCCCATGAGCACACAGAGCTTACAAAGAGAGATTGCCTGGTCTCCCTGATTCCACCTTAGCTCCTTACAGCAGCCAAGGTGATTTCACGAAAACACCAATCAGATCATGATGCTTCCCCATTCGGAACCCTTGAAGGTGCTTCATTCACACTCAAAACTAAATTCAAACTCCTCAAGATTTTCATGAGTAGGCCTCTGCCTACCTTCCTCTCTGACATCACTTGGTGGCAGTCCCTTGCTAACCATACCCCAGACACATTGGACTACTCTCTTCCTCACACCTCCCAAGGTTTTTCACATCTTAGGGCTTTGTTCTTGCTGTTTCCTCTGCTGGGACTGCTCTACCCTCAGATCTCAGCACGACAAGAGCTCGAAGCTCTACTGTCACCACCTCAGCAAAGGCCACCTGCTCTGAAGTGGTCAACTACCTCCTCACCCAAACCAGGTCATATCACTTCAATCTGTTCATTTTCTTCCAGTGCTTATTGAAGGCTTAGCCTTTTCCAGGCATGGATCTCAGCATGGAAAATGTGCTAATTCATTTTTTTAATCACAGCAATAACCCAATGAAAAGGAAGCTTTTAGTATCATGTTGTGTTATAGAAGAAGAAACGAAGGTCCAAAGAGATTGAACAAAGTGTTCAAAGTCACATCAGTAAAATGTAGAGAAGCTGTAATTCAAATCCAGGCAGTATGACTCCAGAGCCGGTGCCCAGAACCCTTTCCAGGATACTTGAGCACAACGCATGTTAAGGCTCAATAAATATTGATTAATTATATAATCATAAAGGGAATAGGAAAACCAACACAGAGATGTATTTTTACTATTCACTATGCTCTCCATACGCAGAATTGCCCAGCAGACAGCCTAGAAACTAAACTTCCAGGAAAGAGGAGAGGGAACCTCACCCCCGAAAGTTGTATACACCAGGAAGAGCCAGCAGGCCCCAGAGCTGGCAGGGAAGAGTTACCCACTTATAGCTGCATTTGGATGATATCCAGGGGCACCTCATGGAAACCTGAGCAGGATGGAGAGCTAAGGGGCCTTTATCAGGAAGTACACATGACCAGACTTTGACAGATAGTAGATATCTTCACTTCCAGCCCCACTAACCCCTCCTCCACCCTCAGCATTTCTTTGTGGGATACTAAACACTCAACTTTCAGGGGCTTTTGGTGGTGGTACCCATGCGACAGGTATCTCTCTAGGCCATAGAGGCTACAATACAACTGCCTGTGAAACCTGCGTCCAGGACAAGGACAGGCCAGGGAGCCTCAGAGTTTGCTCTGTTAGCCCTGGTTCCCAATGTCCTTCAGATGCAATAGCCTCATTTCAAACAGACTTCCTGACCTATGCATCTACAGGTTGGCCCTGTACTATTCTCCATCACGGCTGGGACTACTATACTGTTAACCAAAGTTTTCCATCGCCACGGTGTAGTCAGCTACCTGGACTCCAGCTTTTCACCGATGTGTATTCCAGTCCTGGGTGACACAGTTCAAAAGCAGCCACATAAGCTTCATCTTGTTCAGAGCTCATCAACATCCAGTGAGTCAGGGTGCACCCACCGATACTATACCACTGCCCCTCCAATCTCCATGGAACCTGCCCAGAACCAGCCACCATTCCTGTCCCTCTGCCCAGACCACTCAGAACCAATTCCCCAGTTCCCCATTTCTCCCCAGCACAGTAATATTCTAGCAGTCATCCCATTTAAGCCCTCTCAAAATAACCTCCTGGTTCTCCAAAGAATAATAATGAAGGCCATGTCCAGCAGGGACCCAGGCAATCAGAGTAGGAGACCCTGGCTGCCTTTCCTCCCAGTGTATACATTGGAGCATAATAAGCTTTCATCCCAGCAAACCCGAGGCACTGTACCATGCCCAGGGCTGGGTAATCAATTTGAACAGGTCAAAGCCCAGCACCAATGATCTCCTGTTTCTGGTGCAACTACTGGCCAGCCAGTCACTCACTCCAAGTTCAGAACGATGGTGTTAACCAAATGTCTCCCCAGCTTGATTCTCAGTAAGCTCTCTTGGCAGAGAAACCAAGAAGATGTGGGTTTAGATCAGTTACTTTATCCCTCATCTGCTGTATTGAAGGGTTATCTTGAGAATTAAAAACACTGTTTGCAACTTACAACACACAATCCCCAGAACCTGGTATGGGTTTGATAAATGGCAGTTATGATAAAAACATGATTTGGTATTTTCTCCCTGAAAGTATATACAACTCAGCTGCATGTCAGCATCAGAGAGCTCCTAACCTGACCCACTCCCTTCGGACTTGAGGCCGCTTCGGACCAGACAATCCCCTGTTGTCCACATAGGTCATCCTCTGTTCTGCCTCAAAGGACTGCATGTGGAAGGGGATATTAAAAAAAAGCTGGGGGGTGGTGGTGGTGTGGGACAGGTACTGAAAAGATTATAAAACAAATTTTAAAATATTTCCAACAAATCTTAACCAAGATAGATGATTATAACTTGCCGATTTTAGGTAATGGACTTGCAAATTGAAAGTCAAATAAAAAAGATCTATCTTCTCCTGTGGTTCACAGTCCTGGCTATGGATGAATAGCACAATGAAACCGAATCTTACTCTAGAGACAGTGAATTCATAGTTCTAGAGGGGAGCCTGGACATGGGTATATTTTCAATTTTCCCTGTTGACCTATGTGGGTATTTGAAGTGAAAATCACTATTCTATGCTCAGAACATTTAGGACAACGGACCTGGAGAGTACTATAAAAATGACAGTAGTTGTCAAGATGATGGAATTATGTACTTTTTTTGCTGTCAAAATGTTTTATTACAATGTTTTTAAATACTAAATTTAGAAGCTATTAATTATAATTATTTACAGAAAATAATGCCTTCTGAATAGTGACTGGGTAGCAAGAGAGAGGTGCCTGGACAGGGAAATGGAGGGGAGCTGTGATGGATACGGACAAAGAAACATCATCCCAAAGAAGCCTCAGTCCTGCCACCACCTCCTCCACCTCTTCCGCAGCCACGCATTCACCTTGGTGCCTGTGTGAGCAGGAGCAGTGGAGCAAGTATGTACCTGATTGACATAAGCACTGAGAAACCTAGATGAGAGGGAGCTATAGGAATGGCTGCTCACTGCTTTCCTTCTGGGACTCCCATCTCAGTTAAGCCACTCAACAACCTTTGCAAAGTCAATATTTGACTAAGGCAAGATGTGGAAGAATTGGAATCCTCATACGTTGGTGGGAATCTAAAATGGTTCAGACACTGTGGGAAACATGTTGGCAGTTCCTCAAAAAGTTAAATATAGAGCCCTGGCCAGTGTGGCTCAGTTGGTTAGGCACCATCCCACGAAGTGAGAGGTCACTGGTTCAATTCCCAGTCAGAGCACATGCCTAGGTTGCAGGCTCTGTCCCCAGTCAGACTTCAAAGACGTACATATACAGGAATGTTTGTAGCATCACTCTTCACAATAGCCAAACTGATCAAATGTTCTCTGATAGATGCATGAATAAACAAACTGTGATGAATACATTCAATAGAATATATGTATGTAGGTACAAATGTAGGTATAATAAGAAATGAAGTACAGATACCTGTTACAACATGAATGAACCTCAGAAACATTACCCTAAATGAAAGAAGCCAGACCCAAAGGTCACACAGTGTATCATTTCATTTATATGAAACACCTGAATAGATAATTCTATACAGACACTGCTGGTTGTCAGGAATTGGGGGGAGGTTAGAGTAGGGCAAACTGCTTAAAGGGTGAAGGATTTTACTTTGGAATGATGGAAATATTTTAGAATTAGAAGAGGCATAGTGGTTACAAAACATCATACAGAGAAGTTCTGAAAAATTTTTATAAAGAAAAAGAAGTCTGAATTAGAGTAATGCCTGTGGGAATGAAATGGCATAAAAATATAAAACATTACAGCAGTAAGAAGTGCCAGATATTCGCTAGATTAATTTGGCAATTATGAATTGAATTAATGATCATTTTTAAGGAATCTATATTTATTTTACAAATAAAATCAGTAAATTTCTATAGAGTTAAAATGGAATTTCAAATGTTATGCCGGTTTCTGGACAAAACTGTACTTTCTCATTTTAATCCTGTGTTTGACAAAATCAGAGGATATTGAACCCAGAAGTTGGCTCAATAAGAATGGGAAACATCTGGGAGAAAATATTTTTCTCCCCATTTTACAAGGATAAAAAGTAACTTATGTTCAAACGAAATTAAGTGATTTTCTAAGGACACATAACCAGAAAAGGTTCGTTAAAGATTTCAATTTAGTTTGTCCAAATCTGAAGCCCATTTTCTTCCTACAACAGGAACTTTCTAGGATGGTAGAAGGCTGGTATTTTACTCTAGTACTACTCACCTAGAGACATTGACTAAAGATAGAATGGCTTTAACTAGGATTAAAAAAAAAAAGTAAGTACCCTCTCTTTTAAAAACTAAACACAAAACAGCCCTGGTTGGTGTGGCTCAGTGGAATGAGTGCCAGCCTGTGAACCAAAGGGTTGCTGGTTTGATTCCCAGTCAGGGCACACGCCTGGGTTGCAGGACAGGCCCCCCAGTAGGGGGTGCGTGAGAGGCAACCACACATTGATGTTTCTCTCCCTCTCTTCCTCCCTTCCCCTCTCTCTAAAAGGAAATTTAAAAAATATATTTTTACCATAAAATAAAAACTAAACACAAAACAAAAAGAAATATATGTGCATCTTCTCCACCCTCAGCTCCACTCACAATCCAGAGACCCATTATAAACAATGGAATAATTTAATAGTCCTTTAACTAAGTCGTAAGAGATTCAGTATAAAATCCTAACCTTCTAAATAAAGACCAGGGTGAGTCATCTCCCTGATTTGCTATGTGGTACATGTATGTCCTTGGCCTAAATCAGCGATTTTCAACTGGTGTGCTGAAAGACTTTTTAAAACATGTGACACCTGACTATGTAGTCAGGGCACTGACCTCTTTTCCCTTAGATTGTCAAAAAACAACAACAACAACAACAGCCAACACAATAGCTGCCTGGTGTGACTGAATCAAAATTATACCTATTTTGTCAGATGGCAAAAAATATATTTTTTGCTGTTACGCAGAATTTTGGTAATTAGTTTATGTGTGCCATGAGATGAAAAGGTTTAAAATCTCTGGCCTAAATGAGCATATCCTTCCTGGATCAGCCCCCAGAGAGTGTAATTATAATAATTAAGATTTTTAAAATGTTGACATGGTTGCTATGTAGATCTACTAAATCAACGCTTCTCAGCCATTTTAATTCATGGATGACTTTCCTAACATCCAAAATTATATGGACTCTTTTCAGATTTACATCATAGTAGCTCTTCTCTTGGTAATCGTTGCCGATAATACATATGAAAGAATGAATTTAGGAACACTTTAAAGTAAATTCCCATCTTATTCATCCCTAAGGTATGCCTAACTGTTTTTCAGAGATTATTATTCAGTCTATAGACAATATACAAGAATAATAACTGTGAGTCCACGAACCGCAGATTAGAAAACACTGAACTAGACGCCCAGCTTAGGTCCGAGTCCCGAGCCATGGGGCCACACTATGACTTTCAGGGGCTCTAAGTACTTTGCCTGTGTGGATCCTTCTATCTATAAAAAAAGAAAAAAGTAAAATTTATATTTTATAACTCTTCTAGTATACAAATATATTAATATTATGTTAAAATATTTTCTTTACCTTAAAAGTTTATTTCCCCCCCTGATTTTAAAAGAAATGAACATTTTTCATTGTAGGTCCTCAGCATTGTGCCCAACGGAGAAGCCAGCCCTGCCCAGGTATGAGCACCTTCAAGGCAGTGTATACACCAAACACTTGCTAATTATTAAGTTGGTTATTAGTCAATAACCAAACAATAGTCATATTTTTCATCTCTTCTTTTCAATCCAGGGCCTAAAAGGACTTTTCTTTCAGTATTTGAAATGCAAATTTAGAAAAATAAGTAAACTGATCTTTAATTCTCCAGTCCATTGGTTGCCTCTCACAGTTTCTTAAGTGCACTGACTGCCTCCAAACCATAATTAAACAGATTAAAAACCAGGATGGAAAATTCATGAAGAGAATTTCTAGTTTCCAGATATAGTATTGCACTGCCATGCTCATTGGCTGCTATTTTAGACCAGTTAGTACTGTACCTATTGGTTTCATGTGCATCCTGTGTAAGTGCATGGAGGAACTCTTAACATAATCGATCAAGAGATGCATTTTAGATTTTAAGGACAATGTCTCTGGAAGCAATGGGAAGGAGAGCTGAAATGTGAGCTACGGAGAAGCAGGAGACCAATAAGGATACAGAAGATGATGACGCAGCTGTGGAGAAACCCAGACATCTTCAGGGCAAGCTCTGTAGGACCTGGGACCCACTGGACCAGAAAGATGAGGAGGGGCAGAAGCCTGGGAGAGTGTCCCTATGTGCCAGTTAGCCATTGATAGCCACTCAGCTCCAAATTTACCCAAAGCCTGCTCTGTGAAGTAAACGTGGGCCCTTTAACTATTCTTCCTCTGCCAGCTGGCACAAAGTTAAGCTTTGCCAGTAGAGGGCACAGAAGGAACGGGTTTTGCTTCCTGGCTCAAGTTAAGTGTGTGTGCGTCTTCCTCCAGCACCGGCTCTTGTGTCACATGCGGTTTTCCCAAGTGGCCAGCAGCTTCCCCAGTCGCCGCCCCTCAGAAGGTTTTATGGTAAAATGCCCCCACTGATACACCTCCCTGTGAACAGTTTTCCTTGACACCCCAGTGGGCTCATTTCTGGCAAGTTCCATCAGCATTGCACCACAGCAACTTCTCTGCCACCCAGTGAGCTGGCTGAGCCATCTTGGGCAAGGTCTGGTCTCAGCCTGGAAGGGGGCGGGTACACGGAATCTCAGCCCTGGGTGGGCAGTGGCTGCCCCTTCTATCTCATATTCATAGATTCATGTCAGCTCTTTTCAGCTCTTCCTACCCCACCTCTTATTGCTTCTATTCTCTTTTACAGTTAATAGTTTTTTATACTAAACTTTCTCATTACAGTGTGGTTCTCTGGATGGGGCTAGACTAATATACGGTTCCTAAATTAAATTTATAAGAATGGCAATTGTATTAATAAATATGAAAAAGGAAAAAGAGAAGGTTTGGAAAGAAAACAATTTTGTTCTGTTTCGTACCTGTTAAACTAAGAGTCTTGACAGCCGTTCAGGAGACAGTCAAGAGCAGGGTTTTACATTATCCGATACTTTTCCAAAATACACAGTCTAACTCCACCCACTGAGATATTTACTGAAATGTAGTATTAGATTAAAACACAGACACCTGTACTTTAAAAAATTTTTTCTTAATTTAAAAAAAAAATAAGATGGATCTTATGTGCATTTGAAACATTTTGCAGTATAGTGTGCTGATTAAGAAAAGTTTTGCAGTTGGATTATCTGAGTTTAAATATTGTTCTGCCTTTTATCTGTGTTAGCAGTGACTCTGAACAGTGACGAGTCTCTTCTGCAAAATGTGACTCATAATATTTAGCTGTTTAAATTAGATGAAGACATATAACTAGATCTTGGCACGTATTTTAGTAAATGGTAGGAGTGATCATTTTTTTCATATGTTCTGAATCTGCTTTATTTTTTACATTCCACTTACCCCAACATGATATATTATACTTTTATGTCCTTATTTTAAAATTCACTTCCCTAGAAAGACCTGAGCAGCAACGTAATATTGAGGGATCACAATCAGTTGCCCTCAAAAAAAGGCACGAGAGAGTTCAATTTAAAACACAGCCGATATTTTACAAGTAGGAAGAAGATAAGCAAAGACATTGCTGGATAGTGGAAAAAACTTTTCCACTATCTTCTTAGGTTATTTTTAATGGATCTGTGATGAAATGGACAAAGACCATATGAGCAAGAGAAAAAGCATACAAATTTTATTTGATGTTTACTTTTACATGCACACAGAGACCTTCATAGAAAATGAGCAAAGACCCAAATAGGTGTGTAGGTCCAGGGGCTTATATACCATTTTAACAAAGGGTAATAAAAGGTGGAGACTAAACTAGACAAAGGGAAGGGATTTGGGTTTCTAGGGGCAGTAAATTGTGGGAAGATAAATATATGGGGAAACTAATGGAAGATCAGAGTTACTTATTAAAGTTTTGTTTATTTAGACTCATCTTGGTGCTATCTCCACCTCTAGTGATAAAGGTTGCTCTTCCCTTCCTGGTATGAGAGAGGCAGACACCTTCACAAAGGGAAATTTATGCACAGTTTTAAGGTGTAAGAAAGGTAGAGAGCTTTGCTTTTTCTAAATTGCTTTTTGCTAAAATAATTCTGACTCCAAAGTGGCATATTCTGATCCCCTTCCAAATTAAGGAAGACAAGCAGGAAGAGACTAGGCAGAGGGTAGAGCAAGAAGTCAACGAATAACCTGATAGAATAGCCAGAGGCTGGTTAACATCTTTAAGGAAGGTTGGGAGTGAAAAGTGGCCCCTGGATTTGGCAATGAGGAAGTCACTGGGGACCTCCCCTGCTGTGGTGAGGATAGAGACTGTAGATCTCTAGAGCTCTGAAAGCCTGATTGGTAAAATCAATACAAAACTCTAACTAGGACAGCATAGCCAAAACTGAGGAAGAAGAGAAGATTCCACTCTAGCTCACTGATGGTCCTAAGGGATTTACAGGAAGAGGAAGTGGCTCACATGGAAACCACGAATCTACTCAAAGATACAAAATTTATTTGCACAGCACAAGCCTGGGTCTCTGAGGACCCTAAGCTACAAAGGCAGGTATCCAAACACTCCAAATATCAATATTCTAAAAATACTTACCTTCACATGTGATCAGTTGAAACTAAGAACCACTAGAATATCAAATTCAAGTCAATCAAGCTCATTGCTTAAAATGCTGATTCACAAACTCTACATAAGTTGACTTCTTGTCTAATTTTACTGCCGGGAATGAATTCTTGTCCACAGAGTAGAAATATTTATCGCTTTTAAAAGTAGTATGTTGAATTCTGGTTTAATATCATGCCACAGTGAGTTGGCTCATCATAAGTCTATCTGCCTAGGTCTGACCACTTCTGGGACACTTGGAAATTTTCACTGTAGAGGCAAATGCTGAGGTTCAAAGCTCAGATTGTGGTAAGTTCAGGAAATGACATATTCCTATGAGATCATTTGATAGCCAGCCTGTCTAGTCACCTCCTCTCTATACTGTAATATATTACAGCAGTGATACAGGCTGAGGAAGAAAATACAGCATTCCAAGACTTTTCTTTCTGAAAGTTCATTGGGCAAGGACAGGAAAAGACACAGGATGGCAGCTTACTGGGAGGCTATGGTCAAAAGTAGGCTTAGAGAAAGGACCATGTGGAAATCAAGAGTTTCTCATTGTGAGGCGGAGGGGACAATGCAAGAAGCACCTTTAGAGAGTACAGTCAAAAAAGAAGAATGTGGCAGCTCTATAATTCAATATCCAGGGGAAGGGACTGATCTCCGAAAGGAGGGTCCTCTGTTCTCTTCCAATAGGAGAGAAGGGTTAGAAATGTATTAACATGGTATAAGTAAGCCCAGAGAAAAGTAGAAGAGAAGTTATTAGAGCTCATACTTCAAAAACTGCCCATTTTCTCTAAGAAATCTGCTAAGGGTGACAGGGTTCAGGAAGAGGTTTGCAGACATTGATGAAAGTTTGGAATACCTGAGAAAGCAAATGGGAAAGAAGATGAGTAGGGACAACTGAGGGGAAGAGTGAACATTCCTGAGGTCACAGACAAGCTGGAGACCATTCATTTCTAGCGGTGCAATTACTCGGCAGCCAGCATCAGAGGTGAAGAAAGCAGATTGCTGGTTAATACAGATTAATTTGCTCCAAAGTGGAGCAAAGATAAAAGGATGAAAGGCCAAGGAAAAGATTTTTGGTGAAAGGGTCATTGATATGATAGAATTTGGGTTTGGGGCTGGGAAGGGAGGGTTGTGAAACAATAAGATCTGTGGAGAAAATGTGGAGGCACAGAAGTAGCTGTATTAATAAATGAGCCTATTGGGAGCGGGAAGTCAATGAAAGAGCATACAAATGGAAGATGATGCCGGAAGTGGGGGTTATGACACTGACAGAGCTCATACCAGGTTCTCTGTCAGAGGCTCAATCGAAGCTTTCCTGACGAGACTGCTATGTGGTAGGAGTGTTTCAAACCACTCTCCCCAGGAAATTCTGGGCCAGGATGTTCACAAATTCCTGATGTGTGGTCATTAAGCCTGTGTTGAAAGACCCTTGTGCTGCAAACATCCAGGGATCCCTAAGGCTTGTTAGGTGATACCCATCCAAGCCTGACTTCTCTGTCTTACTACCTGGACAAGGATCGCCACTTGAGCTGGATCTCACCTCAAGTGCAGCTCCTAGGGAGCCCGGGTCTCAATCCACCTTTGCCCAAATTCTGGCCCTCCAAGAAAGGGACAGAGGCATACTCTGCAAACCCAGCAGAGGCTGGCATATTCCCACAGGACGCAGCATGAGTGGTCTCCAACCCCCCACCGATTGGCCAGCTGGAAACAAGCATTGTTTCTAGCCAAAGTTGCTGTTACTCTCTAGAAGCAGTACCTTAAGACAACTACCCAGTGGTGATGGCTTTACTCAGTCAACCATCAAATGGTGGCTGCTCAAATATCAGCAGATACGAGCTGTTGATAAGACTAAGCTGAGTTCATTGTTTAGTATGGTAAGAGAGACCACCAGCTTCTCAGAGCGTTGGCAGTGTCTCAGGAAGAGGGTCAGGGAATGAATGGTAAGGGCAGAATTTATTGAAGATTAGAAATTTGATTTAAAGTGGCTCTTTCAACCCTGGCTGGTGTGGCTCAGTAGACTGAGCACCGGCCTGTGAAGCAAAAGGGTCACCAGTTCAATTCCCAGTCAGGTCACATGCCCGGGTTGCCGGCCAGGTCCTCAGTGGGGGATGCTTGAGAGGCAAACACACATTGATGTTTTTTTCCCTCTCTTTCTCCCTCCCTTCCCCTCTCTCTTAAAAAAAAGAACTAAAATATTTTTTAAAAATAAATAAAGTGCCCTTTCAAAGCTGCAGGGAGAGGGTCAATTAGGATTGAGTAAGGATCACAGTGCAAGCCTTGGATTATTGAAAACAGCAAGACAATGATTCTGAGGCGAGGGATGAAAAGAATTTTGGGAGCAGCCTCTCTGTTGATGCTTTCCCTTGAAGATGTGGTGGGTCTGCATTAGCTTCCTATTGCTACGATAGTAAATTATCACAAACACAGCATCTGTAAACAACGCAAAGCTATTATCTTGCAGCCCTGGGGGTCATAAGTCCCAAAAGCAAAGTGCCGACAGAGCTTCATTTCTTTTGACGGCTTTAGGGGAGAAGCTGTTTCCTTACATTTTCCAGCTTCTAGAGATGGTCTGTATGCCCAGGCTCAAGACCCCTTCCTCACATCACTCTGACCCCTGCTCCCACCGTCATCACATCTCCTGCTCTGGTTCTGACTCTGACTCTCCTGCCTTCCTCTTACAAGGGTCCTTGTGATTACTTTGGGCCCAACCAGATAATCCAAGATCATCTCCCCACCTCAAGATCCTTCACTCAGTCACATCTGCAAAGTTCCTTTTGCCATGTAATGTAACATATTTTATCTTGAAAAAAAAAAAAGTAAGTTAACTGTTTATAGTAAGAATGCAGGGTTCGGGGGTGAAGACATGGACATCCTTGGGTAGACATTATTCTGCCTTCCAGGAATCTCCTATAATAAACAATCGAACTATTTGCTGGGGCAGGAGACTCCGGAAAGTAAAGTTTGCGAACAAAGACAGTGGAATAGCAGGGGTCATGTTAGTGCAGACAGGATGTTGTCATTCTCAGAGTCCAGCCTTAGTGTGAAAGCAAAATGGCTTTGGGTCTTCCCACCTTGGCCTATGGCAACTAAAACTTCTAAGACCCAGACATCCCGATAATAAACATGATTTACTGAATTTGACCTTCTTCACCCAGTTGAATTTCACCATTTTCTCAGTGTCCAATAGTCAACATTGCCAGTTAGCCACGTAGTCTGCAAAGCTAGCATGGCGGGGAGCAGAGACTGCCCCTCCGGGAGAGCCTTCAGTCTGACAAGCTGTAGCCACAACTACCAGCAGTCTTGGCTGCACTGCAGTCTCTCTCGTCCTCAGGAGACCCTGGGAGGTGTCTAAACTGGGCTGGCTGGACGGTTGATGGAGCTGAGAGGGCCTTGCCGGGAGGGCCAGCATACCACTCCCACCGCCTAGTGTGGATTCCTCATCCCCCCAGGGCTCCCCGTCTGTGGTTCTGAACACAGCCTGCCATGCCTTCGGGGAAACCACGTACTCAAAAGCCTCTTCAGTTCAATCTTACCCTTGTGTCTGCTGCTGGGGAAATACAATTAAAAACAAAATCTCCTGCCAACTCAGAAAACCTCTCCACAAAGGTAGAAGAGAAAGAAAGTAATGTCATTATCGAATAGCCATTGAACTAGAATGGGACACACATCACAGGCAACTTGCTGAAGGGATTGCAAAGAGGGAAAGAAATCTTACTCTTTGATGTAGAGAAGTGGGTACAACCCATTCAACTCATGTTTACAAGATAATACTGCTAATTTATCATATATTTGTAATTAGAGGAAGGGTTTCAACTTGGAATCTGGTGACAGCTGAAGTTAGGCCCATCTCCTGCCAGGAAACTAGGAGACAGAGCATTACCTTCCTTGATTTCAAAGAGATGACTCTCAGGTAGTTGCGAGACTGGCAAGGGGTTTACTGAGCATTTGTCCTGACACGACCACAAGGGCCAAGACTAGCCTGGCAGCACAGGGCTCTGCCACCTGACCCCCAACACTGGACACCTGGCTTGGGCCTCCATTTCAGGCACTATCCCCCACCTCTGCCACACCGATCCCAAATTATCCTGCCCTTATTACAACCTGGGTTCCCCAGTTGCAACCTATGGGTATATCCTTGCTTTGGAGAACTCAATTCAAAGGCCTCCATGCTATCATCCCCCACCAGGTGTCTGATACAGAAAAGAATTTGTGTTTCAGAAGAACTCTCTGCATTGCGTATGAGACCTTCCTCCAGGCTACCAGGTTCTAGCCCTGTCCATGGCCCCCCTTAGCTCTGTAAATTGTAGGTAAATTCTGTCCTGTCTTGTAGAGATTCAACTATCTTCCTGCCAACCTACAGGAAAAAAATTGCATTCAGTTGCGGTTTCAATTCAGCATCCCTTTGCTTAATATGCACCTGAGCTTTTTGGATTTTTCCTTTGCACAGGTAATGACATCTGCCTGATTTCCTTATGAGTTAAACAAACGTGTTCACATTGATATCTGTACAAAGAGTAGGTTTGGGGTGTGCCACCCTAAAATATGTCACTCTGGCATTGGTATGGTTTTTGAGGCAGGGGTGGCTGAGAGAAAAGCAGCCATGGGATGAGCTCTCTGCCCTCTGTCTAGGTGAAAGCAGAACATAAGTTCCCCTTGTTCAGGTGTCCTCCTTGCCCTTGACTCCCCACAACCAGGAAGAGGAAAGCAACCTGACCACCAAAGACAGGATGGTGCCGTGAGAAATTCATGTAACGATTAGAGTCACCCATACCCTCCATTAGTTTCCCCATATATTTACCTTTCCACAGTGTGCTATCCTTGGAAGCTTAAAACTCTTTTCCTTTGTTTCTTCACTTCTCTACAGATTTATCATTCTTTGTTAAGACACTAGATAAGCCAAAGTTCTAACCACTTCATTGAATTACTCATCACCGAATTGCGTCTCACATGTACGTGCACTACATGTGTTAATAAACTTGTTTTCTTTTTCCTCTTGTTAATCTATCTTTTGTTAGTCTAATTTTCAGGACCCATCTGGAGAAACTAGGAGGGTAAGGGGAAATGTTTTTCCTTTCCTACAATAAGAATCAGGAGTTTATCTTACCTTTTTTTTTTTCTTTTTTTTGAGAATTATCTTTTAACATAACAGCAACCAAAGTGTGAGAACCAGAGAGGTGCTCTTTTACTTTTGTTGCTGCAGACACCATGTCCCTCTGCCCACCCCGCCCCCATGGAATTTGTCTATTGCACACACCATCTGTCCGCACAAATCACCTTCTTACCAATTTACTGTTTGCTCTTTAATCAACTCACAGATTTCCATTCTTCTTAAATCCATGGTTGCTGTATCAGCCAGCCACCTCTGGAACACCTAAAAGGACCACTGATGCTGCCTGTGTTTGGCTTCAAGCCTGTTTTTTATAGCACTCTTATTGAAATACCGGTAGGATAATCATATAATTTATTGTCTAGCCCTGGACTCCTGAGAATGAAAGGGAGTACTACTAAAACTCACAAGGCAAGAAAAATAAGTCAGGACTGTCTTGGACAGTCCAGGACTTATGTTCATGCTATGAATCTGTGGGAGAATTTGGCTTTAGCATCAGATAATATGTGAATGCTAGAGTCCTGGGTAAATCATTTGCAAGTTGTGCGATGTTGAGCAAGCTGTTTTCCTTCACTGAGCTTTGTTTGGTTCTTGCTCCTGTCAATTGGAAGTAGAGAAACAACTTTCCAGCACCAGCTGTGAAAATTAGAGATCGCTAGAAGATTAGAGATACCTAACATAGTGCCTTTCACAAAACGGTGCTGAAAAAACAAAGTAGCATCTCCGATTGCTAATGTGAGACGTGAGGTTGCTTCTCGCCCTCCGCTTCGCGGTTGTGGATGAGAAGTCTAGCCCCTGGTCCTGCCCGCAGCTCACTCCAGCGCCCAGGCCTGTGGAGACAAACCAACACACTTCCCACCTACCACCTAGGATTTGCTGCTCTACCTCACAGCGCTGTGTGCAAAAGAAAAATTACTTACTATTTTGGGGGAAAATATTTTTCTTAGCTATTTCCATTATTTAAGCATTATAAAAACCTGAAAGGCAATGAATGATGTTGTGCATAACGTCAGCAAAGGAAATGAACTTTCAAATCTAAATTCTACACAAAGTTGAATCTACCCTCAGGGTTCTCAGCCCTGCCTGCACACCAGAGTCCCCTGGGGAGCTTTTGAAAGGGATTATACAGACATACACGTGGCTGAGTTTCACCCAGAAGTGATGGCTCTCCGTGTCTGGTGTGGGACCACATATTTTTAAAGTCCCCTGATGATTCTGATGGCCAACCAGGGTAGAAAACCACTGGCCTCCTCTCTAAAGAGGAATATTTTCAAATTACAAAAGGGAAGAAAGTACATAGAAAAATGCCAGTTGTTTACTTCTAAGATGGTGGATTCCATTATTGTCGTAATATTATTTTAAAATAAGCAACAGGATATCAATTACATGTATCTGTGGGGTCGGAATCATTTGCTTCTAGGAACACCCATGTGGAAGCCAGTGAGGAAGACAAGGCCAGGCCAAGGACAAGAAGGGCTGTCTACAAGGTAAGAAAACAAATACTACCCACATGGTGCTCTCTAGACTCCTTCCATCTCATTCCACCTTGCCCAAGTGCAAAGCACAGGCAAGCATCCTCTGTGGCCTGGCTGCCAGATGATGCTCAGGATATACGCTCGCTGGCAGGCAGCAGAGACTGCAGTGTGCCCTCAGCTACTCTCAGCCTCTCATGTCTGGATTTTTAAATTCAGACTGCAGATGACATCACTTCCACAAGGCCCTACCAGGGTTTTAAAGGGGTCTGAAAAATCTATTGCTGCCAAAGAATTTCACCTTAAACTTGAGCCTGGGAGAAAGGAAAGATGGAAAAGGGCATGTGACGCTAGGTCTGTGAACCAGGCCATCAGGAGAGGCATGGAGGCAGCTTTGGCTACAGGTTTCTCATTTCCACAGAGAGTTAAGAGGGGCTGCCTTTTTCTAGCATTTGGTGATCGCCCACTTTAACCTTCGGTAAGTGCCAGTATCTTTTATATTTGTTTATATCTCTTTGGAAGAAATTCATTCATTCAACAAATATTTATTCAGACTTTAGCGAGTGTCAAGGGCTATTCTGAACCCTGGTGACACAATGAACAAAACAGATGAAAATCTCTGCTCACTGCAGCTGACATGAGAATGAAATAATCACCATTGTAGTAATTACTCTCCTTATTTCACCCCCACCCCCAAACACAGACACACTGTGTTTTAAATTGTTAGGCACATTATTTGGCTTCATTTCCTCTGGCCATATTAAACACAATATCTGGTAAAGACTTGTTCCTTAAATATTTGTAGAAGTGATGAATGGTGACTACAAAGAAATGTCTAGAATAATAGACTGCTTTCAATATGCATGCAGCAGATTGAGCGACGCTTTCCCTTTGGTGGACAGGCAGAATTCATACCTGCCTCCCTCTGTAGTCTCAAGCTTTTATTTCAGCCCAACTGCTGCAAGGTTTGGTTCAGTTGATGTCTTTGTCACCACCAGATTGGGAGTATCTTCTAATAATGAAACTAACTGAAGTATTGATACAATTAATACATTCACCAGCATTAAGAAGACTCTCAAATATTTATTCAGTTCAAGTCAATATTGATTTTTCATTATATTTAATTACTAGATAATCTCTCCATCTATAGAATTAACACTACAGCTAAGACATGAGGTAAGACTTTGGGCTTAAGCCCCAGTCACATAGGTGAGTTGGGACATGACCATAAGCAACTTGCATTCCCTCCTGAGGTTTCCACACCTCTTAAACTATGAGTGCTAATTAATACACTCTAAGATTTCTCTTAGTTCTAGAATTCTAAGCACTAAATAGATATGAGTTAGTAAAATATGACACTGTTAAGTGGTATGAATACTATTTGTTAACCTTGTCTCATTTAAAACTTATAATATTTTTAAGTATTCTGTTTCTTTTTAAAATTATTTTTAGTGAAGGACTTGAGATTCAAAGATACAACCCATTCATTCAAGATCAAAGGGTTGGTCAGTGTTTGTCCAGCATTTGAACTTAAATCTATTTGATTCCAAGTTTAATGTATTGTCCATGTGCTATGAGACTGACTTTCATAGGTGGCTTTACTAGGATAGAAACCAGTTTTATCATCCCTCTCCTTTTTTTTCTTATTACAGGACACAACAGAAGAACAAACTGTCATGTATTAGCAGTATAAAATTATGATTATGATATTATCACTAAATATTTTTTTCAGACTCCTGACCAATTCACTTACTGGAATTTATAAGTGCTAGAGACATTAAAAATTCTTTGAATTGTGCTATTAAGAATGAACTCAATTTCTGCTCTGACCAGTTGTGGCTCAGTGGGTGAGAGTGTTGTCCCATAACCAAAGTGTCATGGTTTGATTTCCAGTCAGGGCACATACCTACATTGTGGGTCTGATCCCTGGTCTGGGCTCTTACGGGATGCAGCCAATCAATGATTCTCCCTCACATTGATGTTTCGCCTTTGCTCTCTCTCTCCCTTCCTCTCTCTCTAAAAGCAATGAAAAAAAAAAGTCCTCAGGTGAAGATAAAAAAAAAAAAAGAAGAATAAACTCGGTTCTTACAAAGCGAAGGCAGTTCAGCTATCATTAGCTCCTTCCCACCTAGTGCCTCCACGTACTCCCACACAAACCCAAATTATTATACAAAAGAATATGCCTTTGGCCTAAGGATCCACAACCATGAAATACTGGTGCCTGAGGAAGTTCTCTAAGCTCTAAAAGGAGGGTTTTTATAAAAAGTTGTGATTTGGTTGATATATAGATTTCAATTCTGAAATCCTTTTTTATAACATCAAAAGATTTCAAGCATCATAAATTATACTTTCAGTAAGCCATTGATTGTGAACATAATAAAAACTCACCAGGATTTAAGTAACTCTTTATATAAACTTGAATTTCCTTCATCATAATAGCATCTGTACTTACCTAAAAAATAACATACACATATGGACAAAACATCTTGCCTCAGGACCAGCTAGAATAATTGTAAAAGGCATGAGTGATTTATTCAAGAAATGTTATTAAGCATAATCATAGAATTGATTTTTTCAAAAAATAACTCTGAAATTGGAGAGCAGGACAAATGGTTTAAAGAGAAGCCAGTGGAGGGAGATGAGTTAGGAGTTAAGAAATGACTGAACCCTGGCTGGTATGGCTTAGTAGACTGAGTATCAGCCTGTAAACCAAAAGGTCACTGGTTTGATTCCCAGTCAGGGCACATGCCTGGGTTACAGGCCAGGTCCCCACTTGGGGACATGCAAGAGGCATCCAGTTGATATTTCTCTCACACATCAGTGTTTCTCTCCCTCTTTCTCTCTCCCTCCCCCCTCTCTAAAAGTAAAATAAATAAAACCTTTTAAAAAATGACTCAATAATAGTGGAGATGTAAAGATAGAGCTGAGGTAAACATTCAAGGTAGACCTTGGGGACTGTGTGAGTGTGAGGAGTGGAGTGAAAGAAAGGAAGAGATGAATACTTGTAATTTTGAAGACTGGGTTTAAGGCAAAACCAAAAGTATTATATTACTTTTTGTAGGAGTCTGCAAACTATAGGCCATGAGCCAAATCTGACCCACCACCTCTTTTTGTATGACCTACAACTTAAAAAGTTTTTACATTTTTAAATGGTTGAAAAATAACCAAAGATGAATATTTTATTCTAAATCAAAATTATATGAAATTCAAGTTTGTATCCATAAGCGAAGTTTTACGGGAACACAGCCAGGCCCATCTTGCCCGATAATGGCAGTTGGATGGTTGTGGCAGAGACTATGTGATCCACAAAATCTACAACATTACCTGGCCCTTTACAGAAAGCTTGTCCTCTCCTGATCTAAAGTACTGATATTACAGAAGGCACTGGATAACGGATTTTGCTAAAAAGAGCATGCAGGGCCCAGAGCAGTGCTGCTCTAATGCAACTGACATTTTTCCAGGTTGGTATTTCCCTGGTGGCTATTTCAGCTTCCTTTGAACACATTGGCCCAATAAGTTGGGCTTCGGGGACATTTCCCCTTCCTGTTCGATTGAGATATCATTGTGTCTATGTTTCCTGTTGATTTCGCCAGTTAAGCTCTTAGAGGTCTAGAAGTGCCGTCCTGCTGCCTGTGTATATGATCTTCTCCCTGAGGACTGGGAGCACCAAACACAGCCTTCAGACCTTTCGGTGGGTTCCAGATGACTTCCAGCTGCCAGTATATCTGCCTCCTCCTGCCTGGGAAATTTTTTTTTTTTTTAACACAATAGGCCTCTCTACCTAAGTTTCTGGCAGGTGAAAAGTGCAGAGGAATTAAAACTCCTAGGAGTATCCCTCCACCAATAACTCTTGGGAGTTGGTAGGTAACTATCCTAGTTTCCTCATCCCTTGGGCATGTATTTTGTATCATTTCTAAGAAGGTCCTTGTGGGATTGAGTTCCAGCCTCTCACTATGGTAGCTCACTTAATATTACTATTTATTAGTTGCTCTTCTTTCCCTGTTTCCTGAGATTTCTAAATAATCTGTGTGCACTAGAATTCTTGTCTCAGTCACTGCTTCTAAGATAATCGAAACTAAACACTAAAACTAAAATCACCCCTCCTGTAGCCCCTTGACTCTCGTCGCCTGGGGGGAAGCTGTACTTGGAATAACACAGAGGATCCCCAGAAATTTCAGCTGTTTCAACAAGGGTCAAGATTGGCACAGGTACAGAGTAAGTTTGTTCTCTTCCCCAGATGGATCAAGAATATACCCTTGCACTGAGAATGAAACCAAGCCTTTCCTAGGGAGATGGTTTCCTGCTGTCTGAGGCTCTAGCTCATATTGGTCAGTTTAGACCCATATGTACAGTTGCCTAATGGACATCATCTGGTTGTAGTCTGCACATCAATCTTGTGTGTGTCTGTGTGTAGAAATATTCTTGACCGTGAACTTTCTAGCATGCCCCACATCCAGCTGGTCACCAAGTCTTCCTGCGCTCGGCTCAGAGGCATCCCTGCATCAATGAGGCTCCTGATGTCATCTTCTATCTCCCGACTGACCTTCTACTGATCTTTTCATATGCTATTTGGCTCTCCACACTGCTGCCAAAATTATCTTTCAGAAAAGATAATCAATCAAATTTTTCCTGTTTGCTTCAAAACCCCTTTGATTCTACCTTGCCTACAGAATAAATTTCAATCTTCTTGGTGTGTCCCCTAAGGCCATTAACAGTTGGCCCAGACTCCCAGAGTCATCCATTTCTCACACACATATGAGTGATTATTTTCCAGATGGATATAGATTCTGTTGAGATGAAGAAAATACAAACTCATTTCAAAGCTTTACTGAATTCATACTGGTTTTATTCATGTATTTTTCAATCAATAAAATACAGAAAAGTACAGATATCATGTGGAGTTGCAATTTTCTGATGTTAAAAAAGATATTCTCATACTTTTGAAGTTGGGAGCCAACTAGATTTACGTAATTTTTAAGTCCTCTTTCAACTTTCTGCACTTATTCATGTTAAGTAACTTTTTTAAGGCAGGGTCATTCTAAGGACATAGACTTTGAGAACAATGGTGTATCTGGGCTGAAAAATGTTTGGTTTTGTATCAGTGTGCACATATGTGTATATAGTGTGGTGACAGTAGGTGGTGGAAAGGAGATTAGCCCGGGGCTTATATACACATAGCAGGATATTATACTTTATTTTCAAGAATTCATTTAAAACAACTCTGGCTCTTTTGGTAGGCTTCAATAAGGGAATTGGAATAATGGCACCTTGATATAACACAGTACAGTTTATGGTAAAATTTAGGTTTTCAAAATGTCCTGTCATTAAAAGGGAGGATACAAACAGTTTTCTATAGTACTGAAGCCACTAACTTCAGGCAGCATTACCAGGACACTGTCTTGTATCGGGCAGTCTCCCAACACAGAATCAGTATTGGTAATTAGAAGAAGGGACCTCTGGATTCAAATGGATTTGGGCTCAAATCCTGGGAACACTATTTCTTGGTAATGGTGATCTTGAACAATTCACTTCTGGGAAACTCAATTTCTTCGTCTATAACATGAATAACAGATACATTGTACAATATTATGATGACTTTAAATGAAATTAAGTTGTTCTTGTGGATATTAATGTATTTTTTCTCTTTCCCTATTACTATTACTAAAATTACTATGTTCCTAGATATCTCATACATGTTTCAGGCTTCAAAATTTGTATCTGGAAGGATCCTTAGAGCTTATTTAGAACATCTTACTTAGTTTTCAGATTTGGAAGCCAAGAAAGGTCATGTAGACTGACTGTCACTATGTCATGAAGTGGTAATATTTGTCATAGCCACAGAGGCAAATGGGGCGGCGGGGAAGCTTTTGAGAGTTGCTGAAAATCAAGGTTAGCAGAGGTTAAAAAACAAAGACAAAACATACAAATGTGCATTAGGGAGGAGATTTTCTCAAAAAATACTTGACAGTCAGAGCCAGAGCTGAAGAAAGCAGGCATCGAATGTTCCCCTGCCCCTCCCTGCTTTTGGGCGATGGTTATCCAGAGGTCCCACATGTTTCCACATGTCTTGCAAGTGGAGGCACTGACTGTCTTTGTACCAAACTATCTTTTCAAGAATGTTCGTATAGTGGGCAGTTTTCAAAAACCGAAGAATGTCTCCCTCTGGAGCAAAGGGAAGTTTAGCTTACTGTCCATTATAAAAGATTCAGGTTCTCTAAACTCAAGAGTTCCTCTCTGTAATGCATCCAACTCACAGCATGTGTGGCTGTATCACAGCCCCCTTTACATTGCCCTGTGGGGATCTGGGTTCAGGAAACTGTTGCAAGAAAATGCTGATACTCCGGCTACTGCTCTTACTATAATTAAACCCTTTGGTTCTGACTCAGGGTTCTCACCTCTACTGCCAGCACACATGAAACTCTCAGGCTAACTTGTCAGTTTGAAAACAGGGGGAAAAAATCTCACAACCTCCAGTTCTTGACATTTGCTAAGTGTTATTACCAATTAAAGCTGTTTCTAAGTCCCTGAAGCAGAAACTTTGTATTACTATAATGGGCTCCCAATGTCTCCACACAGACCACTACAAACTAAGGCAGACCAGAAACAGCAATAACAACCCCTAATTTTGTGTATGAAAACTGTTAGTGCCCCCATTAAAATTAAAATCCCCCTCATATCCTTTCTAACAGCTCAGAGCCCCAGCTTCTGAGGGCTTTTCCTGGTAACTGCACTTATCTATGACCTTCATCAGGTGATTGACCTTGGTCACTGGAGCCACCTCACCCACACAGACTGCAAGAGGTGGCAGAGAGCTTATGCTATCTCTCCCTGACATAGTTTGAAGCCAATACCTGACTAAAGTGGAAATAGGGGAGACCTTACTCCTTTCCCTCAAGGCCAAACTCTGGGGATCTAATTTATATTCCAGAACTTCCTGTGGGAGCAGGATGAGACTGGGACTTGCCCTGAAATGGCACTTTTGCCTGGCTTCCTTACCTTCCCTCTACTGCTTTCCCACTCCCTTCCTGGTTTCTCTAGAACATGTTCTTAGAAAATAAAGAGCAAATGCTTGGCCTGGGGTCTACTTCTAGAAGAAGTGACCTAAGATGGCCAGTGTTTCTCAAGCCTGGTTGTATATTATAATTAACTGCGGGGGTCTTTTAAAAAATTATGATATTATCCCAACCTAGGCCAATTAAATCTCAGGCAGTAGGGACAAGGCATGAATATGAATGAATCTATCATCTATCTATCTATCTATCTATCTATCTATCTATCTATCTATCTATTTAAAAGCTCCCCAGATGATTCTAATGATCAGCTCTGATTTTGGTCATTTGAGCCACATATTCTTCAGGGAGTTTAATTTAACTATTTGCTACCTGCCCAGGATTCAAACAGGCCTAGCAGATACACTATCTAGGACACTGCCCAGCCCCGGAAATCCTCCAGGCTGACAACTCGGCAGCAGTATGGCCCAGCTCAGGCAGCAGCAGGATGCTTTTCCTTAGCAATGCCAGCAGAAGTCTTTGACATCTAGGGCATCTTTAGATGGGAAAGGCCTAGAGGGCTCCTCTAGGAAAAGCTTGAACACAACTGCCAAGCAAAAACAGGCCACTAGTCTTCTCTACCACCCCAGAAAAGACCACTGATGTTCAGGTACAGTTCCAAATCCAGTCAACAGGGTGTCTGGAGACACCATATCTGTAATGAGTCTCATGTCTACAGGACTCGACCTCTACCTTGGACTGAGTACTTCTTGATCCCTGCCTTAGACCAGGCAGTCTAAGGGGATCGTGATGGTTAAATTTTATGTGTTTTATGGCCAGGCCATGGTGCCCAGTTGTTTGGTCAAACACTAGTCCAGACATTATTTTGAAGGAATTCTGTAGATGTTATTAATTTCTATAATCTCTCGATTTTAATTAAATAGGTTATCCCTAGCAGAGGTGGGCCTCATGCAATAGCTGAAGGCCTGAAAGGCAAAACCGGAAGTTTACTGGAGACGGAAGTCCTGCCCGAGTTTCCAGTGTGTTAAACTGCCCTACAGATTTCAGACTTGCCAGCCTCCACATAATCACATAAGCCAGTTCTTTAAAATAAATCTCTTAAAATATATGTACAACCTTCTATTGGTTCTGTTTCTCTGGGAAACCCTGACGGACACAGGTGTGATCTGCCAGCCCCAGTCTCAAAGACCCCTGGAAAATATGACTATGGTCTTCATTTTAGCCAATTCCTTGGCCACATTCAGCCTGATTGAATTTGACACAGCCAGCTCCCAGCCTTTTACTTCCAACTGCTATGTATATTCCCATGACAGATGTCTGCCTGGTGCCAGGCTGGAGACAGGTGCTCTTTCGAACACTCTTTTTAGACAGGCAGCTGATTACATGGCTTGGCTGCCCATCCAGCCCCTATGAAGCATGCCCAGAGCAAGCTGCCACCTTCCTTCACACAGCACACCCTCTAGCCCCAAAATACACCATTCCCTCGACCATCTCCCAGGACCCTGTTCCTCCTGGACCCACTGACATAATCCCATGTTTAGCAAACTTTCTGGCATATGGTGGTGCTTAAGAAAAATCAAATGAAGTAAAAGTGGTCACTTAGCGAGCTCAGGCACTCCAAGGGGACTTTTGAGAAAACTTCTGGTGAGCCAGAGAAAGTAGACAGTCCATCTACCAAGTGGTGGACTACTGGTGTCTCAGAGGAATGCTATCTTGTCCAAGTCAAGTCCTCCTCACTGAGCATACTCATTGGAGCACAGGCCAAGGCTCCCTCCAGACCAACCATCTCTGCCAAATGGAGTGGGGTCTTAAATAGGAGAAGGGAAATGGCCAAACACAATCATATCTTGTCTCATCAATTAACCTGCCCATTTCCCATCCACTCGTTCTACCCTCCTTAATGTCAAACATGTCTTTGGTCTATACACTCACACATCCTGGCTTTTACTTCTTGTTGGGCCAACCCTCTCCACCCTGCGCCATGCTCTCAAGAGCTCTCATATTCAGATTCTGGGCTCTGGAATTCAGAGATAATTCATTTTGGAACCCTGGCTTTATCACTTAGTCCTTGATCCCTTCACTTGTTAAGTAGAAGCCATGTGACAACCTACCGGGACTGCAGTGGGGTTTAGAGACAATCAAAGAACCAGTGAAGTCTAGCAGAGCACTTGGCACACAGTAGGAGTTTTAAAATGTCATCCATTATTATTATCATTATTGGACAAAAGTTAATATTTGAAATCCAGATACCACCACAATCGCAAAACCAATCTTACACCTGGGCCACAATACGCTGCCTACCCCTCCAGACCAAGAAATCTTAGCAGGAGACTTCCCAGCTACTCCACAAGCTTCCCACAAGCTTAGAAGGGGACATATCAAGAGCTATTTTAATATTCTGTGGTTTGAAATTACAATATTCTTAGCCATTTACAATCTTTAAGCTTACCTCTTCATTATATGAAGGGAACTGGCTTGTTAGCTTTCCCTAATTGTAGCTCACAAAAATAACTTTTTGATGAAAACACTATACAAAATTGAGTTAACTCCTGTGATTCTCAGCTCTACCGGCACATCATAAGAAACACCTGTGCAGCCTTATAAAACATTCTCAGACTTGATCTCCGCGAAAGAGTTACACTTCGGTGACACAAAGAGATGCAGCCTTGGACCCAGGGAGCTGCGGCAGCCGTCAGCTATTCCCAGCCCGCTCTCTGTGTGCCCCGCCTCCCACCTGCCTGCCTCCTCCCTCTTCTGCTTGTCTGGATGTGAGAATGCAGACCGGTCATTGCCTCATTCCTGTGGGGTCCCCGCAAGACTTCAAAGGGGTGGAGCCTCTGCCGTCTCTAGGCAGATGCTGCCTCTGGCCAGAACCTGGGAGGGAAAGGGGACGGGTAGTAGAGAGCTGTGTGTAGAATGGAGAGCGAGCAGAGAAGCAGGGAAAGGGCAGGAAGTACCTGTATCTATGCCCCTGGCTGTTAGAAAAGAAATGTGACCAAATAACAGAGGGGTTGACACAGGGAATAGAGCCCCACCCCAGCTACTCAGAGATTGCCTGGTTTGCTTCACAGTAAAAAATGCTACTTCTGTTTCTGTTTGTATCTCTTTTGGAGAAAATTATTGCCTTTTATTGTTGTTATTTTCCTCTGCATCTTATTCCTGTCCCCACCCTGTGACTGTACCTTCTTTGGTAATTTCTCCTCTTATTCTCAGATCTAGTGGAGGGGTACAGTGGTTACCTGGCACATACTGTATCTTGCTGTGTATAATGCGCACTTTTTTACCCAAATTTTTGAGGGAAAAATAAGGATGCACGTTGGGCAGTACTAAAACGTGGGTGTGCATTATACACAGTAAAATATGGTATTTGTTGTCCCACCAATTTGTGTTGAATTAATGTGTGGTGCACCGGTCGACTGGCCTCCCCACACGCAGAGGAGGATGAAGGTCAGCTGAGGCCCCTGGCGCAGAAGAAAATATTGGGCCCCTTAAAAAAGAGAGAGAGACAGGGAAAATAAAAATACATGTTAACCATATTTTTCAATAAATAAAAAATATGTACTATTAATGTTTTATTTCCAATAAAATTTGAATATAATAGATGTATTGCACATATGAAACCAAACTTGCTGTCATTAGAAAAAAGTGTAAAGGTGGGGTTTTGTGGGGCCCTTCAGAAGTCAGGGCCCAGTGCGCGTGCCCAGTGCTCCCCCCATTAAATCCACCTCCGCCTCCGCCCACACAGTATCATGGACTTTAGGTGCCATTCTATTTTGTCCTCAGACAAAACACAGCCTTCCTTCCTCGGGTCTGCAGCAGTTAATCCAGACTAACCTGTCCTATCGATCTTGGGCTGTGAGCACCTCAGGTAAAGGGGCTTGTTTATCCACCGGTTCCCGGCACAGCACTGGCATTGAGAAGGTTCTTGAATGTTTGCAACATGCATCCAATTTTCTATCTCCATATTACTTGACTGGTATCTGATTTCTTCATCACTAGGATGAAATCAATGCTAGAAAAGGGAAACACAGGGTCCTGGTCATACAAGTCCTTTCTGATGTAACTGCAGACAACCTATAAGACCTCTTTGAGTGTCTGTACTGAAACTAAGTGGACTGAATCATGACACTATGGAAAAGCAAATAAACCTGAATAAATGCCCTGCAGATCGACCTCACTTCATGTAAACCTCACCAAAACTTTAAATGTATATTTTATTCCCACTTGAAGAACAAAAAAAAAAAGAAAAGAAAATAGAGTCTTAGAGCTTTGATTTGCTCAAGGTCAGTAGTACGCCTAGGATTCCAACCCAAATCTGTTCGAACCACAGCCCACTGTCTCTCACCTGCCATGATACTTCCCAGGTGGGAGACCAACCACATAGACCCACATAGACGGTGTCCTCAGGGATGCTGCTGAAGAACAAGTGGCTTCTTTAGATGGAGAATAGTTCTCATCCTCCCTTTTATCTTAATAGAAGACAAGAGTTTCATAGCATGACATTATAGTATTACTAAATGACATCTTTTTCCTAACTCTGTTTTTATTCTCCTATTAGATCTATGAAAAAAGCCAAGAGCATTTAAAAATTATTTTACTTGAATCTTGGGAGAGAACAAAAATTTTCCCTGCTCTTTATGGGCCTTGAAGTTAGTATCCCTCCACCAACCTACCATACAATCCTCCAATTCATCCCCCAAATATACTTATAAAACCAAATTTATCAGTCCAGGTACACCTTTGAACTTTGAGTCCACACCCTTCTAACAGCTCTGGCTAAGAAAGTTACTTGAAATAATTAAACTCTAAAATCTGGAAGAAATATTTCATAAAAATCTAGTTGGTTCCCAATATTTACACTGTAAGAATCCCTTTCCCACCAAACATAAAAATGCAGTTCCACGTGATACTAGTTGTGCTATTTTTTGGTATTCATTGATTGGGAAAATATGTGATAAAACATCAAAATGAATTCAGTTAAGTTTTGAAACGTTTGTAATTTCTGCATCTCTGCAGCACACGTATCTTGTATACGTGTGAAAAATAGCTGACTGCGAGACAGGCTGGACCAATTGTCAAGGACCTTGGGTGGCATACCAAGGAGACTGAAATTTATTCTGCAGGCAAAATGAAGTCAAGAGAGGTTTGAAAGCAAACTGACAGGACCAGATTGATTTTCTTTTACGGAAGATAATTTTGGCAGCAGTGTGGAGAGTCAATTGTGAAATGAAGAGAACAGTGGCAGGAGTGCAGGAAGGAGGGAGGAGACTATATCAGGAGCCACAGTGATGCAGAGACGCTGTTCCTCTGACCTCAACACTGGAGGACTTGGTGAACAACCAGAGACGGGCAGTGCAGAAGAGGGATGCCCAAAGATGTTCTACATCTGGAAACTTTTGGAGACTGTTACCTTGAAAAGAATAAGAAATAGCAGGGGAGGAATATATATTTTGCATGAGGTTGGCGGTTGGAGTGGTGGAATAATTGGTGAGACTAATAATACTGGATCTATATGCATTAAGCTTGAAATGACGTTTCTTTTCAGCATGTCATTGGATATTTAAGTCTGAGGATGAGGAGATCTGAGCTGAGCCGGACCTTTTGTCAGCAGTAAACCATAGTTATGATGATGCTTACAAGTCCCGTAGGCCTTGGCTCAAATCCACTTGCTGACTGGTCAAGGAAAATGCTAAACTTTACCAAGCATTAGTTTCCTCATTTGAAACCTGGGATAACGGATACCCACAATAAGGGTTTCTTACTAAAGATTATAGGTTTTTAAACAATAAAACACTAGTAAAGTACACGGCATATGGTAGTTGCTCAAAAAATAGCAGCAGCCACCGGAAATAACCCGTAAAGAGTAATGAACCTCTTTTACTCCTTAAAGGAATCAGAAAGGTGAATTTTTTTAAATCGTTCAAACAAAACGGTATATAATTATTCCTGTCCCTCATCTACCAAATCAAATCCATCAACTGCTGTTAGCATTATTCGCAAAATTGATCTCAAATCCTACCTCTTCTATGGAGGCTTTCTACAATGTAAATGTAGCCAGAGTGGAACTACATTTCCCAGAATTCCCTTCCCTGCCTGGTTGCAGGTGATGGTTGGACAAAAGAGAAATTTGCATGACAGTTCAACCTCCAACGCAAGCTGCAGCCATTAAGGTCTAAAAGTACATCAGGGTGCCCTGCTACAGTTCGCTAATTTTTTTTCCTTGCTAATAACCTTTCGTTTTAACTTTTTTCCCAAGTCAAGTGCCCCTCCATCACCACCTGTCCACCCATGTCCTCTTCCACCTCTCCCCAGCCCCTTTCCCTCTGCTGGCAACCACCACACTGTTGCCTCTGTGCATGTGTCATTTTCCTTTTGGCTTAATTCCTTCACCTTCTTCACCCACCCTGCAACGCCCTCCCCTCTGACTGCTGTCAGTCTGTTCGGCAGTTCACTCACATCACTTGTACTGTTGGCTCACGTTGCTGGGGCAGCAGCTGGGCCCAAAGCAACCCTAGCTCCCTCTATACCTCCTCTTCCAGCTTCTCCATATCCTGGGTCAGATAGTGCAGGGTGGGGAGAGTAAGTCACCTGCATCCTAAAGTTGAAAGCAGTGAGAGACAGACAAGGTTCCAGTTTGTTCCTTACTTCAAATTTAGCTTTTCTTCTCAACTCCTGGACCTACTAACTGCATTGACCATAGACCTACAACCAGACACAGAGGCAACAGCTTTCTGTAAACTTTTAATCCCTGCCCACAATTGTGTCAGGTCTAAATCCTGCAGTAAATCCAATATTTCATAATACTCTCAGTGGCTGTTTTCCTGACTGAACCCTGACTGATACAGAAATTGAGATTCAAAGTAGTTCAGACAGAATGGGACCTTAAGAATGGTTTTCTAAATTAATTTTGAGTTACCTGGACTTGATTTTCTGATACAATTGGAGAGGCTGGTAGTTCATGACATGCAAGAGTTACTTGAAGTATCACCTGTAGACAACTGTAATCAAGTGCCAATAAAAGGCAAGAATTTGAATGAACTAACTGCTACCGAGGAAGATTTTAGTGAAAATACATAAGTAGTTTGGGAACGAATGGCTGCTTCTAAGTGCACTGAAAAATGTGAGGAAAGAAACTGATAAGCTTCAGGATTTATGATTGTCCTGAAAGATGAGGATATCCTGTACCAAAGGGCGATAACTTCTGGAAACCAAACATGAAATTTAATCCTGTGGGTGGCTGAATTACAAGCTGAATTCTCAACTTTCACAGCTTGTTACATTAAGGTTAGGACATAGATGGAGAAGAAATAGGACTTAAAAATTTGGGATGTGAATATGTGAGCAGATTCCAAAGCAACTGGGGACTTTGAACCCCTAAACTCTACTGAGTCTCCTTTGCCAGCAGAGAGCCCTTCCACACCTGTTGGAAGAGGTTAGTCTTCCCTAGCCTGAAGACCTACTATGTCATCCCTTGAGGTAGTTGCCTTCCAGGAAACAGCCGATCTTCAGGAGCTACCCTCATGCCTCTCATTACTTGTGGACCTATGGCCAGACTCAATTTCCAGTGGGCCCCAGGAGGTAAGCTATAAAGTATGACTTATAAGGAGGTCAATACACACAAAAAGAATTGCAAGATTTTGTCAATTTATATCGACAGAACTCATCAATGTGCATGAGAATAGATCCTGAGATATACTGGATCAGGGAAGAAGAAACGATGTTGAAACTCACTTAAATTAGCTGATTTATGTGCACTAAGCAGAGATTCTGGAATCAGTATGTTAGCTGAAGGGGCTGTGAATGGCTCTAAAAGTTTGGTTTGTTGGTTACTGATCTGGAGTTAAAGGTACTTTACTCTCAGTGAATTTGAAGCTTCATTACTTTCTTGGTGTACTGGTGAAGGGATCCAGAGGCTTAGGGAAAATGATATGCTTAAGTGGATTTATTATACAATACCTGTTCAGATACCCTCTATGTTCCCCAGAATGGTCCAAAGGATACACCTTTCACTAAGGCTCTGAGAAATACTTTGGGGATGGAAGCCCAGCACCCATAAGGAGCTCTATGGTGGTTGTCTTTAAAGATTAGAAATGAGAGGAGGAAATGCTGTCGTCACACTGGGATCTCTGAATTCGATGGGGCTGATGAGACCCTGGGATAGCAGGAGTCAATCGGTGGCATTTAGCCACAAAAGACAAGGAAGATATGGTTACTGTAATGGGCAGCAGAGCTGAAAGTTATCAGAAGAGTCTGACCCATAGAGACCTTTGACATTTGATAGTTACAGTGTCCCTAGAACTAAAATAAATGATCACCCTACTAAGGCCTTACTCGACTTGTGTAAGTAATGTGGTGAAAAGAAACCTACCAGATTTGGCAACAAAGAATGGTGGACCCTCGATCAGTAGCCAGATGTACGCCAGTTCATAGATTTAAAGTCCCTTGAGAGAAGGGAAGAGAGGGCCCCTTGAGGAACACTCCTACTAGGCAACCAAAAATTTATACTCTAAGTCTTCTTCCCAGCCCTAGTTGAGTGGTTTACAACCTGGGGCAATTTTACCCCCTGGAAGTTCATTGTCAATATACGGAGACATTTTGGGTTATCACAACTGGGGGTGGGGGGTACTAGCATCTAATGAATAGAAACCAGGGATGCTACTGAACATCCTAATGTACACGATAGCACCCACACCAGAGAATTATGACACCCAAAATGTCAACAGTGCTAAGGCTGAGAAACTGCTTTTCCCAAGAGGCCTGTGACCACTGAGTTTCAACAAGCAGGAAGTGGGTCCGCACCATCATAATTTTCAGTGATTCGGGTGCACCAGGACTACACATGAAGGTTCGATTTCGCAAATATAATAAATCCGAGTCACAGCGCAGACTGAAGAGTGATGCAAGCACAGTACTCAGGTACTCATAGAGCTTTGGAAGTTTAATCATCCAAAGTATTACATAATTGTTAGAGAGAAAAAGTTATCTAGAATAAAAATAAAAAGAACATAAGTAACCATGCTAAGTAACTAAAAGAAAATTTTGTACAAATGTCAAGTGGCCCTCTTTCACCAAATCTATCCCATCAGGAGCTGCATTCCAGCAATTAACCCCAAATCCAACTTTTCCCATCCCCCTCTTCTGCGACGCCCCCATTGCTGCCTTGAAGCTGCCATGATGTCTCAGCTGGAAAGCCACTTTAACAGCCTCTTTACCTTCTCCCTTGTTCCTGGAGAATCTGTTCTTGCCAAGTGGTCCCCTTACAATGTAGATTACTCCAACACTCCTGAGCATCACAGACTCCAGGTGAGCTGAGGGCCACGGTATAGGAAATGAAATTGGGTCCTTTTTCCTGCCTTGAAGGAAAGCCCGGAGGGATGAGTAAAGAAAACACTGGTCTAGTTTTGCTCTCCTTGGAGAGGAAGATCTCCCTGTCTGCTTGCTTCCATTTCTTGTCCTGCCCCATTGCCACACACGAACTCACAGATTATCCTTCTCGACAGCAGAGCGATCTATTCAAACCTCAAATCGGGTCACTCCCTGCAAAACACACACCCTCAAGGGCCTGCTGGAGCCAGTGCTTCATCTAAGTAGCCCGGAGTAGGACCTTAAGGTCTTACCGTTTTTAACCTGTCCACGTGATTCCAATGTGTACCCAAGGCTAAGAACCACTGGCCTGCAGCTGTATTTCTCAAACTCTAAAGTGCATACAAATCACCTGGTGGCCTTGTGAACTTCACTTTCTGACCCAGGAGGGCTGGATGGGGTCTGAGATGCCTCAGTTCTAACAAGCACTCAGGTCGTATGGATGCTGCCCCCTGAGAGCCACACTCTGAGTAGCCACTGCTCCTGGACTCTCTGACATAACCCAGTGCTCCTCCCAGTGCCCAGCAGATAGAAAGCCCTAGATAAACACACCTGTGGCCTGTTTCTCCATTGCAGGCATCAGACACACCTGCTCCCCATGTCTCTGGCTCTGTCACCCAGGGGCTGTGCGACATCCTGCAGGCTGCCTTGCCTCCCTGAGCCTCGACACCTTCACTTGTCAAATGGCAGTGAAACAGCCACCTCGAGCGCTTCCATGAGGGCTGGGACCATTAGAGGGTTAGACACCCAGCAGGGGGCCCGACTCCCACCGGGGGCCTCTCTAGTAAGAGGCTGACATAAACAGCTGGTTGTCCTAGGGACGCCACCTGGAAAACAAGTGGCTTTCCTAGGAGGGAGAATCCTTTCCAGCCCCCCCTCCCCTTTTTTATGAATTTCAGGATGCAGCTCAGAATCAAATTGTATCATATTACAGTACAGACTTACTACTATGGAATTATTATTATTTTTTCCTGACTTCAGCTGTTTCCCATGGTGGATCCTACTATCAGGGCCAAAGGCTTCTTCAGATTCTACTGCTTAAGAATATATCTTTTAAATATTTAGTATTTCAACAAATAAAAAATTTAGTGTTCTATAAATAAGTAATGTTTAGCTATTTCCATCATTTAAGCTTTATTTCGTGCAAAGGAGAAGGACAATGGCTTATGGTTTTCCTATTAAATCAGCATATAAAATGAAATGTTAAATTAAAATTCTATCAAAAGTGTAATGGCTGTGGAATGAGGCTCAGGATGGGGAGTGGGCCGAGAAGCTCCAAACCACCACGGACAGGCCGGGGGACGCGGAAGCGGAGCAAGGCCGCTGAGAGTTAGTTTGCACACCTAAATAACTCGGCTAACTTTTAGTAACGCAAAAGCTGTGCCTGCTGCAGCTCTGGGGCCATGGAGATAGGCATTACTTTAACCTGTGAGGCAGCTGGCAGGCAGCCCCCAGCTACAGCACCTGCGAGAGAGCAGGAGGGCGGTTCCATATGTCAAGGGGTCAAGCCTGCCCAGGCTAACAGTGGCAGCCAAGGAAGGCAGAAGAAACCAGAGTGCTGGCAGGTGTAACCCTTTGTGGGAGGAGTCAGGAATGGGCTTACGGAAGAAGATTCATGCCCGGATTTAAACTCAATCGTGGGGCAGCCCCACTGTCTTGGTTTGGAAGGGATACAGAAGGACCTCCATAGGCCCACCATGCAGATGGGCCATGCAGATTTGGATTAAGAGCAGGACTCTAGCTGAGCACGGATGACTGGGAGAATCTGGAACATTAAAATGGGAATCTGCCTAGGTAAGCTACAGGCTCCTGTTTCTTTTCCTGAGAGACATTACTTCTGGCTGGCCTGGTTTGGCAAGGGGAGGCAGGACTGTGTATGTGTTTGGGTGTTTAGTTTTAAGGGACTTCGGGACTTAAAAGAGAACTCTGCCATTACTATGAACCTGTATAACTTTTGAATAAATAGTTCCCTTCCTTTTCATAAGACTCTGGCATTGGGAGTCACTGTTTTTTTGGCAGCAGGGAATGGAACCTAGGGGGCTCTGTTACAAAAGCGCATTTGATATTGTCATGGTTCCAAGCCCTGATTTGTCCTCAGAATGACCTGTAGAGCATCTTAAACATAAAGATGCCTGTCTGGGGCCATAACAAATGTGCTTCTAGGAACATCTTGCACTTGTCTTTTGGGGCACATATATATCTATCTCTGTGGGGTGTTATCTCTGAGACTAGAACTGCTAAGTCAAAAACTATGCATGTGATCAGCTTTTGTAGATATTCCCAAAGAGTTTCTCAAAATGGTTGTACACATTTGTACACATATCCATGGCATATGAGAATCCCCAGCATTCCATATCCTCATCATCACTTGGTATTGTCTGTCCTTTTTATATTAAGCATTTTGATGTTTATTTTAATTTGCAAATCCTGAACCAGTAATGAAGTTGGGCATGTATTTATCGGTCATTTGTATATTTTCTTTTGAGATGTGTCTAGTATTTTTTAAATAGAGTTGGTTTTTAAACTTATTAATATGTAACATATATTATTGCTCATTTACATATATGTACATAGATTGGCCCCCTGCCCAGACCACGTGAATCAGAAACTGTAGCTATGGGGTCCAGCATTCTGAGGTTTAATGAGCCTTCCAGGTGATCCTAGTGCAGGCCTGAATGGCTCTCAAACTCTGGGAGTGTGGTTTGCTTGCGATAAAGGTTACCTAAAGTACATACACCTTGTAGGACCTGGAAATCAATTGAATGTGGGAAGGTAGAGAAGAAGTAAAAGACAAAGATGTTTCTAGCTTGGAAGGCTGGATTGGTTGTCCCATGAAACCAAACAAGAAATTCAAGGAGAGGAGATATTTCAGTTTGCTATCATTTGTTTGCGGGGTTCACAGAAGCTAAGTTTGGTTTTATGACACCTGTTTTCAGACGTGTGAAGTACATGCATATGTTGCCCATGTCCTAGGTGGCTCCAAGGATAGATCTGAAAATGTGAGGTCGGAAATCCAGAGCCACATGGGCCTGGGTTTATATCCAAATTCTACCATTTTTGGTTCTTTAGGTTTGAGCCAAGGTCTTACACCTTCCTGAGCCTTAGCTCTCATATCTGACAATTAGAATAGTTGTACCTACCACACAGAGTTCAGAGAAGGATTCAATGAGATAACATGTTTAACTCAATCAGCAATGTCCCTGGCTCACAGAAATAGCTGATGCTATTATTTTACAGATTTGTGAGACAACAGAATATAGGTGGGAAATGTAGACAATGAAGTGGGTCTGATTACCCAGGTGTGCAAGAAAGCAGTAACGAGGCTAAGCTGTAGGATGCCAGCTCCGGGAGGCGGACTAGCAGAAGCAGGGCTTGGAAGGCACAGGAGGGCAGGCAGGACAAGACCAGGAGAGAGCAGCCTGGGGGTCAGTGCACGAAGGGAGCAGATAGATAACTGTACATGCTGCAGTGATTAAGCAGGATTGGAATGAAGAATTGGCCATTTTATTTGTCATTGAGAAAGTCAATGGTGATATGGCAAATAACAGCATTACAGCGGAAGGAAGGGTCAAAACCCACCTACAACATCGAACAATACTAAATTGCTGTAAGTTTAGTCATTAAAATGGATCCCGCCCTGACTAGGTAGAGCATCACCCTATACACCAAAAGGCTGCAGGTTCAATCCCGGGATCCAGGTCACGGCACATACCTAGGTTGTGGGTTCAGTCCCTAGTCAGGGCGCATATGGGAGGCAAAAAATCAGCTTCTCCTGCTCTCTCTCTAAAATCAATAAATATATCCTCAGGAAAGAATTAAAAAATCTTTAGTGGATCCATGATTAAAAGAGAGGCGGGGAATTTAATCTACCTCAAAAATGGGAAGAGTCTCATTAATGGCATCAGTGCATATAATGAAATGATTTTTCTCAAATCAAAAACCTAGGAATTATCATGCGTTCCTTTCTTTCCTTTACATCTCACATCTAAACCATCAATTACCTCCGTTGGACCTATCACCAAAATAAATTCAGAATCCATCCACTTCTCTGCTTCTCTGCTGCCACCCTAGACCAAAGTTCCCTCACCTGGGTCCCAAGCAAAACTGCAGTGACTATACCTGGTCTCCCTGTCTCCTTTCTTGCCCCTCCAGATCCGCCTCCCCATCCCCGCCCTCCTCCCAGCAGCTGCAGGGATCTCTTAGCATACAAATCAGTCACAGTAGTCTCCTGCCTCAAACCCTCCGGGGATGTCTCACTACACCTAGCAAATAATCCAAACCACTGTCTCAGTGAGCAAAGCCCCTGAGCTGTGCTTGCTCTCCCATACCATCCACCACGATAGCCACTAGCTACGTGTGGCCATTGAGCACTTGAAATGCTAGTAATAGTAAAAAAATATTTTTAAGTATTTATACTCATGGAGCCACGTGTGGCTAGTGTGATTGAAAAGCTGAATTTTAGACTTCGCTTTATTTATATTAAATTGGAACAGCCACATGGGCTGGTGGTTATGACAGCACACAGCACAGATGTAGAAAATGTCCGTCATCACAGGAAGTTCTACGGACAGCACCGCTCCGGCTGACGCCCTCCTATTTCCCCCTTGCTTGCTGGACTTCGGCATCACTGGCTGACTTCTGCGCCACACCCGCATCAAGTGCCTTCTCCTCTGAGGGTTTCGCACAGGCTGTTCTCTCTTTCTGAACTCTGTTTGCCTTTGATCTTTACATGATAGCCTTGTCTCGACTTCAATGTCACTGCCTCAGAAAGATCTTCCCTTTCTACCCAAAAGAAAGCCTCCCTATTCCGTCATCTTCAAAGCTTTTCTGGGTCGGTAAAAAAATACTTTCTGTGTGGACAGTTTATTTGCTTATTGCCTGTTCCCCCATTTTGGCATGTTATTTCCCCAAGGTCAGGGACCTTGACTCTAGGGTAGGTGGAGGATTTAAACCTGAAGAGGCAGAATGTCTACTTTTCTGAATAAGAGAGCAGAAGTGAGCATAGGTGTTCTTCTTGGAAGGAAAAAAGATGCATCAAAGATTATACCTCATGATCTGTATTTTCTTTATAAAAAAAAAAAGAGGTAAGTTTCACTGTCAGATGTGAGCCTGCCAGGGACAAAGTGGTTTGAGGATAACGAAAACCTAGTAAAGAACTACTGAAAAGGCTTTAACTACTACAACTTAGGGGTCTACTGAGTATCACTGAGGATCCAGAAGGGAGTGCAAGTCATAAATGGTTTGTGGCACAATCTACAGTGTGACTTTTCTCCAGAAAGAGAAGTAGGTCTGCTTATCACATTTAATTCTTAGAACAGCCTCTGAGATGTATGCTAAAGTATCCCCCACTTTACAGGTAATTAAACTAAAAGGTAGAGAGGTTAAAGTGACATCCCTAAGGCTAGGAAGCTAATTAGTGGAGGAGCTTACATTGTGAATCCTGGCAGTCAGAACCCAGAGCCAGGGCTCTTAGCCACATCTCCATACTGCCCTCCCTCCTTATTAGAGTAGCACGCAGTCAGTATTTCATTAAAAAAATGTGATAAATGTACATTGCATGGCTCCAGAACTTCCCATTCCTTTCAAAATGGCAAACCAGGCGTAAAAAACCAAGATGAATATATAACTGAATAACATTCGCATAAGTTCACATAAATCAAAACTTTTGCACACAAATGATATACACTATGCAAGAACGCATACAAAAAGATAGATAGGAAATACTTTAGAACGATTACATATGGGGGATTTAGAGATAAGCAGGGAATAGTCAAAATAAAGGGAAAGACCTCGCGTGGCCGTCTAAGGGTAATGGTTCATGAACTGAGAGATATAATGCGGCACTCTGCACCCGAGGTCAGGTAAACCTGGGACTGCCCAGCCCAACTCTCCAGACGTGAGGGTCAGGGACAGAACTTCCCACCGGGTTCTCCCACCCTTCTGACCTCACAGGCTTTGACATGGGACGGAGAAGATTTAAATTCAAACAGAACGGCTTCTAAATATTTTTTAAAATTTTGTACTATTACTAGCATTTGTCACTCAAAAATATGAATACTCATCAAGTTTCAATGAAGCAAAAAAAAAAAGGACCTTCAAATCAAAAGCCTATAAATAATGTTAAATATTTTGATGGTCTCATCCCTGGAAATGACCTTCAAATATGCTTCCACATGTTGGGAATCCATAGCTCAGCAGTACGGCTCAGGAATCTGAAGTGTGTGCATGCATGCAGGTGCGTGCATGTTGTATGTTTTCAAAGCAACCACCAGATAATTGTCATGCTTGAGAAGAACTGCACTGCCACTCAGTGAGCCAACTGCCTAGTCAGACATAGAAGGGAGGGACATTTCAGGCCTGAACAGCACTGATGCAGCACGGAAAGCCCTGGTGGTCTCAGGCTTGTGGAGATCAGAGGTGGAAGTAGGTGCATGGGTCAGACTCTAGAGGTCCTAGGCATCAAGGTTGAGAGCACCACACCTCCCTGTGGAGACAACAGGGGTTGGCACGGGTTTTTAAGCAGGAGGTGGCATGATCATGTGTGGTGGTTGGATGCATAACTCTGCCAGCCACATAGAGTGTGCTGCAGAGCTGGAGGGATCAGTCCACAGGCTAAGTAAAAACAAAAAAGGGAAGGCAGCGGTGTGGACTTTCTGCCTAATAGATGAGGGAGGTATAGGATGATTCCGATGTTTCTGCATTACAGAGTGGGTAGAAGGTGGCTCTAGGAACATTAAATCCCCTGCTTAACTTACAAATTGTACATAAATAAGATCAGGAGAAACCAGGGAGCTGAGCCACCCTAGAAATAAATCAACCTCTTCTTTTTTTAAGTCATGTAAACCAGAATGTTTATGTTTAAACTGCTGTGTTCATTTCATCCTGGTTCCCCCTCAGGGCCGAAGCCTGGGGGGAATAGCTGCTGCAGTTAATTCATTCCAGAAATGAATGCTGTACACAAGCAGCTCATCTTCTTTGGTATCTTACGTTTGATAATCTAATTTAGCCTTCTACTCCCTAGGCCTGTCTGGTCTCAGTGTAATTGCTTAGAAAATCTCTCTGCACTTTAAGACTTAAATCAGCCTGGTAAATATCACTGACCTACCACAGTACATTGTTTGTCATCTCTTTATGTTTCAGTACCTTCTGTCTTCTACCCAGACCATTCCCTCCTCACCCACCTTGCTAGGCTCTTTTTCTCTGCTTCAGCCTTGCAGATGATTATAAAAGCAACAGTTATTTCTTATATAAAGTACTGTTCTAATAAGCATGTTACAGTTCAGCTCAGAATCCTCCCCAGTGGCAGCTGAAGAAGTCCCGCTGAGAAGCTGTGCAATAAACCAGCAAATAGATGAAGTGGCTGTGGGCAAGAAAATGTCAGGAAATGAGAAATAGGGAAGAGCCCAGCGAATTCACAGGGAGACTGCAAATAAATTTATTGAGGAGAGAGACAAAAGATATTTAAAAGATTAGGGATCACTACTGAAGAAAGAAGATGTGACAAAACAAATGATTAAAAAATAATCACCAAGACGAGGGTCAAGCTGGCGGCCAAGTAGGTAGAAGCCGAATCCACTCACTCTAGCCCCCAACTTGGATTCTCGGCTGATCTTCCTCCAAAAAACCTGAACAATCAATGGAATCTTAGGTGATATGAAGTTTTGAGCCAAGGAAAACAGAAGATGCTTCACAATGGGCGGTAAAGAAATTTGACAAGTTAAAGGGGAAATACCCTATACTTGGTGCCTGTAGATGCAGAGAGATTAATCAGAAGTCACAGCTTTGTGGCTCCCTCGCCTCCCAGGGCAGGGGGACGCAGTCCCGAGTGGGGAGAGCACAGACCTGAGCCAGGAGTGACTCGAGAGGCTGTGCAAGGTTGCACACAGCCAGCAGCTCATCATCCACAGTTCCAGCGCCAAACGCTAACCAGGAGAATGCCAGAGACAGGGAGGGGCACTCCATCTGCACCTGAGTCAGAAGGAGGCCGGCTATGGCCAGCTGTGCACTTTTAAGACATCTGGCCTTTTGGAGGAGCGGTGTGGGTGGGAAGCTGGACAGTGACTTGGTGCTGCAGTGGATGGGCCACAGAAAGACTTTTTAAAAGGGGAGCTGAAGTGTGCTGAATAAGAACCCCGTGCACAACTGCCTTGCCAACAAAAGGGCAAGATTGAAAGTGCAGTTTTCTCCCACTGAATACAGTCGTGCAGGGAGATCAAAAAATCACACAGCAAAGGGATTTCTGGCCCCAGCCCAGTGCGGCTAGCAAGCCAGGAGCTACACAAAACAGATAGTTCAGGACTGTGTCTACTATAAGGGTGGTGGGCTAGGAATTAGATGGGCAAGAGTTGAGCACCTGAGATTATTTACGGCCAGGTAAAACCCCCTTCCCTGGCAGAAATCCAGCCTGTGGGAAGGGGAGGACTACCCATCCTCTACCTCCTGCAAGACTGGCAGAACACGCAGGACAGGCCCAAGAACCCCCGTGCAGGATGCATATCCACAGGAGAAAGGCAGCAAGAGAACCTCCGTCTCCGAAAGGACCCGTTTTGAACTTCTCTCAGGAAGACAGAACACACCGGTTCCTGAGGCCCTGTCCGCTGAGGTCAGCAAGGCGGGGAGATCAGCAATCAGTGCAGCAAAGGGGGAATCAGGGCCCCACCCAGCCTTGGCTGTCACACAGAGCTGCCGACAGCACCGGCAGGAAAGAGCTGACCCCTGACACAGATTGGCCCCTCCCTTGAAACAGACAGCTAATTCACCAGAAACTATGCGTTACTGAAAAGAAGCTGGTACAGACCCACGCAGGGGTGCAGGGTCAGAGGGACGCAACCACAATTTTCCCAGAAGACTAAACAGCGCCTCTCAGGGGAGACCCAGGGGTCCCACCCCCTGATCATAAGAGAAGCCCCCTCTAAAGGCGGGCGAAGGTGGTACATGCAGTGCTGCTAGAAGTCAGATGACTCACCCCTGGACCCTGAGCAGATAAAAAGCCAGAGGCAGGTCGGGAAGGAGAAGACAGAGGCAAACCCAAACTCCGCTGAGACGAATTCCACCTCGTTCTTCTTCACAATTTGCATTGTTTTTTCCCCTTGCATGGCCCTTTAACATTTCTTCATTTTCTTCAAGGGTATTCCAACGAATTACTATTTTTTGTCCTTTATTTTTCATTCTTTTAGTTTAGATTTTATAGCTTTTTTATTTTATTTTTATTCCAAATCTCACATAGCCTTCCCTTGTCCTACTCCATTTTGCCTTCTTCCTGCCCTTTCTTATTTTCATTGTAAATTTTATTCCCCCCTCTTTAAGCCTTGTTACTGTTCCTTCCTCTCGCTATTCCTCCTCCCTGTGTCCTCTCAGAACCATTCTTCCTGCCTTTAGTCAGCTCACAGTCTTTTCCCCTTTCTTATAATATTCTTATTTTCTTTCTACCTTTATTAATAGTGGCTCGTTAGGCATGGATATTGCTGTTATTGCTGTTTTTCTCAATAGTATTCCTATTTGTTCATTATTTTTTAATTTCAAATCCCATAGGTTACTATCCCCCTGTCTTACTCCACTTTGCCTTTCTCCCACCCTTGCTTATTTGAGGTTGGAATTTTATTTTTGCCCTTTCTTAGCCTGGATTTTATTCCTTACTCTTATTATTTCTCCTCCCTCTCTCCTTTCAAAACCTTTTTTCTTTACTCTAGATAGCTTACATTCTCTTTTCTCTTTCTTATAATTCTTATTTTTTCCCCCTTTAACTTTGCTCATCTGTCATTGTTATTGACTCTGTTGTGGTTTTTCTGCAATTTTATTCCTATTGGTTCACTATTTTTTTATTTCAAACCTCATATTATACTCTTCCTTACTCCATGTTGCCTTTGCCCTTCACTTTTTTGCTTACATTTTAAATTATATTTTCTCCTTTTCTTTGCCATGTTTCTATTCCCTACTCTTATTATTCCTTCTCCCCCTTCCCTCTCAAAATCATTTTTCTCTCCTTTAGTCATCTCATATTCTTTTTCCTATCTTATAATATTCATAATCTCTTTGTACCTTTATTAATCCTTGATCATTTGCTGTTGATATCGCTGGTGTGGTAGATGGGTATTTTTACTGGCATGGATTTGGTTTTCTGGGTAGCATTGCTTTGTTAACTAGCACCTGTATAGCAGCATACAAAACGTGGCGGGGCTTGTGCTTCCCAGTCAGCCAACTGGAAGGGAGAACCCATCAAGGGATGAGCCATCAATAATCAAAGCCCAAGTATAAGAAGAAAGCCCAAGTGAACTGAATAAAGGGCATCTCCAGAGCATCCAGATCAGGAAGTGAAAGAGACTGCACCACTGAGTCACATGGACCTCCTACCACTGAAGGCCACCCCACAAAGACAGGCAGTTGAAGCAGAGCCATCTGAGATCCAGAAACAAACAAAAAGAGTCACCTAAAATGGGGAGACAAAGAAATAACCCCCAATTGAAAGGAAAGGAGGAATCCCCACAAAAAGAGCTAACTGAAATTAAGACAAGCAATCTATCAGTCATAGAATGAAAAGTAATGGTTATAAGGTGCTCAAGGAACTCAGTGAGGACTCCAAGGAACCTTATGGGAGCTACAGGGAACTTAGTGGGAACAATAGCAGCATGAAAAAGGACATAGAAACTATGAGTAAGAGCCAGGAAGAAATGAAGAATACAGTACCTGAAATAAAGAATACACTGGAAGGAGTCAAAAATCAGGCTAGATAAAGCAGAGGACCAAATCAGCAAGCTGGAAGACAAGGTAGAAAAAAATACCCAGTGAGAACAACGAAGTGAAAAAAGATTAAAAAAGAATGAGGATAGTTTAAGGGAGCTTCAGGACAAAATGAAGAGTAACAAATTTTGCATCATAGGAATATCAGAAGGAGAAGAAAAGGAGCAAGGGATAACAAACCTGTTTGAAAAAATAATGACAGAAAACTCCCTTAATTTGATGAGGGAAAAAGTCATGCAAATTCTGGAAGCACAGAAGGTCTCAATCAAGATGAACCCAAAGAGGCCCACTCCAAAACACATCATACTTAAAATGGAAAAATTTAAAGACAAAGAGAGAATCTTTTTAAAAAAGATTTTATTTATTTATTTATTTTTAGAGAAAGGGGAAGGGAGGGAGAAAGAGAGGGAGAGAAACATCAATGTGTGGTTTCCACTCAAGTGCCCCTCACTAGGGACCAGGCCTGCAACATCAGGTGTGTGCCCTGACTGGGAATTGAGTAGGTGACCCCTAGGTTCACAGGCCAGTCAGTGCTCAATCCACTGAGCCACACCGGGCAAGGCCAAAGAGAGAATCCTAAAGACAGCAAGGGAGAAACAGCTAGTAACATACAAGGGAGCTCTGATAAGGCTATCAGCAGATTTTTCAACAGAAACATTGCAAACCAGAAGTCCCTGTCATGAAATAATCCATGTAATGAAAAGCAAGGACCTACAACCAAGACTACTCTTACCAACAGGCTCTCATTTAAAATGGAAAGCAAAATGAAGAGCTTCCCAGACAAAAGAAGGCTATCACCACCAAACCAGCACTGCAAGAGATGCTAAAGGGACTATCATGTATACTATCATGTCATCTGTGAGTAATGACAGTGCTACTTCCTCCTTTCCAATTTGGAAACCTTTTATTTCTTTTTCTTGTCTGATCACTGTGGCTAGATCTTACAGGATTATGTTGACTAAGAGTGGTGAAAATGGACACCCTTGCCTTGTTCCTGATCTTAAGGGGAAAGCTTTTAGTTTTTGCCCATTGAGTATAATGTTGGCTATAGGTTTTTCATATACCGCCTTTATTATCTTGAGGTATGCCCCCTTTACTCCCATATAGTCTCCACCAAAAAGCTACTCGAGCTAATAAGTGAATTTGGCAAAATAGTGGGACACAAAGTCAATATTTAGAAACCGATGGCATTGTTGTACACCAACAATGAGTTATCAGAGAGAGAAAGGAAAACCAATTTGCTGTAGCAACAAGAAAAATAAAGTACCAGTAATAAATTTAACCAAGGAGGTAAAAGACCTATACTTAGAAAACCATAGAACACTGAAGAGAGATATTAAGGAAGATACAAATAAATGGAAGCATATACTGTGTTCATGGATTGGAAGAATTAACATCATTAAAATGTCCATATTATCCAAAGCAATCTATAGATTCAATGCAATCCCTATTAAAATACCAATGGCATATTTCACAGGTCTAGAACAAATATTTCAAAAATGTATATGGAACCAAAAAAGACCCCAAGTAGCCTCAGCAATCTTGATAAAGAAGAACAAAGGAGGAGGGACCACGATATCTGGTATCAAACTATACTACAAGTCCACTGTAATCAAAAGTCTGGTACTGGCATAAGAACATGCACATAGATCAATGGAACAGAATAGAGAACACAGAAATAAACCCAAGGCTCTATAGTCAATTAATATTTGACAAAAGGGGCATGCGCATACAATGGAGTAAAGATAGCATCTTCAAAAAAACGGTATTGGGAAAAGTGGACTGGTACATGCAAAAAAATGAAACTAGCGCATCAACTTACACCATACACCAGAATAAACTCAAGACGGATAAAAGACTTAAACATAAGTCTTGACACCATAAATGTCCTAGAGGAAAACATAGGCAGGAAATTTTCAGATATCCCACATAGAATATGGTTGCTGATATACCTTTTAGGGCAAGGGAAATAAAGGCAAAAATAAACAAATGGGACTACCTCAAACTAAAAAGCTTCTGCATGGATAAAGAAATCATCAAAATGAAAAGGGGAAAAAGGGAAAAGGGAAGAACATGTTTGCCAATGATATGTTGGACAAGGGTTTGAGCTCCAAAATTTATAAAGAACACCTATGACTCAACACCAGGAAGACAAACAATCCAATCTAAAAAACGGGCAAAGTACCTGAATAGACACTTTACCAAAGTGGACACACAGATGGCCCATAGACAAAGGAAAAGATGCTCAACATCACGAGTCATCAGAGAGATGCAAATTAAAACCACAATGAGACATCACCCCACACCTGTCAGAATGACCATCATTAATAAATCAACAAACAGCAAGTGCTGGCAAGGGTGCAGAGAAAAGGGAGCCCTAGAGCACTGCTGGCAGGAACGCAGACTGATGCAGCCACTGTGGAAAACAATACGGAACTTCCTCAAAAAACTAAAAATGGGACTGCCTTTTGACCCAGTGATTCTGCTGCTGGGATTAGATCCTAAGAATCCCAAATCACCAATTCAAAAGAACCTATGTACACCAGTGTTCATAGCAGCATTATTTACAATAGCCAAGTGCTGGAAACAGAGTTAAGTGCCCATCAGTAAATGAGTGGATCAAAAACTGTGGTACATTTACACAGTGGAATACTACGCAGTAGAAAGAAAGAAGGAACTCCTACCCTTCATGACAGCATGGATGGAACTGGAGAGTATTGTGTTAAGTGAAATAAGCCAGTCAGTGAAAGTCAAATACCATATGATCTCACCTATAAGAGGAATCTAATGAACATAATAAATTAATGAACAAAATAGAACCACAGGCATGAAAACATAGTACAGAGTGATAGTGACCAGAAGGGCTGGGGGGGTGTATAATGGTGCAAAGAGGGGGAAGGGACTAGACAAAGAACATGTATGAATGATCCATGGACATGGACAACAGTGTGGGGATTGGCTGTGGGACCAGGGGGTGAGATGGGTGGAGGAGGGTGAAGGGGGAAAAACTGGGAGAACTGTAATAGCATAACAATAAAAAATAATAAAAATAATCACCAGGAGGAGTGATGTGGGTAAAGCAGATATTTTCACCCAATTCTAGTATGGTAGACATAGGCAATATCTTTGAAAACTTGACAGGATTTAGAAGTAACTTCTCACCCTAGCAATTCAGTCTATGTTGACTTCTGCAAAGAATTTCACCCAGTTTAGCGACACACACCTAACTCCAGATAGTTATTCCTTATTCTTATGCTTAGGACCCCAAACTGCCTGGTCTCCCCTGCTAAGGCACCTACCTCGTGTCTTCCTTGTACCCCTAATGGTTTCCAAACACTACCTACCTTCCATTCATACCTTCGAACTTGTTCATGAACTTGTCCTAAATTTTCCAGAATACTATATCATGCTAACTTATTTTTGAGACTTTACCATGTGTTGAGCAAAGCACCAAGGATGTGATAGAACTTTCTTATTTAATAATCATAACGTAGGGAGATAGACTGTTGTCTCTGCTTCATCAAGATAGGACCGTATCTTGAGTTAATATTTGGCAAAGCTGCATGCCCACCATTAGAGAAGGTTTCGAACAGTCATGGAGTTTGGGTGCTTATTTGGCAAAAAGTGTGTAAGAACCTTGTCAGAGTACCAAGTCTACAGGATTTAGAGCAGATGACCTTAATTTATAAATGTAGAAAAAATAAATAATATTCAAATATCAGGATTTTTCAGGAATGTAGCCATAGGAAAATGTGAGTTTCCTGAAGGATGCTAAATGACAACAACCACATAAGAGATGAAAGAAGAAGTCAACTAGGAAGTACAGACAGGACTTTAGGAAAATGCACCCATTAATCACAGTAGTGTACGTCTTGGGCCACTTCCTATCTTTCTTATAGTGTACTCTGAGACAAGATTCCAGTAGTAAGAAGCTAGGGAAATCCTTGGGCAAGTGTAATAAAGAAAACTAAGACAAGGTCAAACAATCCGAATAATTTACAGCCAGGTATGAATCACAAAGTTTTATCTTCCCTAACCAAGGGTACTTTGGAGCAAATGGTTTACACATTCCAGACAGTGCCAGGGCAGACTCACTTCAGCCTTGATCCTTCTGTAACTAACCAGAAAATAACCCTGACCCCTCTGTACTCACATTTTGATGAATCAGCATATTGAAGGACACACCTGGAAAGCTAATAAATATTCTATTAAGACCCTCCCCTAAGCCAGTGAAAGATAAAAAGCCTCAAGACAAAGGACCTGTTGCATGCTCTCCCTAGAGAATAGCCATGCCTTTTCCCCTTAGGGTCTCTGTCTCCTAAACTCTAAGGGTCCCCTCGAGACTTGCAAACAGTGCAGCAGTGGGCAGTGGCAGCTCCTCCTGGGCTCACCCTCCAAACCTGTCTCCAAGGCCGCCCTTTTCTCTGACTTTCCAGTGAGGCAATAGCAGCCCCTCCTTGGTTCACTTCTGTCACTGTGACTTCTCAGTTTGTACAGGCCAGCGTGACCCACTTCTTTCCTGTTACATTTCTAAAAAGGCAAAGCAGCCCTGCCCAGTCTTTCTCCTGTTGCTTCTTCTACCTTAAGGCCTTCCTTCATTTCACTGGCCCCAGCTTTAATAAACATACTCTGAAAATCACTTGGACTCATGTTGTAAAACGTTTCCTGCACGAAGTCAAGAACCCAAACACTACCAGCCAGCGTAAGGCAGACCTGCGCTGGGCCTGGTCCCTGCCCGGTAACAGTTTTCTACATCTCCCAAATGACAGTAACAGAACAAAGCAGCAGAGTATTAATTTACATTATATGCAAAAAATACAAAGTCCAGACTACAGCGACGGGAGGAGAATAAAATTGATGATGGTTGATGTCATTCGGGTTAACACCAGACTCACAGAACTTTATCTAAATCTAGCATAGTTTCTTTTGCCATATTTTGTTAAAAAGGTTTTGATTCATGCATTCCTTTTCCCATCTTGGTTATGGATTACTACAGATATACACTGTATTCCGTTTAATCTTTGTATCCCTAGCAACTGATGGCATGCAGAGCACAGAAAAGACACTCAGTACATATTTGATAAAGAAATGTGATTGTTTTCTTGACAAAATGATAGCAAAGGAAACTCAACTAGAAAAAAAATCATTCTAAGAATCAACACCTTAGAGGCAAAGAATTTGGGGGTCTGTACACTGTGTTCCTGCCCCTTTAAATGTGGTATGCCCACTCAAACATCCTACCACATTTTGCTAGATCCAGCTATAAGAAAAAATTATTCCAGGAAATTTCCCTTGTGCATCTCACACTTAAACTGTAACCACTACTTCTGTGCCATGTCCCAGCGGTTCTCCGGAGTCAGGGCTCAGTACTTCTGACTTTCATAGATGCTTTGGGCTCTTTTAGATCTGAAGAATGACAAAATTTTTTCTCTGGTTCATGAAATCTTCTGCTTCCCATCTGGTTCTTATTCCTGCTTGCTCCCCAATGATTATAACTTTATTAGGCTCCAGAAATATTCTCAGGATAATCAAATCAACCCTCAGAGTGCTAAGTAAAAATGGCAGCAAATACGCCATAGTTTGAATTAAATGAGGCATCACTCATAACGTGGATAAGCAACACTCTCGAGGGGTCTTGGCCATTCATGGGAACCACCTGGGGAAACCCAAAGCCGTTGACTCCTGGTTCCCATCCCCATGGATTCTGATGTGATCTGTGCGAGGTCAGGTCTGGGCGTCAGGACTTTTTAAAGCTCCAGATGCTTTACGTTGAAAACCAAATGAGTGTCATTTATTTTTCCCATACTGCAAAGAACAGGTGTTACTAAATGAAAATGAAATTATTTCTTAGCTTTGTGTTCTCTTCTCTTGCCTGAGAATACCACAACATCTATATAAGCATTACTAGATGAACGTAGGTGTGCTTAGCTGACGTGTTAAAATTTACCATGCAAGGAAAATGAGACATGTTATGTGGATAGTTTCAGACTTATTAAAACAAACCAAAAATTCAAAAATGTTAATGCCATAAGAATTGATTGTTCTGTCTAAAGGGAGAACCAGGGGTAGATGCTCTCCTCTTACTGTCTTAACTGAAGGTTGATGCTGTCTATCCACTCAAGATGTGAGTCACAATCCCCCAGCCCACAGCATTAAGAAGAGCTGGTGTCTATGTGTGATATATATTATATCTATCTATCTATCTATCTATCTATCTATCTATCTATATATCTTGTCATATCATACATATCATGTATATTTTATATATATATTGCTTAATCCTTTCACCTTTTTCACCAAGCCCCCCAACCTCCCTCCACCCCTCTGATGGTTGTCCATCTGTTCTATGTATCTGTGCTTCTGTTTCTATTTTGTTTGTTAAATTATTTTGTGGATTAGATTACACATGTAAGTGATAATAGTATGGTGATAGCCAGAGGAAAAGGAGGGCGGGGGTAGGTGGAGGTGAGCACAGAGTGGTACAGGGGAATGAAAAAGGACTTGACTTTGGGTGGTGAGGAAATGATGCAGTATGCAGATGATGTTTTAGTGAATTGTATTATTGAAACCTCTATGGTTTTATTAACCAATGTCACCCCAATAAATTCAATTTAAAAAACAAAGAAGAGTTGGCATTCTCTCTGATGGGCCCCTTGCACTCATAGGTTATTTACCTATGTATTGGCTGCTTTTAGGTATACTTATGTGGAGAGGTATGGGTCTTAGCTTTTAGTAACTTTTAATCTGAAGGGACAAATCGCAGCCTCTGGGTATAATCCTAAAATATGCAGAGGGAGCCCAGGGGCATGAAGGTCTTTTTCTCAGCTGTTCTTCTTTAAACAGCTGAGGAGAAGTCCCCCATCCAGACTCAACAGCTGAGGAATAGTGCTGACTCAGCTTCTGTTTCAAAGGCTCCAGAGATAAGGGCATGGCCCAGCCCTGGGTGCTGGTATTTTCTGTCTCAAGTGCTGTTTTTCCTCCTCTGTAACCGTAAGAGCCAGCTAACACTTGGTGCCAAAAGCAAACCTGCAATTTCTGGGAGAAAAAAGGGGGCTTATTAAATCGAATGGGATGATTAACAATGCTGTAAAAACTATACTATGTGTAGTTTAAACAAGTTGCACATAGTATATTTGTCTTGTTTTATTAAATCCATTGTTATCCCTGGCTGGTGTGGCTCAGTGTATTGAGCACCAGCCTGTGAACCGAAGGGTCACTTGTTTGATTCCCCGTCAGAGCACATGCCTGGGTTGCGGGCCAAGTCTCCAGTAGGGGGCGCTTGAGAGGCAACCAACCACACATTGGTGTTTCTCTCCCTCTCTTTCTCCCTCCCTTCCCCTCTCTAAAAATAAATAAACTCTTAAAAGAAAAGAATAAATAAACCAATCATAGTTCTCTTCGAACAGTCCTCAGAATCCTTCACCTGCAAAGTCTTGGTCCCAGACCTGTCTGAGGACAGAGCTGGGTCCCTAACATGAGATTCCAAATGGATTCTGCCACAGCCCAATACTTACAGCCCCTCCAGAGCGTGCCAATGTCATTTAAGAAGACTCCTGGCTCTTCTCCATGGATGCATTTAGACAAATGTTGGGATTGCCTGTCTACTTGCTGGTGGAAGAGAGAGGGGATAGGACATCCATTACTGAACTTGAATAGGATTACTTTATCCAACTTGAATAGAATCAGAAACAAGAAAAAAGGAGCAGGCAGGCCGAGAAGGCTGACACATTCTTTATTGACAGGTCTATGTTATGCAAGAGCAAGAGAAAATTCATACCAGCGCTTGCATGCATTAGGGAGAGAGTTAGCATAACAGCAGAGTCCTCCTATCTTGAACAACAGGCCCCAGGCTGCCTAGTCTGTAGAGATAGTGATGGACTGGTCTCCTTGGCAACGGAGATGTGCTTGCTCAGCAGGGCCACCAGGCAGGCATCTGCAGAGCCTGGAAAGCAGGCTCGTGTTCCTGCCTCTCTCATTAACGCTCACACCACCCAGATATCCATCCTCCACTCCTCTTCATTGCTGTCATCTACTGCCCTCAGGTCACCCTCCGTCACTGAGCAAAATCCCCTCCACTCTGAATTCTGAGAGATCTCAAGCTTTATGCAGATAGCGGCTGAGCAATTTTACCTCAGGACTCCTGAATCTCCTTTACTGCACTGCATTTCACTCCCCCATCCTGGATTTTAATATCCTGGAAATGCCCCAGCCAGAAATTCTAAACTCTAATAGTCTATTCTTAGACCACCTCCTATCCATTCTGCTCTCTCTATCTTCATACCCACTGTGTCTGTACATAAAACCCTCTCATTCCTTGAGCTGTTTTTTTATTACTATCTAACAGGACCCTCTTGGCTCTCTTCTTCCACTGCTCAGCCCAGACCCCTGTGTTCTAAATTACTACCTCACCAGAAAAATCAAAACCTATGATCAATGCTACAATCTACCTTCTCTGACTCTAAATTCTAGTGCTGTGGCTGCAATTGCACAATGGCACGAAGTGACTACACTGTCATTTTGTGGTTTCCAGTCTCAGCTGACCCCCGAGCACTGCTTATCAACCTCTCTATTTGTTTTTGACTACTGTCGTCATCTCATCTCCTGAATGACTCTCAGTTGATTGCTTTGCTTCCTACTTTAGCCACAAAACTGGCACCGTCATCAGCACAAAGTCCTACCTTATTTTACTTGTACACACTACAAACTTGTTCTCCGACTCCTTGTCTTGGTGGGCAAGGTCTTTCTTCTCCCCTCACCACCACGGAGGGCCTTGCCCCATCTCCTTCTGGAAGGGGTTTCCTCAGTCTTCCCCTCGTTTTTCTTCACCTTCAGCCCCTCCCTTTCCACTGGCCCCTCCCTTCATATCTACAGACCTGTTCACATTCCTCCCAACCTAATATTCAAACCCTTGACCCAGCATGCCCATCTGGGGTTTGGCAAACTATGGTCCACAGGAAGCACATCCTTGTCAATAAAAATTTAATTGGAATGTAAGCATGCTCATTTGTTTATACTATATTGTCTATGGCTGCGTTCAGTCCACCACAGCACAGCTGAGTAGTTGTGATAGAGATCATGTGGCCCTCAAAGCCAAAAATATCTGCTCTATGGACCTTTATGGAAAGAAATGTCTGCACCCTCCTTCTTCCCTCTTAGCCATTCCTTAACCCATGGCACTTGGGATCTTACTTCTGTGCCTTACCACCTTCTTAGCCTTCCCTTACTCAGGTTACACAGGTGACTCATAATTTCCTAATTCAAAGACAAGGGAGATTTTCTCATTTCTTCTTCATTCCTTTGCCCTACTGGACTTCAGTTGGTCACATCTTCCTTGAATTTCTAGGGAAAGATCCCAAATTCAAATGCCCAGAGGAGGTAGGCAGGCCATGCCGATGATTGAAAAAGGCCATGTTAAGATGTATCTGAGGACCTGGAGAGCCTGTCCCCATAGCAGAAGGGTAGCCCCTGTTTCACTGGAAGGGGTACAGGCCTGAGATGGCCAGATTTCCCAATGTTTCAAGGAAGTCAGAAACACAGATTTTATGTGACATCTCTGAACTCTTAAATGTTGGCACTTACTTTTAAAAAATATTATGAACCCTGATAAGCCAAACAAAATGAAACCTTTGGCCAATTGCCTAAAGCCTGTGAATTATTCCCCCTGGGTTTCAAGGCTGGACATCCTGATTCTCTAGGGAAATCTCTGATTTTTGCTGCTGGAGGTTCTCTCCAGCCTGCGCCTTCTCAAGCACTCATCCTCAGCCCGCGGGGTCTTTCCTCACTAAATACTCTGTCCGAGTAAAGTCCTGAATCTGTATTTCACCCTCTGACCTATGTCTCTGCTTCTGACTCCCATCTCCAATACTGCCGACCATTCCATCCGGATATTCCGCAGACACTTCAGAATCCACTTCAGCCCTCGACCATCCTCAGCCACTACCCTTTGCTAAGCCAGCACCTACTCATTAATTTAAGATTCAGCTTCCCTCCAGCCATGCTGCTCTCCTCACCATCCTTACATCAGTGCCTCGCTTTGTGTCTTCACACTATTTTGGTAACTATACTTTTTATAAAGTATTCTAATTATCTGTCTTCGTGAGTCAGCTGAGGGACTTGGGTCCAGGAATGGAAAATACTGGGTGGCCAGGAAGCCAAGTTAAGACCTGGTGTCCAGAAGGAACACCAGGTAAGCTGACTGCAAAATGCCACCACCCCTCTACTGTCTACTCAAAACAACAGAGACAGCTGATTGTATGTTGCTTCTTTTCTAAAAATATATATATTTAAATATTTTATTTAAAACTAAATGTTAATATATTTTACTTTTAAAAAAATTTTAATTTATTTATTTTCAGAGAGATGGGAAGGGAGGGAGAAAGAGGGAGAGAAACATCCATGTGCGAGAGAAACATCAGTTGGCTGCCTCTTTCACAGGCCTCAACCAGGCACTGGGCCCGCAGCTGGGGCGTGTGCCCTGACCAGGAATCGAACTGGGAACCTTTTGTTTTGCAGGACCAGACTCAACCAACTGAGCCTCTTCTAACTGCCTGCCTCCTTATAAATAATGAAACGACTGCCCAGCGTGTACAGTTGACCAAGGTTTGCTGGCTATGCGACCGTGCTGTGGTGGCCGTAGTCAACTACACCGCCGACACACTCCCGCAGCGCAGGCAGGAACAGAGTTACAGGCAACACAGGTGGAAAGGAAGCGATCCAACCCCGAAATGGAAAATTTCCCAAGCCTGTCTTTTTCAGACGAGATCCGGAGCGATCAAGGTGACATGGCCATAGACCCAAGTCTGCCTTTTTCAAAAAGCCCACTTTTTTACTCAAGACCTCTTTGACCCCAGCTTATAAAAGCAGCCGATCAGAGATAGCCCCCTCCTGGAGTCAGTTCAGAGGACTTTCCTCTCCTCTGTGCTGCCTCCCTTGCGTGCCAGCATTAGCTTAATAACGTTTGTCCAGAAATTCCTCTGGAAGCTCCTCTTGATTTTTCTCATGGGGAACCCACAGACCCCAAACTCGGTTAACATTTGTGTCTGTCTTGTCCCCATCCAGTGTGGCCTCTCTGTGGGCAGAGGCTGCACCTCATTAGCCCCTGTATTCCCAGCTTCTAGCAGAGCACTGGTATATAATTGGTTTCTAATACATGTTTGACAAATTAACAAACAAATATGAGAAAGATGTACTAAAAAATTAAATCACCAAATTTTCTATGGCTACTGAACACTTTTAATAGTTTCATTTTCATTTTATAGTATCTTTGGTTTATAACTAGTATTATTAACATAATATTTTAGTATGTTATCAAAAATGTAATTTTCCCTTGTGATTTCAAAAGCATTTGTTTTCATGCTAAAGTAAGACTTTATTATGTACAGCAATAAAAAATAGTAAAATATAATAAATGGAAGTAACTGACCAAAGTTTTGCCAAATAAATAAATCCTCGAGCAAAACATAGTAAGAACACATCTCTGCTAATAAGTGCCAGATTTACAGAATTTACTGCCATACAGAACAGAAACATTAGTTTCTTGATCTTAAAATCTGCTTGTGTGACATGATAGTTAACAATGTAACAACAAAAATTTCTCTCAAGCAAGTGTAGAGCACAGCGATTTCAACTTTCTGGAGGGACTCGGAATGCACCCGCATGCTGTGGTAGGCAGTTAAATGACAAGAGCAGGCAAGGATTATGAGCCCGGTACAGAAGGTCACCAGGGCGGAAAGTCCCAGGTGCCGAACAATGGGCAAAACTGGAAAACAAGCACCTCGTCCCCAGGGTGACATTTCCTCCCCTAGCAAATCTCTAGTCATGTGGTTTATACCACCTGACCTTTCCTATCACTAGTCATGGGGGGCAGGTCCCCCCCCCCCGACCTTCCCCCTCCTGGCATGTTGCTAGTCATGCGGGTTAGACCCCCTTAGAGGGAGAATGAACAAGGAGGCAGAGAATAGCCCTTAAGCATTAAGCCTCCAGGGCAACGAGGTTCTGATCTGAATTGACTACATCTAGGCCTCGGGCTGTGCTTGAGCTCCAAGCCCAGAAAAGCAGCAAACCCAGGTCAGCGATGCCATGGCTGACATCAGGACCAGCTGCCCTGCCCTGCACCAACCTATCAGTGGAGACAATGACCCTGGTGGGGCACACCTGGAAAGATGAATACTCTAATGACTCGTCCCCTGGGACCTCCACTAACACCTCCACCTTTAAAAGCCCAGAGCACTTTCCTTCTCAGAAGCACGCCCTCCCCTTTCAAGCTGTTACCTTTACCGTTCTCTCTCCTCAGCTCCAAGGGCCCTTCTTTCTCATCTGTCACTTGGTTTTGAACCTCTTTCTTTTTCTTTCTTTCCTCCTTTCTTTCTTTCCTCCTTTCTTTCTTTCCTCCTTCCTTCCTTCCTTCCTTCCTTCCTTCCTTCCTTCCTTCCTTCCTTCCTTCCTTCCTTCCTTCCTTTCTTTCTTTCTTTCTTTCTTTCTTTCTTTCCTTCCTTCCTTCTTTCCTTCCTTCCTTCCTTCCTTCCTTCTTTCTTTCTTTCTTTCTTTCTTTCTTTCTTTCTTTCTTTCTTTCTTTCTTTCTTTCTTTCTTTCTTTCTTTCTTTCTTTCTTTCCTTCTTTCCTTCTTTCCTTCTTTCCTTCTTTCTTTCCTTTTTATTATTGACACTATTACGGATATCCCTCCTGAGTCCATTTCTTCTACCGTACCATGGGCTGTATGTTCTACCTCTGTGACTTTCTAAGCAAACTTTCTGTTTTAGTTTGAATGTTGGATCTGAATTCTTTCTTAGTCAGACCTCAAGTACATAGGTTGCTGAACCAGGTCAGGTGTGACCCTACTTGTCTAACACCCGTTGCTGCCAACAATGTGTTTGATTTTATGGCATATTTTAAAGAATTCTATTAGCTATATCCCTGAGAAGAAATTGGAGGGGGTGAGGCAGGATGAAAATTTTGAATTAACATCCATTTTATTTTCATCAGCGGTTAAGTGCCTGGGACTCTCCATGACTTGCAAATAAAACATTGAGAGAAAGTTCTCTTTTTTGACCAATAGGTGGCAGTATTGCTTTGGGGCAAACAATAACAATGACTGCCTAGAGACTCATTTTTTTTAGGCTTCCACTCTGTATTTTAAAAATATTTTATTGTTGTTCTATTACAGTTCTCCCGTTATTTTCCCATTTGCTCTCCTCCACCCAGTCTACCTCCCGCTCCCACAGTCAATTCCAACCCTGTCGTCCATGACCATGGGTCATTGATACCTATTTCTTGACAAGTCCCTTTCTCTCCTTTCCACCCATATCCCCTTCCCCACTACCCTCTGGTTGTTGTCAGTCTGTTCCTTGTTTCCATGCCTTTGGTTCTATTTTGCTCATTTGTTTGTTTTGTTCATTAGATTCCTCTTAGAGGTGAGATCATGTGGTATTTACCTTTTATCACCTGGCTTATTTCACTTAGCATAATATTCTCCAGTTCCATCCATGCTGTCATAAAAGGTAGGAGTTCCTTCTTTCTTTCTGCTGCGTAGTATTCCATTGCATAAATGTACCACAGTTTTTTGATCCACTCATTCTACATGTGTTTTTTATCTTTATTTCATCCTTAAACTCTAGGCCTTAGAGTGCCCCGTACAAGTAGCAATGGAATAAGCAAGACACAAAGACGGTATCTGAAGAAAATGGAAGGGGGCTCACCATATCGCCCCTTCATTCAGAACCTGGCTTTCTCTCCCTCCAGGAGGGCCTCTTTCCCATCAAGTAAACCTGGAGTGATGATCAAGGCAGGAAAATATACCCTATATTGCAAGGGGTCAATTTGCTTTTCTGGGAACCTCCAGTCTGAGCTATATCCAGTTCACTAATTGCAATATTGTAATTTAGAAAATATTTTATCTTTATCCACAGTTGCTAGCTTACAGCTCCCAAAGCCCTTGGAATTTCCTAAGTGTTGAGAGTGATAAAGGTGGTTTTTATGTTAGTGAAGTGATTTTTTTTGACCCCACCCAACAGTTGTCAAGAGAACCAACCCTGTGATTAGAAGTTTGAAATGGTTAGCAACCCCGCTCCTCAGGAGGTGAAAGGGGCTTGAGATTGCGTTCCATTGCCAATGGCCGCTCATTATATAGTCACTATGTTTCACATTTTATAAAACAGTGACTATGTAATAAAGCCTCCATAAAAACCCAGGAGGACAGCTCGTTGGGCCTTTCTTTTGGAAGCTCCCCTAGACGTGGGGTAACCGGAACAATTCCACATGCCACCATGCTGGGCCCCAAGCGCCATGAGGACAGAACTCCTTTGTTCGGGACCTCACCCCATTTCTCTCTTCATTTGGCTGTTTAGTACCTTTTTAAATAAATCAGCGATCAAGTAAGTAACATGTTTCTCTGACTTCTGTGTGAGCCATTCTAACAAATTAATCAACCTAAAGTATTTGTGGGAAGCTCTGAATTATAGCCAGTTGGTCAGGGGTACAGATAGCAACCTGAACTTGCAACTGGCATTCTGAGTTGGATGAGGCTGTTGAAACCTCCAATCTATAGCTGGTTGATCAGAGGCACAGATTACTAGGGTCTGAAGTTTGGTGGGTGAGGTGGGGGCACAGAGGGGGCAGTCCTGTAGGACTGAACACTTAATCTGTGGAATAAGATGCTGTCTCCTGGTAGATAGTGTCATAGCTAAGTTGAACTCTTAGACACCTTGCTGGTGTCCAACTATTGTTTGTTGGTGTGGTGGAAACACCACCTCCTAGTTTAGAATTGGGTCTGGGAACTCTTTTCATTGCCCAGCCTGGCAAGAATATAGTCTGGAAAAAGGTCACTCTGGTGGTGATTCTGAAAGAAATAAGAGTGCAGAGCGAACAAGGGGAAGCAAAAGAAAACAAGGAAGTATGTGACCATGAAGCAAATGCTTAGTCTGAGAGATCAGAGACTTCAAGAAAAGGATAGATTAAAGCCTAAAAAGAAAGAAAAGAAAGATCCCAGTGCACTCAAAGAAGCAGAAGTCCCCAATACCCTTCCTGCTTTTATTCTTCCAATATAACACACAGCTGGGCCTGCCTGACCACATCCTGTTTGATACCAACTTTGTCAAGTTTTCCATTAAGGCTAAACTGGACTTAGTGCAGTCAGTGATGGACTATCTCTATGCCAAGTGTATCCCTTGAATAACTGACCGTGTCATGGCTGAAACTGAGAACTGGGGCAGAAGCATCGAGTGGCTCTAAGGACCGCCGAGGAGCCAAGATCTAAACGATTACCGGGCACACACAGAGGAACCTATGCAGATGACTGCTTGGTACAGCAAGTATCTCAGCACAAGTGTTATGTTGTGGCCACAGTTGACCAGGACCTAAAACAAAGAGTCAGGAAAGTCCCTAGAGTTCCCATCATGTACATTTCTAACCATAGGTGCAAGACTGAGCAGTTGTCAGATGATTATGGAGCCCCTCGGTTCTAATACTTAAAAGACAAAGTTCCTCTGCCTTCCTTCAACCAACTTCCTCTGTCGCCAGTTTATTAAACATGCTATAGAATGAATTATTATTTCTCCACTCACCCATTTGCTGTTATGAGCTGAGTATGCTTAAACACACTCAGTTTTTGATGTTGTTTTGAAAATGAAAAAAAAAAGAATCTAGTCTGAATATGTATTCACATAAGCCTCTTTTTTACACTGATTACTGGGATATAGGACTAGAGTCAGGAAAGCCAATTTGTTGGTGCTCTCTTAATTCTGGGGGTGGGTGTTATTTTTTTATTGACATATAATGTTATATTAGTTTTAGGTATACAACATGATTTGATGTTTGCATACATTATGAAATAATGTTTTTAAGTTTATGCATATATATATACCCGTGTAACCATCACACTGATTAATATATAGAACATTTCTAGCACCTCTGAAGGTTCCCTATGCTCCCTTAATTTTTAAAATTAGGAAAATATTTTATTTCTCAAATACTATGTATAAGACAAAAACAAAAAACTCATAAGGCGGAAGAGTTGGGAAGAGGGCTTGCCATGCTTTTTACATAGATCTGTGTCTTTGAATAGCCTTGAATGGGAATGCTGTGGTAGATGCTTTTTGGAGCATGTCCTCAACCCAAGGATAGGATGGGAAATACAAGTCATAGCGAGGGTGTGGAGCAACTGGAACTTTTGTTTAACAGTGGTGGATCACAAAGAGACAGAACCATTTGGGGGAAACTGGCACTATCCGCTTATGCATACCCTGTGACCCAACAACCCTAGTCCTACATACATATGCAACATACACGCTTTCACCAAAAAAGCATACTAAAATATTCAAAGAAGCAAATGGCCTGTCAACAATAGAATTGATAACTATTAATAGATGGTGGTATGTCTACACAGTGGAATACAGCCATAAGAATAAGTCATCTACAAATATGTATAACAATATGGATGAATCTCACAAACATAATATTAGAGGTAAGAGGATAGTTACATAGAGTTCATACATTGTGATTCCACTTTTATAAAATTCAGAATTAACCCTGGAGTCTGGATTGTAGTTACCCTTGAGTAGGAGCAGTGATGGGAGAAAGGGTTTCTAGGATGCTGGTACTGTTCTGATCTTGGTTACACAAGTGTGTTCAGTTTGTAAAACTTACCAACCTGGACACTTACATTTAGGTAAGTATGTAAGGAAGTATATGTAGATTATTTTTCAATAAAAGTTAAAAAAATTAAACTAGCCAAGTTGTAGATAAAAGTCACCTCCACCTGCAATGACAGTGCAACTAGATAAAGGGAATCACATTGCAATTAGACCCTCCACAATGGGCAAGCCTTCCTAGGAAGAGATGGAGAAGGGGTATTCTATTAAAAAAAAAAAAAAAGGAATGGTATCAACAAAAGCATGGAGGTTAGAAAGAATAAGGACCATTTGAAAAATGATAAAATTGGTCAAAAAATAAGGTTGATTTAAGAAAGAAGCAGGAGAAAGACCTGAAAACTAGGCTGAAGGAGTCCAAAGAATTTGGTCTTTATTCATTGGGCACTGTGGAACTTGTGAAGTTTTTCTTTTCTTTTGTTTTTCTAAGTGAAAAGCAAAACGATCAAATCTGTGCTGTGGGAAGATCAATGTGTGGGACGCAGTGGAGAAAGGAGAGACTGTGATTAGGTGGGGGTAGCATACAAGAGTACAAGGCCCTCCGTGACCTGGACCCTGCCCATCCACCTCTGTAACCTAGTCCCTCACCTAATCCCATCCAGCTACAAGTCAGTTATCCAACCAAACCAAGCCCTCCCAGCTTTGCACGGGCTCCATCCCCTTGAAAGACCATTTTTCAGCCCCGTCACTAGGCGTACATTGTAAAAGAGCTGTCTCCTCTCCAAGAAGCACACCTAGGAGCTTTGCATAAAATAAAGCAAAACCTCCAAGTGTGAAGCTGTCTTCATGACCAAAGAGTATGTATATAAATCAAATAAGGAGTGTAAGATGTAAACAGTTTCTATGGTCAAATTACCTGCAAACTGAACGAAAAAGTATATTAATTTTTAATATTAATTTACAAACAAAATCTCATTCGGTAGTTTCTCAGCACTCCAGAGTCATTTTCAGTGGTTTAACTGGAGTCTTAATAACCACAGAAACTTGTAGTAGTGTCTACAAAAAAAAACCACCAAGGATCACCCCAGCAGATAACCACAGCGCAATTTTGTTTTGGCACACAATGTACTGTACCTCCCCTTGCCACATTGCCAACCAGAAAGATTCTCCATGGTTATTGGCAAGAAATTAAAATTAGGCATTGCATTACCGAATTGATTTTTATAGGCTCAAGTTGCAAAACGCTTGATGAAAATGTCTAAGGGCAAAAGAGAGTCATCTGGATGTTTTCCAAGGTTTAAAAGGAAACAGGAAACTCAAGTAATTCACACTTTGTACACCTGCCTTAAGTGCAGTCCTCTGTAAGTGTAAATACAGGCCAAGGTGACACACATGCCAGGCAGTGGCAAATAAGAGGCACAAATATTTGTAAGGGAGAAAAGTGCCTCAACCCAACCCTGTTGAGGAGGAAGAGTGGAAGCCAGCCGATACCTCTTGGAGCAGTGAGCTGACTGAGAAACCCAGGATATGATAATGGAACAAAGTGCTTTGCTGAAGATCAGCGTTTTAAAATTTCAAACACACTGACGCTCAGCCCTTATCTTCAGATTTAATTACTCAAGGGAGGATCCCAGGTGAGGGGATTTTCCAGGCAATTCTAAGGTGTAGCAAAGGCTAAGAACCTCTGAAAGAGCAGGAAGACAGGGGAATTGTGACTGTGGGGTGAGTTCAGGTTGCAACACTTCCCTGATGCAAACTTATTCTCTTTTACCTCACCCCACAGCACCCCCTTCTACTCTGCCTCACTTCACCCCACCCAATCCACACTCACCCTACAAACTCTAGCTGGAGTTTGTTGTGTCCTAAGTCAGGACCCCTGAAAGACTTCTACCTTTTCCCTCCCCAACCTCCAGTGCTCACCCCAGCACAACTCTCTCAATCAGTCCTCAAGTTCTATCTATTCTGTATCTTAACTCTCAGATGTGTCCCCTCCTTCCCATCTCCATAGTTGCTACCGTACTCTGGGCCTCTGTTTGCTTAACAAATATTTATTGAGTGCCCACCACCCTTTAGGTGCAGAGTATATACTGCATTGGCAAATAATACAGATATAATCCCTGCTCTGAGAGACTGACAGTCTAATAGGGAACAAGGTCATAAACAAGTCAGTGAACAAATAAGTTTAAGAGTATACATGTAAGTACTAAGAAGGGAACAGCAGAATGTAGTGCAAGAATACTAAGGGGAGGCAGAGAGAATCTGCTTAGATAGGGAGGAAATTCTAGGTGGGTCACATAATTTCTTTCAAAACTCTCAGTTTCATTCCCCAATTCACGACCCAGCTCCCACCCACCAAGCCGAGATCCCACACCCTGGGGTTCTAATGACACCCGGACTCTAGCCTCTGCAGGATATCCATGATCCTTTAAACCCACTGTATACACAGCTGCCCTGCCTAGAATGCCCTTTCCATGTCCTCCCTCTGGCTTACATCCATTTATCTTTCAGAACATACCTTATGTCGCCTCCTGTGATTAGCCTCACTAGACGCTCCCTAGTTGGAGGGGGGCTGTCGCTTTTATGTGGTTTCAGGGCACTCCATGTTTACAGGGAGCACAGCCTTTCTGCTCTGTGATGTGACTAGTTTCCCTGATCTGCTCCTCTGTTTTGAAGCTTCTCTAGGACAGGGATTGTATCTTGTTCCTCTCTATTTCCCATGCCTGGCACAGTGCTCGGCACATTAATGCGCAGGAAGTTTGACCATATGCCTGGAAAGTCATCTGAATGCTTTTGGCCTCCTACCTGGTCCTGCTAGGTCTTATAGGAATATCAGGTGACCGACTGTCCCTGTTTGCTCTTAAGTACTGAAGCCAGGAGTTAAAGCCATCTTCTATCTCCAAAGCGCGTATGTTTTCTGCATAATGATGTCAAATTATCTCTACACTGTTTTTAAAGTCATTGACACTATCTAAGCTGCATAGCTAACAAATATATGATCACATTAGAAATGTCTGAAAAATACAGATAAACAAGAAGAAAAGGTTGTAACCAGGCCTAACCGTACATGTGTGTAGGTATCGTAGGTATTGTTCTCTCCTCTACAGGTCTGGTGTTGTGACTGCCATCATTCATGTATAAGAGACTAATCCTTGCTCAGAGTTAAAAAAACTATGGCTCAAATAGAGGGTTTTGTTTTTCTTTTCAAATACTTCACCAGTTACTTAAAACGGGACATGTCGCTTTCATTTTAGACCATGTATTCTACACCTTTAGTTTATCCTCATGTGTTTCAAGCACTCATGATGGGCCAGCCCAATTCATATCCGAGGTCCTCTGTCCCCCTGCTCCGAGGCTGCTGCCCAGCAATCATGATGGGACTTCCTTGCTTTCTGTGCTCCCCACCTTCCTCTTTCTTAGATTGCTCCCTCTTACTCAATCCCCAAGTAACTTTTTAAGAAAAGGTGTGTTGGAGAAAAAAATTTATAATCTTTAGTCAAAAATGCCTTTTCTTTCCTGTAAACCCAATTAGTAGTTTGGCTAAGCACAGCAGTCTGCATTTAAAATTATTTTACCCAGGATTTTGAAAGCCTTGCTCTATATTATCTCATGGTGCTTATAAGAAGTTTGATGCAAAGGGACTTTCAGTCAAGATGGAGGCATAGGTAGATACATTTTACCTCCTCACACAACCAAAAGAACAACAAATTTAAAAACAAAAAACAACCAGAGTCTGGCAGAAAATATAACTGTATGGCAGTCTGACAACCAAGGAGTTAAAGAAGAAACATTCATCCAGATTGGTAGGAAGGGCAGAGACAGGCAGCCAGGGTAGAGAGGACGTACAGCAAGGCGGTGGCTGGAGGACCTGGTGGTGAGCCAGGGGCTGGTGGTCCCATATTTGCATGCAGATAAACTGGGAGGAATAACAGGGGAGCAAGACAGACCACACAACCCAGGGTTCCAGCACAGGAAAAGGAAGCCTTAAAATCTCTGGCTGTAAAAACCTCTGGGGGTTGCAGCAGTGGGAGAAATTCCCAGCTTCACAGGAGAGTTTGTTGGACAGACCCACAGGGTCCCAGAACATACACAAACCCACTTTCCTGGGAATCAGCACCAGAAAGACCTTATTTGTTTGTGGGTAGCAGGGGAAATAATTAAAAGCCAGCAGAGAGCTGAGCAAACAGCATTGATCCCTCTGACCCCTCCCCCACACACAGCACCACAATGCAGCAGTGGGGGTTGTCCCATCCTGGCGAATACCTAAGGCTCCACCCCTTACAATATAACAGGAGTGCCAAGACAAAGAAACATGGCCCAAATAAAAGAACAGACCAAAACTCCAGAAAAAAATACAACTACGCATTGAAGAGATAGCCAACCTATCAGATGCAGAGTTCAAAACACTGGTAATCAGGATGCTCACAGGAATGGTTGAGTATGGTCAAAAAATGGAGGAAAAAGTGAAGGATATGCAAAGTGAAATAAAGAAAAATATACAGGGGACCAACAGTAAAGGGAAGGAAATTAGGACTCAAATCAACAATTTGGAGCAGAAGGAAGAAATAAACATTCAACCAGAACAAAATGAAGAAACAAGAATTCAAAAAAATGAGGAGAGGCTGAGGAACCTCTGGGACAACTTTAAATGTTCAAACATCTGAATCAAGGGATGCTAGAAGGAGGAGAGGAAGAGCAACAAATTGAAAACTTATCAATAAAATGTACTTTAAAAATATAAATAAATAAAGTTTGATGTGTTTAATTGTAATTGTCCTCTGTATATCTTGTGTTCTCTCTCTTTCCCTCTCATCTTAGGTTTTAAGGTATGTGAGTTGTTTATGCATGTAATTGGTGGGTAAAGGGGAATATATTATCTTACTGAGGTAGGTAGAATAATACTCCCCCCACCCCCAAAGATGTCCATACCCCAATCCTTAAAACCTGTTGTGAATTTGTTCTTTTACATAGCAAAGGGATATGGCAGGCATGATTAAGGTTACTGATCTAGAGATGAAAGTCATCCTGAATTATCTGGGTAGGCCCAATCTAACCACAAGTTCTTAAACATGAAGAGCCTTTTTTGAGTAACTCAGAGTTGGGACAGAAGAAAGAGACTGAAGGTGTGATAGGGACTTGAGCTGTCATTGCTAGCTTTAAAATGGAGGAAGGTAACCATGAGACAAAGATTGCAGGTGGACTCTAGAAGCTGGATCTACCCTCAGCTGTCAGCCAGCAAGCCATTGAGGACTTCATATTTACATGTGTGAGGAACTGAATCTGCCAATGATGGGAATAAACTAGAAACGGATTTTCCTTAGGACCACCAGGAAGGGACACAGCCCTGATGGCACTTGGATTTTAATTCAGTAAAATCCATACTAGATTATGTCCTACAGAGTTTCAGTCAATAAATTTCTGTGTGTGTATGTGTGGTTTAAATGTGTGTTGTTGAATGTCACTAAAGTTTGTAGTAATTTAGTACAGCAGCAATAGAAAATCAACACATGTATATTTTGACAAATGCTGCCAAAATTTCCTCCCCAAAAGATGAATTTATTTATACTTAGACCAATAGTTGTTGAGAAAACTTCTCAAAGCCTTCACTAACATAGGATATCTTCAGTATCTTAATTTTTCCAAGCTGATCCTGAAAAAATATTTCATTTTTGTTTTCATTTGTAATCCTCTAATTTTTTTAATCAAGGTTGAGAATCTTTTATATATTTGTTAAACATGCTTTATGTTGTTTAGAATTATGTTGCCTTTTTTATCTCTCGATTTCTGAAGTTTCAGATTGTTACGATTATGTATATAAAACGTATCCTACTAGGTACTTGTTAGATACTTTTAATTTAATGATTTATATCTTCTTTCTGCTCTGGAAACTCTGTTGCATATTAAGCCATGTGGCAGAATTTGCTAGTTCCCTACCTCAATACCAATACCCTCCTCCTTAATAACAGTATCCCAATTTTTATCTGATCATATTGCTGCCCAAAATAAATTTTCTATTTTTCCGTGCAGCTAGGTTTGTCAGAAAAGATGTAAACACAATTACGAGAAAGCTACTTAAAGAGAGTTGCCACAGCTTGCAAGGCTTTTTTTCTTTTCTGGGTCTGCTGGCTTTACTTCTTTTTGGCCTGGCTTCAGACATAATGGCTGCCGTTCCAGCAGCCCTCTTGGGCTATGAGGTGGCCTTGAGAATGGAAGCCATTTGCTAGAGGTTAGAATGTGAAGGTAACAGTCCGGGGTTCCTGGAGACTCACTGAAGTCATTAAATCACCTCAGAACTATTTCTTTTATGTGAGTGAGAAACTTCGATCTTGTCAATCTCTTAGTTCTTTATGGTTTTCTGTTGTAAGATGCAGGCAAATCTGATGCTAATAAAGAATTCTAGTACTGGTCTGCTATGTCTTTTTTCTTTTATCTTTCCCAATTCTCTCTCTTTGTTCTATTTTCTAGGTGAGTTTCTTGACTTCATGTTTAAAACTCTCCAGTTTTTAATCTTTTTGTCAGTTACAATTTTATTTTACAAAAGTTCTTTCTTTTTCACAACACAGTTTCTTGTTTTATATATGCTATAGCTTTTTATATCTCAGAAGCTACTAATTGGAAAGTCTCTCCTATTTTGAAGTGTACTTCTGTTCTGTGACTTGTTTCCTTTTTTTTTCTTCTGTTTTTTTATCTTTGGTTTTCCTTTTCATGTTAGAGAATTTCAACTGAGATCTATTGGTTCTTGGTTGCTGTTCACATTAATGAGTCAATAATGAGACAAATTAATATCATATGCCCTACACTGAGAAAAACACCCGTTCTGGTGGTATTCTCCAAAAGTGCATAACCTGAATTTAATAATGAAGAAACATTAGACAAATACAGAGTCACATTCTATAAAATAATTAAAGTGTAGTCTTAAATGTCAATATCATGAAACACAAACTCTAAGAGATAGATCCCACTATAAGAGATAAAAAGAGACATGGTAACCAAATGTAAACATGATCTAGAAATTCTTTTTGCTAAAAAGAACATTGAGAAAAACACTTGGCAAATGTGAATAAGATCTATAATTAGATGTTAATGTTAAGAGCAATGTTAATTTCCTGATTTTGATAATTTTTCTGTACTTGTGTAAAAGAATGTTAAAGAAACACAATTGAAGTATTTAAGTATAATGGGTCATCATGTCCATAACTGACTCTCAAATGGTTAGGAGAAAATAAAATGTATGTATATGTACAACTACCTATTTGTCAAGAAAGTGAGAGAAAAAGAAATAAAGTAAATATGGCAGGAACCTGGGTACACTGTACAATGGGAATTCTTCTTGCCCTTCCTCCAACTTTAATGTAAATCTAAAATGGTGCCAAAATAAAAACAAAAGTTTTTTTGTTTTTTAAAGAATGTGACGATAGAAGGACTCCTTGGGAGCGGAAAGCCGTTGGGCTGGTTGACGGTAGGCTCCAGCGGTGTTCCTGCAGACACGAAACCTCTGCAGTTCTGGGAACCTTAACTGCCAGAATAGGAGGCATTTACCCTGGGAATGTTTTCTTTAGTCACCTGCTCTAGTTTTTCCCAGGTAGTATCTTAAGGTTGTTTAAAACTTCCAGTTTTTGGCCTGGAGTAAATGGCTGTCTACAAATCCTTTCAGTGCAGTTTCTCAGTCCCATCCCTAGTGTATCTGCTGTGTCAAAATCTAGAATGTGTCTGGGGCTCTGCCAGTCAGTGTCATGGTGGATTCTCAGCCATGGTTTCCTCTGCTCTCTTCATCAATCAATACTCACTAATTTGTTCTGCATCTTCCATAAATTTGTTGAAATATCTTGTCTACCAAAGACCCCTCTCATTACTTTCATTGTGTTATTTTAGTTTTCATTCTTTATACATTTTTATTCCTAAGCATGTGCTTAATCGGCCATCTTGAACCAAAATTCTTTAGACAATTTATTGTTAATTTTAATCTGTAACTTATTGGTCAAGAAACACATCCTTTTTCTCCTTTTTTGGTTGCATATCTGTGAATCCTTAAGCTTTTCAACATTCCGTATTGTCATAAGCTTTCTCAGATCACTATAGATTACATTGAATTTTTAGCCCTTAGTGTTTTTTGTCATACTATTTATTTGGTCACTTCATCAAGTTATAGTATTTAATTATTTAATGTGCATTGTCTTCTATACCTTCACTTTATAGAGTTGGGCTTGCTAAGGTCAAACCCAACTAATTATGCTTTGTTTTGTTTTTTTAATCTTCACCCGAGGATATATTGATGTGAGAAACATCTACTGGTTGCCTCCCATATATGTCCTGACCAGGATCAAAACAGCAACATTTTTTGGTGTTCAACATAACACCCCAACCAACTGAGCCATTGGTCAGGGTCAATTGTTTTTTTAACTTTATCTGAAGTAGCAATATACCCAGGAGAACAGGGCAGCCCAGCACGTCACATGCTACCTCTCCTTCACCCAGCCATGGTCAGGTATCTGCCCCAAATGGGCAACCAATCCATCAGTTGATCAGAGATGTTTAATTGATGTGACTTGACTGGAAGAGCTCATCTGAACCAACCAGATGTCCTGTACTGTTAATTCAAACTATAAAATACAAAGATTTTTGCTAGTCATGTCAGCTCAGTGATTGAGGCAGCCATTTCCAAGACGATGAGTAAGCACATGAAACTGGTCTTCAGAGAGATGAAAATGGTATATATGTGAAAGGAAGCTGAGATTAAGTGAGAAAGAGACATTTATCTTGTTTCTGAACAGCTCTCTAGTTTGTGTGAGGCCCAAATGCACAGAATTCTGGGAAATATTGGTCACACTGAACTAAATCTTCCTTTGTAATAACTAAGCTAGTTTGAGTGGGTATCTGTTTCTTGCAACCAAAAATATGAAAATCCTTAGCTTTAGTATTTTAATTCCTGGGTTTTGTTTTTTAAAACAGAAAGAACTCTTTATTAACAAGACTATACATAAAAATTAACATCTATATTAATCAGTACACAATTAAAATCTCAGAGAATTAGATGCTGCTTTTTAAAAATAATCCTCTGACAGAATATATAGTCCTCCTCACTAATCCTTGACAGTTTTTAATCATTTTAATCTAATCCAACCACTAGAGTAAAAATTTCTTCTGAGGAAATTGTTTTGCTGTTTCAAGAGTCAAGTTCTCCTATACAAGTTCCTGCCAACAACTGATTAAGGAAGCCCAATGCTTCCTCTGTTTCCTTCATTTGTTCCTTTTATCTTTCTCCAGAAGCAATAGGAGAAAGACCCAATGCTTTCAGTCTGTTTCCACATTTGCTTTTGTGAAATTGTCTTAGTGCAGGTCTATCCTTTCTATATATCTTGACCCGTGCAGCTAGAGTTTCTTGTTTTTATATCAAATATATCATGGGTTTTGGAAAGAATGCGTAGAGTTATAAGAATATCCCAACAGAATAAAATTATTTAAACACACTTGAATCCTACTTTTGAAAGAGTTATAAAAAATTTTCACAATAGTCCTCCAAAGTGAGTTCCCAAATACAGGGACTATGCCTTTGTAATTCCTTTCTAAATTACCTCCAAAAAGAAAAAAAAAACAAACAACCAGATTCAGAGCCGTGTAACCTTCAACTGTCCAGTGAATACAGTTGAATTGAACCATTTCAATTACTAGAAGAAAATTTTATTAAATTTTTGAGCCAAGTTTCAAAACAAATATTTTTAAAGCAAAGTGAGAAAATGACATTAAGAGTTTTGAGTTGCAAAAGTCAGCAATTAAGAGTGATTTTTCAAAATAAGCATTGCCTGCCTCCTGGGAATAAGCGCTTTATTTTGGCAGCTGCAGAAGCTTGCCCAGGGCGGATTCACAATGATCCCAGACCATTGCTGCTGTCTTCTGGACCAGTGAGGGATTTAGTTCCAATTCTGCTAACTTACCTATTGTTCAAGTTAAAATGAATGTTTCAGATAATCTTCAAACAACAATTTTTCCACTTTAACACAGTTTATGTTCATCAGAGAAAATTCTGAAAGTGTGACAAAGTTGGAAAAATAAGTTATCCAGAGTTCCACCATCCAAACATATTTACTCTTAATATAGTCTTCTAGTTACTTTCTTCTCAAATACCACCCCCCAAAATTAATTGCTTTTTGATTGGATAATAAGCTAATGTGCATGGAATGCTCAGGATGATCTAAAGTTTAATATAACATTTGTCCATGAATTCTCCCACACTGCTTTTGCACTGTAGGTTGAAGTTGCCCTGGTGAAGAAAACACTTTGGCCCCAATCACAGAATGTTCATGTACATATGTGTTGAAGAAAGTGGTGGAGAAGTATTGAAAAACTGCTTCTCAAATTTGACTGTGCATCAGAACCATCTGTAAATCTTGTTAAAATACAGAGTAGGCATTTTTAACAAGCTCCCAGGTGATGCAGAATTTGTTAGTCTGTGAACACACTTAGTAGAAAGATCCTAGCATAACCTGGAATACGAGAGAATGGGTGGGAGAAATTTTTGCCTTTACACATCTATCTACCACTAAGCCATTGCCACATCCTTGACCCATTTCTGGGAAAACAAGGGACTATTTCTCATACCTGGAAATATTCCCACAGGCTGAGGGTGGAGTAAAAACTTATTATTGAAACGCAAGCTAAAATATTGAGCAACTCTAGTGAGTCTCTCCTCTGCACAGGAAACCTTGCAGAGTTCACAAAGTATCTATTCATCTCATCTCCTTTGGTAGTAATGTCCATGGTATCTGGGCACAAGTTTTCTTAGAATATTTCCCAGCCTCCTCTGCAGCTGAATTTGGCTATGTTACCAACTTTGAGTCAATGATATCTAAGCAGAAGTATGTGCAAGCCATGTTTTAAGGATGGAAATTAAATTGAGATATTTTATTTGTCTTACTTAGGATAAGCTACAACCCAGGTGCAGTCAGTTAAAATTTTAATTGAAAGGGAATACTCCAGAAACTACTGCTAAAGTTCCGATAAAAATAAAACAAAACAAAACAAACAAACAAAACAAAACAAAAAAAACGTATCCTAAACATGACTAAGTATTTCTGTCACCAGTAACTGGATCAACACCAGACTCTTTGCTGATGTTCTCAGTGTACATCAGAAATGGGGTTTAAGGGTAAAACTAGATGCTAATTAAAGATATTTAAGAGATAAGTTTGGATACAATCATTCAGAGACACTCCCCACCCTTGCAAGAATAGAGTAAAAGAATCCGGTGAAGTTGCAGCCTATACCTTTAGGAATGATGTCTGAGACTTGAGCTCTAAAAAATCCTGGATCAAGCCTTTGGTTTTAGGCTGACCGATGTCATAGATAACAGATTCCTGCTCCCAAAATGTTGTCATCCCTGCCACGATTAAAATTTTCACTCCAGGTGAGGCTGGAGATTAGAGAACATTGGAATTGAAATTTCAATGAATTGAAAGAATAGAAAACAGAAACTATTTTTATGCTTGCTTATAAATAAATGGTTTGTTAATAAATGTCTGCTTTTGAGGCAGAATTTGTTCTGAGACTTGTTTCTCATTTCACCATGTAGCGAAGTTCGGGAAGCACCTCAAATCTTCTGTTCTTTACCAAAAAGACACTAAGAATTGTGCTAGACTCAACTGGCTTGTGTTCTTTCCCAGAATGGAGCAAAAGGGATTGGAAGAACTGGGTTTCCTGAAGTCCATGGATCCACCATGGAGCATTAGCCCTCTCTCTTTCAGATGTGATTCTCTGTCAGAGAGCAATACATTTCCAAGCTGTGTCAGACTTTTTCCTCTTACTTTTCTGTTAGGCACAGCAGAACTTGCCCCGATAGTCCTGCTGTGTGCCCCGGGCACCATCACGGGAAAACGGGATCCGTGGACAGCTGTCGTGATGTAACACCCTGCCCTCCTCCCACTTGCTCACTTCTCTGTTTAGGATTCTCTCCACCACCCTGTCCCTCTACTTTCGGATACTTTGCACTCCCCTTCAGTCCCTTCTGAGAGGAATCGGAAATAATTTACTTTCCCTAGGAAGGGTAACCTATGGCTTCACTGCCTTGGTGAGGACTAAATCACTCACCTTTACTTTTCCAAGGAAAAGAGTTTTTAATGTTAACTATTTTCCAATGACAGCTACATCACGAGTCAGGCATTCTTCCCTTAAACGCCACATCTTAACATCTATGATTTTAATAATAAAAATAATTGATTTTGCAGGATCAACTATAACCCAAAGCCCATATACCATGGTATCAGATCTCTTTCCTTTTTTTCACTTATTTTCTTTCTCTTACTCTTTGAATTCATTTCATAGGTTTTTTTTTTTTTAAAGCAGTTTTCCAGGATTACAAATGCCTCAAGACTACATAATAATCAAGATTATGTAACATGGCTTTGCCAGTTAGAGTGCCTTTTAGGTCTATAACTGTCCTCTGTACTTTCTTCATGTTTCCCTTCCCACTCAAACAAAATAGGAAAAAGAACTAAAAAAAGGGCCTCACACACCTAAGACCTCTGTACCATAATTTGGTTCTCTGGAGATTTCCTCTTCATGCAAAGTCTAGTCCGTGATGAAAGAAGTAGAGCATTAAGCATATGTTTCAGAATCAATCTGAGTTCAAATCCTGGCACGACCTATGTACTCTTAGGCAAATAACTTCACCAATCCGTGCCTCAGTTTCCTCATCTAAAAATGGGAATAATAATAATGCCTACCTCATAAGGTTGTTGTAAGGATTAAACAAGGCAATGAAGTTAAAGAGCTTAGGATAGCAGTTGGCATGTAGCAAACATTTATAGCATTTACTTATTCAACAAATAATTATTCAATACTTGCTACAAGCAAAGTACTGTTTAACATTGTAGCAAATTAAAAATTGATATGGACTGGGTTCCTACCCTTAAAAGGAATTTGCAGTCCAGTAGGAGGGATAAATAAAACCTGCAAAGTGGATAGTTATAATAGAAATTGATGTGTGTTAAGATATTCAGATAAACTATTTATTACAATATGTTAAGGGGTAACAAATTCTTTGTTATTCCTGCAATCGGATCTAATTCCCTCCATCTTGAATGTGGGTCAGCCTTACTAACTTGCTTAACTGACAATGTGATAGCAGTGATATTCTAGAACTTCTGCCCAGGTCTCTTCGAATGTTTGCCTGGAGGGAAGCTGGCCATCATGTATGAAATCCAACTATCTGTGACCATCATGCTGTAAGGAAACCCAAAACATCAACCTGCTGAATCTGCAGAGACAGAGTGTTAGACCTGGTTGTTCTAGCCATTCCCAGCCCAGGAATCAGGCATGAGTAGGGAAGCGGACCTGGCAGCAGCTTGACTGCCCCAAGAAATGCAATGTGGAGAAGAACTGAGAACCCAACTACCAGCCCAATCCTATGGCCTCAGTTAAGTCATCCCAGCCCACTCACTTGATGTGACAAGCCATTTAAACTGTCCTTGATACAGATTACTCATTTCAAAGAGGGTTATGATACTTGTCTTATGTCTCTAAGCATGCTGGAATAAAAAAAAAAAAATAGTGTGTGCAGAAAAGAGCTGGCGTAGTAGGCCTGACACTGCTAACCTTCGAAAGACCTACTTGCAAGATTGGCCCTTGGCTGGCATCTAGGAATTTGGCTGCTAAACAGTTTCCTACCCCAATATAAACCTATCCCTAAGTGACAAGAGGGGCTCACTATGGTTACACTGCTTGTGCAAACTGCATGGTTTATGCTGAACACCTGCTTTCCTTCTGGGCCTCTGGAATTTTGGTATGTGGTAGGCAGAGGGTGTCTATTTGACCAGCCCTTACTAAAAGCCTTGGGCACCAAGTTGCTAATGAGCAGTGCCAATAGGCAACACTTTGCATGGGATGTCTCAACTTATTGCTGAAGGAATAAAGCTGCCCCACTGTAAGAGGACCCTTAGAAACTTGTCAGCTGGTTTCCTCCTAACTTTGCCTCATGTACCTTTTCCTTTTTCTGGTTTTGCTTTGCATCTTTTCATGGTAATAAATCTTAGCCATGAGTTAAAAAGAAATGCTGAGTTCTGAGACCTTCTGGCAAATCACTGGGCTTGGGGGTCATTTTGAGAACCCCTGATACCCAGCATTTTAACAATTGTGAGAGAAATATTGGAGAGCTCTTCTCCAACACATTCTTTTCATACAAGGAGGAACCCCCACCCCCTAACTTTCTCATGTTCTCTTTCTCTCCTCCCCTTTTCCCAGGGAATGTATATTGAACTTCCATCTCGCCCAAGTCCAAGGTGGGAGATGAACATGAACACAATACCGGACATGACACTCTTAATTCTTCAGCCCTAGAGAAGAAGCTGCATAACTGCTATCTTGTATATAAATATAACAGTGGTTTCCTGCATTTCATTTTTTATCCAATCCTGTTTCCCTTGGGTGGAAGTGGTATAAAAACTTTTGTCTCACTGGAATGAAGATATCATTGAAATTTCTTTTTGAGGTATTTACCCAGAGACCAAACTGGTGACACAAAGTATTTTCTTTGCCATTATATAGCGAGACTTCATGAACGTACAGCTTGTCACTAAAGAACCGGCCCCGTAATATCGGCAGGAATTTGCGCCTGGCCCATAAAGTCTGTGTGGCCTGCCTGCCGTGCAGCATGTCCCCCTCACGCCGTAACATGCGTGGCTCTTTTCCCGTGGTCTCCTGATACACTTTGTGATTATATTTTGACAGGACTGAATATCTTTTTTTTTTTAATTCCAGAGAATTACAAGAGCTTATTCACTGTGATAAGCCAAGTCCTTAGATTTGGCTCTAGAAATCAAATGAGTACAGTATATTTTAAGAATTCACACAATAAGCCGGGAGACGATTGAATATTGTGTGCTAAGCACTTTAAATATTATGTGGTAAGCGCTATAAATCATGTTATAGGCAGGAGACTGAGTTAGGAGACCAAGTTCTAACCTAGTCTATGTTCTAAAGATACGACCTTGAAAAATAATTTTTCCTCATTTGACCTCTATCACACCAGCTGTAAAAAAAGGAGGGGTAGGGATACAAGTGAAGCAGTTTTTCTATCTCGAACAGTCTACGGTTCAGTGATAATATGAAGTAAGGAATAAGTGCCAAATGAGAGGACACAAATGCATTTTGCCAGAGGGAGAGGTTCCTGGAGGCTAACATGGGAACATTCAATGGGCTAGAAAAGAATGAGGCTCTCCCCTGGGGGGAGGAGCTGGGGTGAAAAAATAAAGCTTGGTCTGCTTTCAGGGATGTTAGGGAAATTTCAACACATTGAAATAACAATGATATTAATAATAACTAACCAATTCAGTAGGTATTTACTAAGATAATATGTATTATCTCATTTAATTTCCATTAAAAACCCCTAGGTATTGTTATTATTCCTGTTTACAGAAGAGAACACTGAGGCATAGAAAAATTAAAAAGTTTCTTAAGGTCACATAGCCAGTGGTAGAATCCAGATGTGACCCTAAGCATATTGAGACTGCGGAGAACAGCTTCCAACTGTTGTTATGGCAGTCACACGGGAAGTCAGCAACACAGCCTCCGCAGACGCATGCGCTGTAGTTTAGATGCAATTGACTGGAAAACCAGCATAAATGGAAAATAATAGGCCATCATCAAGAAGGAGAATGACAGTTACCTTTTATGCAGTACCATTTGTGTGCTTTTCATTTATTATCTCTAACTTCCATAGACTTTTTTTTTCTTTTTTGGTTTTAAATACCATTTTACAGTTAAGAAACCTGGGTTCAGCAAGTCCCGCTTGTAATAGGTAGAAAGCTGTTAGGTGGGAGGGCGGGTTCAATCCCGAGTTTGTCTAACTTCAAAAGTCCTTCTTATTTCACTATGCCATGCTGGCTTCTTGGTAAGAAAAAAACTATTTGCAAATATTAAAAACAGCTGTACTCCACTGTAACTTTCATTTATGTGAAATTCTAGAAAAGGGAAACTAGCCTGTAGAGGCAGAAAGGAGATCAGAGTTGCCTGGGGCAGGGGGAATGAGGGGATTGACTGCAAAGGGACACAAGGACATTTTTGGAGTGATGACAAGATTTTATATCTCGATTATGGTGTCGATTATATTTGACAAAACTCTTTGAACTGTACACTTAAATGAAGTGCATTTATTATATGAAAATTATATCACTATAAAGTTGATTTTTAACAAGCTCAACTTACTCCAGTATCTGGTCTTCTAGACAGAAGCTGGGGCCACTGGCACTGTGTCTTTGTATGTACGGGACCGTCACGGTGCATATAAAACGCTAGGTCTTAGCATCCATTCCGACCACCTTCTTGTATTGCAAAGGCTAAAGAGCTGCAAATCACATTTCCCAGACTCCTTTACAGCTAATGTTCAGTGAGTTAAACATGTTGAAGTGACCTGAGAAGCAGAAGTGACACCAGGGCTACCTGCCTGCTCTGATGTTTGCTCCTTCTGGCAAGTGATGTCAGGCAGGCACTGGGTTTGTCTAGAACAGCATTTCAATATCCGGTGTCCAGCTTCATGATTGTTATGAGTTAGTGAGTCCAAGGATGACAGTGGCTTTGTGATCCTCACATTGCAACTCTGGCAATTATGCAAGAATTCAGATATTTTCCCAACAGTCTCTTGACTTCTAAGACTTTTATGACTGTGGCAGGGGCAATAGCTTCCCTGACAAATCTGTTTGATTATTATCTCCTGGGAATTATTTCTGGCGGCTCAGTTTAGAGGCTGCTACTCAAGCTCTCCAATTATTTTGCAAGCATCCAATTAAATCTTTCTACTTACAATTGTTTGATTAATTTGTTTCCCTGGAACTATACACCGACATCCTGAATGATGGTATGGGTTTTCATTCGTAATGGTAACTAAAATAATTGCCAACATCATCATATTAATAGCAACTTTTGCTGAATACTGACTTTCTGCCAGGATAAACGCGCTGCGGTGTATGCAGAAGGCAGCTCTATTTTCTTCTCCATCCTCCTCAAGTTCTGTGAGTGGATTTGCCCACCACTCCATGAGTGAAATGAGGCAGGTCTTCTCACTTTTTCAGTCACTTTCATGTCATCAAAAGTCCTCCAATTCATTTCAGTCCCCAAATATTCTCATTTCAGTTATTGAAAGGTCTATTCCATTAGCATATAACCCAACACTCTCATTCAGTTTAAAGCTATTTACACCTCTAGCTTGAGCTTTCTTAGGCTGGAAAGCCTGTCATTTTGAGGAAGAGGAAATGGTTGGCTTCTGCTCTCTGGAAAATGTTCCTAGTTTCCCTTCTCCTCCCCATGTCCCCTCCTCCGCCAGACCGCCTTCCCTCGCAGTCTTCTGGGGCTGTGATGTGGTAGGGAAGAGGTAAAGCTGGCTTTTAAAATGTCGAAGCTGGCCTGGCTATCATCTGGCACGCTGCCCTCTGGGCATGGCACATCTCGGCACTGATTTTTGCTCTGCTGTCCACTGGGGTGTGTCCGGGCTCCTGCAGCCCCCGGACAGGCAACTGTGGCCATGGCCTTCCACATGTAATCTCCAAGGTGTGAGTCAAACATCAATGCCTACTTCCCTTGAGCTCTCTGAAGGGTCCCTGTCAGCTGACTTGAGGTGAGAGGGAAGCTCGCCTCTCACCTTCCACATGAGGAGGAGGAGGAAAACTCTCTCAGAAAGATTCCTTTCTTTTTGGCCTTATCAGGCTTGTCTGCTTTATTGGTAGAAGATGGGTGACTGCATATGCCACGTCGAAATGACTCATGCTCTAGCATGTCTTACATATGTGGTTCAGCAAACTCGCTTTAGAATGTGGAGGTACTCTGTAGTTACTTATTTTGTTTTTGGTCTTTGAAGCCATGAAATTTTCATCTTTGTGGCCAAAATAGAGACAGAATATCATTTAAGTATTACAACAACACTCTAAGGCAGTGACTCATGCTCCCATTTTAGAGACAGACTGAGGTTCGAATGGCAGAAAAGGGGATTCCGGTACAAATGAGTATGACCCCAGGGCCTTTGCTCTTAAGCACTATGATAACACAGGGATGAGCAAAAGTAGGTTTACAGTTGTTAGTGACATTTTTTTGAGTTAATAAAGCTATTGTAATAATCACAACCTGTATGTCTTCTCCACATGAACAACTGTAAACTTACTTCTGCCCACCCCTGTATGTTTCACACTACAAACACGAATGACATGAATTCTGTCCCCCAGAGTTCATGTATTGAAGCCCTAACCCCCAGGGCCTTAGAATGTGGCCTTACTTGGACACAGGATCCTTGCAGATGTAACCTGTTTAGATGAAATCATATTGGAGCAGAGTGGGCCTCTACTCTAATATGATTGGCGTCCTCATAATAAGGGGAAAATCTGAACACAGACATGTACACAGACAGAAAGCCCACAAAAACATTGGCATTAAGCTGCCACAAGCCAAGGAACTACCAAAAGTTAGGAGAGGGGCCTAAAACAGGTCTTTCTCTAGTGCCTTCAGGGAGACCATGGTCCTACAGATGCCTTACTCTTGGGTTGCGGGCCTCCAGGTTATGAGACAACACATTGCAGGTTCGTAAGCCATTCAGTTTGCCGTACTTGGTTACGGCCATCCTCGAAAACGAATAAAGCAACTGTGTGACAGCCATGGAAGTATGACTGAAATTCCAGTGAAGTAAGTGCTGTGCGAGAGAGCTGCTGAGCTGCTAAGGGAAGAAAAGGTACGGGCAGCAGCCCGAGTGGGGCCCAGGGTTCGTCCATGCTAGATGACAGAAACAAATTGAGTTGGTCATTAGGAACCTTTGGACAGGCTATTAAGTAGAAAGCTTCTAAATTGATTTCACTTCCCTAACAATAAGGGATTATTAAATTTACCTTGGAAAAAGTTTAAGAAATAAAATCCCACACTAGAACTTTGCATAATTGTATCTGGGCAAGCCTAAAGATATTTAGAGTGGGTCTAACAGGGTCTAAGTTGTACCTGTAACTTAATTCACAGAACTAGGAGTAAATGCAGGGGAGCACAGTATAAGCTGATATCAAATATTTAATGTTCTTGATGGCTTTGAGAGTAGGAATGCTAAAATACAGGAATATTTTAATAAAAGTCACTTATACATTGATAGGACTTCCAAACATACAAACAATTATATTTTCAAATTGTAATTCACGCAGAATGTGGAAACACATTCGTATGTCCCAAACAAGATACGTACACACATACACACACATTGTTTTAAAGATTTTAGGTTTGAATTTCCAAAACTGTTGACACAAGTAGCACAGGTATGCAATTAAATATTAATAAAAATATCCCCAAATCTCAGTGGCTTACCATCGCATACATTTACTTTTCACTCACTTCTGTCCAGTGTGGATCAGATGGCCCTCCTGCAGCCTGTAGCTATGCCATCTGGAAGGCCTGGCTCCCGCTAAAGGGAAGGGAGGGACAGAAAATGCACACTGGCTCTTAATTGGCTCAGTCCGGGAGGGCCACATACCACTTGTGCTCATAGATCACTGGCCAGAACAAGTTAAATGGCCCAACCTAACTGCAGGTGAGGCCGGGTAGTGTAGAACATCTGGAATATGAGGGGAACACTAGTATCTCTGCCATGAAACTATACAGGGAGTAAGTGTATAAAATGCACTAAGTCCAAAAGTGAGATGTTAGATGAGAGATCCAATGAGATTCTAATCTCATTAATCTTAATGAGGGGACACTCTGGTGCCTTCTCATCTATATGCAAATTATTACAGCATGACTAATTGCTAAAGTTAAGTGATGCTCAAGAGCCCCCCATTACTTCTGGTAGTAGTTCCCAGAGGAGTGCCCCTCCCACCAAACTAAATAAAACAAAAAGGAAGTAGGGGTTTCCAGGACTTGGAAGAGAAGTAAAAAGCATGAGAAGAGCGTCTCAACAGAGAGAGACAGGTCTAGTCAGATGGCAGCTGGCAGGGACCCTGGAGAAAAGGGTGGCTAATGACAGATACATCCTCCATGTCAAGACAGTGATATGTAACATTCAAATTTAAATTATTTTCAATTCTTTCCTGAGCTGTAGTCCTGTCTCTCGGCCTAAATAATACTAGAAGTCTGCTATCTGAGAGAAAGGGCCAGGCCTTCAGAATTAAAAAGGGTTGGTCCTATGTTTTACAAAAATTCACTTCCATGTGTCCCAATTTTTTTTCCAAAAAAATATCGTCACTGTGAAAGTCATCCCTGTAGGAAGATAGAAAAGATTTTTCTGGGCAAGGGGGAAAGGTCCCGTAGAGAGCGGGTGGCAACACAGATTTGAAAGGAGGTCCAGGTAGCATATTTTTATAGCTTTTGCCAGCAATGTTCTATGAAAAGAAAAAACTGTTCCATATTTTCATTGTATTGTATTTGCATAAATAAATCCTAGAGAGATACCAAGGGAGCTAATAAACTAGCTACTTCAGATGGGGAAAAGGGGAAATAGAGTAGACGAGGGTAGGGGTAGCGGGGAGAATTTTCACTATGTACCCTTTAATAGTATCTGATTTTCAAACCATGGGAATATATTATATATTCCAAATTGTTCAAGCAATTAGGGGAAATAAGTCTCCCAACCACCACAGCTTTGTGTTCAATCTACTTTGGGAGAACAAAAGAGTCAAATCAGAATCTATCAAGAGAAGCAGGGTAGAGAACGGACAGTATCCAGAGGAAAACGAACCTGCCAGCACAAGCAATCAATGGGAGCAAGAGGTGGCGAAGGGAACTGGGAGCCCCGGACTCAATTCCTTACTCCTTAAAGCTCCAGAGATATTTGGGAGAGAACCCCAGGAAGAGGACAGTGAGGTTGAGCTTTCTGCACAACATGGGACAGGAGCCGGAATCTGAAAATTTTGATGTAAGAGGAAAGGGTGGTCCCAGAAGAGTGGGAGAACTTGGGGACATCTGGGTGACCAACACTGGGATTAAACAACCATGACATTCAAGGGCCTTGACAATTTGACCTGATCCTTTTTGGGTCTCACTTCTCTCCTCTACTGGAGCACTTCTTCCATTAAGCACCAGTCCAGGGGATGCTGGATGAGTATAGAGTTGAGAAGCTCACAGTCTGGTTGATAAAAACTGACTTACAGACAACAAGTGTTACCAATTCTCTACTAGGAAAGTGTACAGTTTCAGTGGGGGCACAAGTGAAGAGTGGTTAGCGGAGCCTGGGGGAGACCAGGTAACCAGGCTTCATAATCAAGATAAAGCTTGAGCTAAAGTCCTGGACAATGGAAGGTGGGGGAGGAGAGGAGGACATTCCTGGCAAAGCAACCTGGGCACAGGCTTGGAGGGATGACACAAAATGGGGTTTCAAATCTGTGCTTTGCAAGTGACTCCGCATGGTAAAAAGATAAATAAAGGAGGTGCTGAGATGGAGGAGCAAGAAGAGAGGCTTTGTTTGTGACAGATTTTGTCCTACCAGAGATGTCCAACCTTTTGGCGTCCCTGGGCCACACTGGAAGAAGAAGAGTTGTCTTGGGACACGCATTAAATACACAAACACTAACAAAAACCGATGAGCAAAATAAAAAAAACATTTTAAGTAAATTTACAACTTTCTGTTGGGCCTCATTCATAGACACCCTAGGCTACATGTGGCCCATGGGCTGCGGGTTGGTTGGACAACCCTTTGACAGTGGGGTATTATAAGCAGGAGTAAAAGACTCTACAGACATTTGATAACATGGGCTTTGGTAGTGAGAACTGATGGGATCTACTGAAAGGACGTGAGACTAGAAGTTGGTGAGGCGAGTTAGCAGGCCACTGCCACAGAGAGAAGAAAATTGGAGAGAGCCTGAAATGAGGCATTTACATCACACCTTACCATTCTGCTGCAACTCTATCTGTGAGACCTTGAGCAAGTTACCTAACTTCTCTGAAGTTCAGATTTTTCATCTGCCAAATTACCTGCTTTACAGGGCTAAACAAAACAACCTATGTAAAGCTCCAGGCACATAGAAAGCCCTTGATTAATGATAAAAACTATTACTCCCCAGTTGCACCATAAGCCAAGGATCTCAATACCCTTACTTTTTTTGTGGGAAGCCCTGGGTATTTCAGTTACCTATTGTTGCATAGTAATAAATTATCCAAAAATGTAGTGGTTGAAAACAACCACCATGATTCTGTGGGTTGCCTGGGTGGTTTTTCTGCTCGTCTTACTCAGGCTCCCTCGAAGGGCTACATTCAGCGGGCAGCTAGCTAGGCTGTGCTAGGAGGTCAAAGCAAGTCCCAAAGCTAGTCCAAGTTCAAAGTGAAGGAAATAGACGCCACTTCTTGATGGGAGGATTGGAAAAGTCATGTTGCAAAAGGGCAAGTGTACTGGGAGGGGTTAGCTGGCTATCTGGAAGTGATCCACCCCAGTGGGAAAGCACTAGTTTGGAAGGTCTACACACTTGGCTACTGATTCTCATTCCATCACTCATTATCCATTTGATCCCAAATTCAGTGAATTCAGATTGACCACCCAGTCTCTGGACTAAGTATGGGGTACACACCCCTTGTGAGCACCTTAAGGGAAAGATTCTGTGGTAGTCATCCCTCCATATTCAGAATTTAGCAGGATGCCTGGCACTTACTAGCAGACTAAAGCACTCAGTAAGTGTGTGCTGAGTTAACAAATAAGGAGGTATTAAATAAGTAAGTAACAATATTAGCTATTTCCTGGGCACTTCCCAAATGTCAGGAACTATTCTAAACACTTTGATATATTGACGATTCATCTAAGTATTACAACCCTATGTGATAGGCACTATTATTCCCCACATTCGGATTAGGAATCTGAGGCACAAAAGGCTAAACAGCTTGCCACCAAATGTGGTGGCTTGGATTTGGCTCCACTTGATCGGGCTCCAGAGCCTTGTCCAGAACCACCAGGCTTTGTTGCCTTCATGAAAGTGTAAATAACTATAGTGAACACAGGATTAAAAACTGAAGGAATACTGGCCTTGGAAAGGGATAATTATCCCAGACACGAGTCTTCTAGAAGCATCATAGTATGCTGCTTAAGAGTACACTGTATAGACTTTTGAGTCAGACATATTGATTTAAAGTTCAGCTCCGCCAAGTACTATGTTATTACTTTGGATGGGACGCTCTCCAAGTCTCAGTTTTCTCATCTGAAAAATAAATCTAAAAATAGTACCTATCTCACAGGATTGTGGTGAAGCTCAAAAGAGATAGGGAAAGTACAGTCCTTATCTCAGTGTTCATACATAATGAAGGCTCAGTGAACAGTTACCATTGATCACACGTTAAGGGATATGGGAATGAAATGGTAAGGCAATGCTTAAAAGAAAAAAATTAGGGTCAGATGCAGATATATGTATATTATAAATGCTAAAAGTTTTTTTAAAACTTTTTTAATACAAAGAAACTGGAAAAGGAAAAACAAAACTCTTCATTAGAAACTCGAGAAAAGTTTGAGGATTAAATATATCATTTAAGTATTAAAAATGTCATTCTTTTATCACAAATGCTATGTTGATCTTTCGAAAGAGGTAGATTATATTAAAAAATTTTAAAGGGCTACTACAAGCAGAAAAAAAGGGGGGCTAGGTAAAATATTAAAGTATTATAAATCCCAAGAGTCGAGAGGACTACCCAAATTGCAAAATGCAGAAAATGATTGATCTTGATAAGAAAGGAAAAGAAAGAAAACCCCAGCAGGCTAAAAAAGCTAATGTCAGTTTCCAATTTAAGGTTCAAGAACACTAAAAAGGAACTCAATATGTAAATAACAAGTGATGAAAGGACTGAAACTTATTGACACAGGTTTTATTAAAAGAAGATCATGTTAGCTAAGTTGAATAAGACTGTTATTGATATCTGATGAAAGAAAAGTCACAGACATGGTCACTGGGGCTATCTAAATAATTTTTTTGCACATCAATGAAGGCTTTATTAGAAAATTAGCAAACGACTGTTGTGGAAATAAAAAATGATGCATCTTATTGAATTTCATTGACAAAGACGACAGTTGAGAGAATCCTCCTATAATCTTTACCTCAGCCTAACCGTGGCTTGCCCTTCTCCTTCCCCCACTCCTATTTCCCTCCCTTGAGGAGGGGGCAGTGGTAAGGAGAAAAGTCTGAGTGGCAACAGCGCTGGTGGAGAGGAGGTGGTTGGAAGCTTCGGATGCTACTGCTTCCTTATTTCTATTATATATACAATAGCTACCAAAAAAGGGGGGGGGGGTTTGTTTTTCATGTAGAACCAATTAATTTTTTGCTTCAAATTATAAGTACAAATTGAAGTAGAAGATTATAAAACTGCATAGATATTTCATAAGAGGAGTTTCATAAAATAATTGCCCCTACAAGGCTCTAGAAGACTAGAGACTCTTTTACAAGGTGTACTGTGTTCCTTTTTTAGATCAAATGTTCATTATACAGCTCTGAAGACTATAAATAATGCAGCATTATAAGCACTTTTAGGAAAAGAGGCAGAAAAGGCATTATTTATTTTAGGTATAAAAACATAAGGGTACTTGAGAAAGGGAAGATAAAGTAACATACAAGGCTACTTGGCTTTCATTGACTGAAACTATGGGATTCATTCATTTATTCAGCAAATATCTGCGAAACACATAGTAATATGCACCAGACATTGGTGAAACAGCAACGAACAAGACAAAGTTCCTGCTCTCTTGGGCCTTGCACTCCAATGGGGTGAAACCTACAATAAACAGAGTGACGTATGAGTATTACACACAACTGACCTCTATGAAGAAAGATAAGTCAGGGTAAAGAATGGCGGGGAGAAATTAAGAACCTCTTTAGGTTTTGTCCTCCCCATTTCAAAAGTCAAACTCCAGGCCAAGAACTTTGCCGATATTAAGAACTCAATAAACCTTTGTTGAATGACTACCCTAGCTGTCAGTTGCCCCCGGTCAGCTTGAGATTCCAGGGTGTTTGGTGGTGAGCATGCTAGAGAATGACAGGTCACAGGGACCAGTGGAATCAAAGAACCTACAAAGGAAATATAAAACTTCTGGGGTCCTTCTCATTCGGTTCCTGCCTGATGAAGACAACCGTCTAATGCCATAAGTAATTCCAGGAACCCAGGGCTGGGCGGGCCTCCTCATCTGGCCACCACATGGGGGCATAAAGCAGCTCTCACAGAAGTTATTTTTATTGTGCACAAATCCTGACACATTCTAGGCTTCAACCAATTCCTAGGACATTCCATCCTCTCTCCTGCAGGCCCTTAGGCACAGAGGATCTCCTATTTCT